>JASPKZ010004551.1:445000-861702 GCA_030220185.1 Diploptera punctata | reverse complement strand
AGGTACCTGCTAGCTGCTAGAATGTTTACGCCTTGATGATTCCCTCGATAAGAGACACAATCTCCATCCAAAATTGGTTAATTGTTATCATCAATATCCTTATTGTTAATTATACAGCTGCCCTTTTTCGTCTGGTACCTGGCGACGCACGTGAAGGTCTGTGAATCATGAAGTTATTCCTGCAATATTATTATTGATTTGTAATGGCTGTTGGATCAAAGCTATGTCTATTTCTGTTCCCTCGAATCAGCTGAACGAGATTGCTGGTAGCTGTTCTCGAATGTTGTAGATTGACTTTTATTCATTTTAATTGTGTGTAAATCCATATTAGTAAATCTGTGTTCTGTTGGGTTACCGTCTGTATGTATGTATGTATTTATTATGTATGTATGTATGTATGTATGGGGTATGTATGTATGTAAAATGTATGTAGTATGTATGTATGTATGTATGTATGGTAGTTATGTATGTTGTATTTATTTAATTTATTATTGTATGTATGTTATTTATGTCTGTATGTATGTATGTATTGTATGTTATTTATTTATTTTATTTTATGTCTTTTTTTATTTATGTATGTATGTATGTCTGTCATTTATGGTATGTATGTATTATGTCATGTATGTATTTATGTATGTATGTATGTATGTATGTCATGTATGTATTTATGTTACTGTATGTATGTATGTATTTATGTATGTCTGTCTGTTTTTATTTCATTTATTATGTATTTCTTCTTTCTTTATTTCATTTCATTTCTTTATTTCTTTCTTTCTTTCGTTAACTTTATTCTTTATTTATTTCGTATTTTTTTTTTTTTTTTTTTTTATGTTTTTTTTTTTTTTAATTTATTGAAAATCATCACATGCCCCACTGCAGAGCAGTAAAAGAGAATTCCATGCAATTATTTTCAACAACCTTATCAACTATAAGTTCATAGAGTTTATAAATTTACAAAATGGTTTTAGATGTTTCCTTACTAATTCGTTGTTAGTAACCGGCACAGTTCCCTCCAGTTTTATATATGTCTGCTATTAAGGTAGTTCTCTGCTTCCGAAATTCTTTACACAAGTAAATCATATGATTCGCAGTTTGTCGCGGGGGCAGCCACATGCACACCTCGGGTTATCTCATAATATGGAATCTATGGTAAGTAGTCATTGGTTTTATACCGTGGCCTGATATCAATGCCAGTAAACTGCGGGTGTTATAGGAATTTTAAGTTAAGTCTTTCTTTGATATATGGGAAGAATAGTCGTGCATTGAGCACCCTTATTTGTTGCATTCCACCTATTCTGCCACAGCTGGTGTCCGTTTTTCTCTTATTCTACACTTTATTAGTGATTTTGGATCTTGTTATATATTACATGCAGATTTAGGTCCTTTTGCTGCCCTCCCTTTGCAAGCTCATCGGCATACTCATTTCCAATATCACCTATATGTGCTTTCACCCATTTAAAATGAATTGTCCATTGTTTCTGTTCTAAATTTTTTATCGTTTTTAGAATGTCCTCAACTATGCTATTATGTTTGCTATTTTTCTGGAAAAGGGCTAGGGGCAACTTTACTATCAGAATATATAGCCAGCAGTCTTCTCTTCACCCGAAGTGTTACTTATATTCTGTATTTCTTGTAGAGCTTTCAATACAGCTAGTTGTTCGGCCTGATTATTTGAACAATTTCCACCAAGTCTATATTTGAGATTTAAAAAAAATATTGTCAAATTTGTATATCACTGCTGCGGCTCCGACATTTTCTTCCTTTTTACTGCCATCTGTGTAAATTTTTAGAAAATAATTTGTACCTTCCTTAGCCTTCTTGTATTTGGGTATTTGTGGCAGGATGCATCCAATCACTTGGTGTTAAGGGTGCATCATAATTTACATCTCCATGTATAGAATCATACTGTTTGATTATTCCTTGTATTGTTATATCAATAGGCTGAATACCAGCCAAAACGCAAGAAGCTTCATATGAAATTGTTCTGTATGCCTTCGTAATTTTTATGTTGAATAATCTCTGAACTCTCTGAATTTTTGTTAAATTAGTTTTAATTTGTAAGGCGTCTCCCCACACTTGAGCTCCGTATGTCAGAATCGGTTGTATAGCGCCCATATAAATTGTATGTAGTGCTTTATTTCCAATACCCCACTTTAATTTTGCTGCTTTCGATAATGTGTGAAATATACTTATTGCTTTATCATGGATTTGATTAATATGATGATCAAATCTAAATTTTTTGTCAACGTAAATTCCAAGATACTTTAGTGTATCTACTTGTTCTAGCGTTTTGTTATTAAGATAAATGTTTATAGATTCATTGTTTATTTTCTTTTTCCTGGTTATCATCAGAACTTTCGATTTGGAGTCATTAAAGTTTATTTTATTTTCATTAGCCCATAATTCAATTTTCTTTAAATCCTGATTACAATAATTTCCTACGTCTAATTTACTCTTCCCTTTTGTCATGATGAGGAATCATCAGCAAAGGCAATTACCTCTGTTCTTTGTGTGAATTGTAAGTTAAGCATGGAATTATATAAAACATTCCATAGACCTGGTCCGCAACAAGATCCTTGTGGACAGCCCTTCTCAACTTGTTTTTCTGTTTGATATTCATTTGACGATAGGCTTGCTGTTCTATTTTTGAAATAATCCTGACATAGTCTATATAAGTTACTTGGACATTCCATTTCTCTTAGGTTATTTAAAATGGTAGGCCACCACGCAGCGTCAAATGCACCTTTAACATCCAAGCTTACTAGAACGATGTATCCAAATTGCGGTAAATTACGTTTGACAAAGCTTTTCATTTCCATAGCTGCATCCACCACCGTACTTTTTTGGGCCATAAATCCAAACTGTCTTACATTAAAAAGCTTTCTTGAATTTATGTGATGTTCAATCCTATTTATCATCAATTTCTCGAGGATTTTTCCATTTATATTCAACAAGCTTATTGGACGATATTTTGTAACGCTGTGAGTTTCTGTTTTACCATGCTTAATTATTGGAATTATCACCGATATGTATGTATGTATGTATGTATGTATGTATGTATGTATGTATGTATGTATGTATGTATGTATGTATGTATGTATGTATGTATGTATGTATGTATGTATGTATGTATGTATGTATGTATGTATGTATGTATGTATGTATGTATGTATGTATGTATGTATGTATGTATGTATGTATGTATGTATGTTATGTATGTATATATGTATGTAGGTATGTATGTATGTATGTATGTATGTATGTATTGTATGTATGTAGTATGTATGTATGTATGTATGTATGTATGTATGTATGTATGTATGTATGTATGTTATGTATGTATGTATGTATGTATGTATGTATGTATGTATGTATGTATGTATGTATGTATGTATGTATGTATGTATTGTATGTATGTATTGTATGTATGTATGTATGTATGTATGTATGTATGTATGTATGTATGTATGTATGCATGTATGCATGTACGCATGTATGCATGTATGCATGTATGCATGTATGCATGTATGCATGTATGCATGTATGCATGTATGCATGTATGTATGTATGTATGTATGTATGTATGTATGTATGTATGTATGTATGTATGTATGTATGTATGTATGTATGTATGTATGTATGTATGTATGTATGTATGTATGTATGTATGTATGTATGTATGTATGTATGTATGTATGTATGTATGTATGTATGTATGTATGTATGTATGTTGTATGTATGTATGTATGTATGTATGTATGTATGTATGTATGTATGTATGTATGTATGTATGTATGTATGTATGTATGTATGTATGTATGTATGTAATGTATGTATGTATGTATGTACCACATACGTTCCTCGTTGAGACAGCCTAAACACAATTTAAATCAGTCTATCTTTTATAGCTGGGGAATTCCAATAGGAAAATTAATTCAATCAATAATTATTTATTTATTTATTTATTTATGAGGTTTGCAAATTAATTCGCGGTTTGAAACACAATTTAAACATTTGAAATTGTGGAATTAAGTAATATATTTCCGTATTCCGGACGTCTCTAAACTGTAATGTTAGTGTCTATAGAGTCCCAGGTCTTTCCACTTTCATATTAGTTATTATCTGTTAGAATCTGGAACGGGATTCATCGAGTCTCGTGAAAACAATTGAATTGATATCTGGTATTAGGAGCAGCCAAATCAGGTTAGAAAAGTGAAACTAATATCGAGAGTTTGCGTATCACTAACCAAATTAATCGCTGTACTCTCTTCTGTCTACCGGTAACAGTCAATCTAATCGGTCTTGGCCTTTTCAAGTTGTCATATTAAAGATTTATTATTCATCATCATGGCAGCTGCCGCCGTCTTCCGGAAACCAAACGCCATTCCTCTCTATCCATCCATTGATCTTCCTCCATTCCTCTGATATTCATAGCTGCTTGTACCCCTTCTATCCATGTTTTCTTCGGTCTTCCTCTCTTCCTCCTTTCCATTGGGATCCATTCCATAACAATTTTTGGCAATCTTTGCTCTGGCATTCGTTTGACATGACCATACCACTGCAATCTTTTCTTTTCTATGATGTCTATGATGTCCGCCTCCTCTTGTATGCCCATAATTTCCCTTATTTCTTTATTTCGTATTCTATCCATTCTAGATTTTCCAGCTGATCTTCTTAAAACATCCATTTCTGTAGGCCTACTTAAAATTCTTTTCATTTCCCTGGTAGGAATTTTCCAGACTTCAGCACCATATGTTAAAATGCCCTGAATTATGGTTTGATATATTTGTAATTTTCTATTTTTTGTAATATTTTTGCTCCACCAAACAGAGTTTAAAGCATCTATTGCTTGTTTTATTTGTGCGATTCTATTTTTAATTTCCACCGTGTTATCGCCAGAATGGTCTAATTTTGTTCCTAAATAAGTGCATTCAATACTAGGTTTTAGTTCTTCTCCATTGTTGAAATTTATATTTTCCATTTATTTTTTCACAAAGTTAATGAAGAAATAGGAAAAATTAGCGCTGGGAAACAATATTATTGGGAGACATGAATGGAAGAACAGGAAGTAAACTTGGAGACCCAGTAGTAGGAAAGTTTGGAGAAAACATTTTTAATGAAAATGAAGAAAGGTTAATTGAATTATGTAGACAATCATCTTTAAAAATATGGAATGGCTTTTTCAATCATAAAGATATCCATAAATACACATGGGAACGTCCAACACTAAATAAAAAATCCAATATCGATTACATAATTACAAAACAAAATTCAAAAATGAAAATACAAGATGTCAGAGCTTATAGAGGACCAAGTTGTGGGACAGATCATAAATTAGTAATTGGAAAATTTGTATTCCTTGCATTCTTAATAAAGAAAACAACCACGCAGAAAAAGAAGAAAATGTTAGAACAGAAACGGAAAGAAAATATAATGTTGAAAGCCTACAAAACGAAAGTGTAAAGCATTTATATCAACAGATTTAATATTATTATTATTATTATTATTATTATTATTATTATTATTATTATTGTTTGTTGTCGATAGATAATGTTCAAAATTCTGGTAATAAATACAATAGTGGCTGTAATCGTGAAAATAAACGTTGGAATTGTTTTTAATAAGTGATTAATAAAATTTAGAATTGATTACATTTCTTAATATAGTGAGTGAGTAGTGTAATGTCATCCATCATTCTGATTGAGTGACACACTTTGTGTTTATATGAGTTCAAAGGATTAACTTGAAAAACACTATCAAATGTACCAAGGCTTCTACGAAGCTTCACTTACGATCCTATCCAAATTTATGCATTTCTCAACAAAATCATACAATGACAAATAATTCATATAAGAAAATGGGCACACGTCACCCTACTCTCAAAATTCACATGAATTCCCAATCACATTATGATTCACATGATCCAAAAACCATGCTGCTATGGCAGACAAGACACCAATCGAACGTAAACCAACATGCCATCATCATCGTCCTTTCAAGTATTAGGCCTAGTGGCCCGTTACGGTCTCCCGCCATCTCCGAAAAGGTCGACCCACATAATCTTCTGCCTCGAGGAATGTAGTGAAGAATTTCAGATATAGGTACGATGTTTAACTCTCTGGCTATTGTTGAATTTCTTTGGTGGTCTAGAAGGCTATAACCTGCAGTTCGTCGCAGATATTTCATCTCCGTGGCTGTAATATGACGATCATCCTGAGTTCTGATGGCCCAAGCTTCACTGCCATAACAGATTATGGGTCTAGCGAGAATTTTATAGATTTTCATTCTTGTGTGTCTCTGCACTTTTGATGGTTTAAAAACTTGGTTGATAATTCTTAAAGCTTTATTATAGTTTTGTATTTTAAAGGATTATATCACATTCCTCATTATAAGTTAGATTATATCCTAAATATTTAAATTAATTAACTTGCTCTAATATTGAATTCTGAATACAAATTTTACTTCTTACTGGGAATTTCCCTTGAAAGGCCATAACTTTAGACTTTGTTGTTGATATTTCCATGTTAAATCGTTGGGCTGAACCAACATGTAAGAATAATAATTCTGGATGAACAAAGAAGAAATGCCACCACAACCATATTGAACTGAGTACAATTTAAAAATCACTGCACACTTGAATGATTACACAACAATAAATATACAAAATAATAAAATAACCCATTATCAAATACATTATTATTAATCGTTATTATTATTATTATTATTATTGTTGTTATTATAACGCTCTTGAAATATCGAATAAGGAGGTAAAAGACGATCGGACATAATTTCTCCATACATCCCTATCCTTAGCTAATGTTTTCCAGTCATTTCGTTTATAATCCATCTCCCTCAAATCATGGTTAATGTTATTATCCCGTTTCATTGTTGGCCTCCCTCTAGTTTCCTATAAGAACTTCCTATGTCCCTCTTTCATTTTCCATTCGTTACACATGTCCTGCCCATCCCACTCTACGAGTCTTAACTGTTCTTATTCCTTTAGATTTTTCATAAAAAATGTGTAGACCTACCTTACTACTATGTATTTTCTTCATTCACCTTTATCCCTTAGGTTCAAAATGTTTCTAACTTTCTAACATTCTATTATTATTATTATTATTATTATTATTATTATTATTATTATTATTATTATTATTATTATTATTTTGTCTGTATTGTAATCACATTGTCGACGTGATTCAGTTCTTAAATCACAGTTTTACTCTTTTAAACTGATTTTTCTCATATCAGGTAAGTTTTCACTAGACTTTACGAAACCGGGTTCCCTTGTTTCAGACATTACAGTACTTACTTACTTACTCACTGGCACTATCGAACCCGTAGGTTCATGGCCGCGCGGACATAAGCTCTCCATACATCTCTATCCTGAGCTAATGCTTTCCAATCATTCCCTGTATAATCTACTTCCCTCAAATCATAGTTAACGTTATTCTCCCACCTCATTCTGGTCTACCAACTGGGCGTTTTCCCTCTAGCTTTCCTACAAGAAGCTTCCATGGGAGTCTTTCATTCCCCATACGTACAACATGTCCTGCCCATCGCAGTCTACGAGACTTAACTGTTCTTGTTATATCTGGCTTCCTATAAAGACCATGTAGTTCATTGTTATGTAGTCTTCTCCAGTCACCTGTCTGTTCATCTCTCTTTGGTCCAAAAATTTTTAATTTTTCTAAGTACTTTATTCTCAAATACCTGTAATCTCCTTTCCTCCCTTAAAGTAAGTGTCCATATTTCGCACCCATATAGGCCTAATATAATTGTTAGAATAATAGTTTTATATAATTTCAGTTTAACGTTTTTTGAAAGGAGTTGGGACATCAAGAGTCTCTGCAATGCATAATAGCACGCATTTCCAGGATTGAGCCTATGTTTAATTTCTTTGTGCATCTCATACCTATTTGTGATTATTGTTCCTAGGTATTTGAATTCAGCCAGATTCAAAATAAATTATCTATTATATAGGCGGGGATGGAATCCGGGACCCTGAGATGAATACAGAAATGCTGACCTCCACAACATAGAGGCAGTTGCAGTGTGAAGGAGGTTGCGTGAGTTGCCTCTAGTCGCGATTATTTGCTCTCTTATTAACACACGTATTATGGATATATCAATAGTCAAGTCGTGTTAATGTTTTTAACTTAGGAGAGAATTTATCTGATGTTTTAATAATTCGTTTTTTAAATTCCCAGTACCAAATATTTGCATTTGTTAAAAACCGTAAAATTACTTAGTACATATTTGTACATCGTTATTTGTTCTGTTATTTTCCATGCACATACGTTTCTTGTTAAAAAGAACTTTTGGATAAATGTGTTATTTTTTTAAGTCTCTGATCAGATCGTATACTGGATTCTTATAACAGCTTTCTTTAGTTTTATCATAAATTAATTAATGTATAATGCTATTGTGTTATAATTTAATTGTAATATTACTGTGTTTTCTTTATGTAATTGTAATGTTATGGTTTTTTTAGTGTATAATGCTATTGTGTTATTATTTAATTGTAATATTATTGCGTTTTCTTTATGTAATTGTAATGTTATTGCTTTTTTTGTTGTTTATTTTTCTTCACACTAGTAGCAATTATTACTTTATTGTAACGGACTGTCAACAGCACGTACGGCTTACTGCCCGTGCGACCCATATTTGTAAATAATATTGTAAATATCTTACTTTTGTCTAATAAAGTTCTACTACTACTACTAGTTAGTTTTGTCAGATGATATAAGCCTATAATATGTTGGTAAAATGTATCTAATTACGGATAATTAAAAACAAATTTGAGATAAGTTATTACTTGTCCAAGTTAAGTTTGTGTTTAAAAAATGCTTCCCTAAAAAATTCCAATTTATAACCCAAATTCGTTTTTTGTAGATTGCGTAAATATAGGCATCCTGACCTGCATGTAAGCGTAAATATAAATTTGTTACAGTTAGATTTATCTTTTTTATTTTTTATAAAGGCTTCGTGCACGGGTCTATTTAGCCATACATACATATGCCTGTACAACGATTAAATAACAATGTGCGAATAAATAAACAAATGCATACACGCCTAAAGTATTTACGCATCCACACACGCACGCGCACGCACGCACGCACGCACACACACATACACACACACACGTGTACACTCATATATAAAAGAACAGGTATAAAACATTAGTTTTTGCACGATACTGCGTTTTCTCGTATTTACAGCAATGATGACTAGGATTGCTATACTGTAATATTACATATTACAAACCACGTGTGGGAAGTAAAACCACTAACCTTTATGTATACTACGTACAATGTATATAAAAATATCCAAAAGGTAGTGTTAATATATATTATAAGAAACAAATCACTGAATTTCAAATGAACTGAACTTTATTTGAAACAATATACAACAATAAATACGTAACTGCCGCCATTTTATGTCTGATAGGTGTCACGGCCTCCTGTTGTTTCAACTAATACATATTGTCCACACTGTTAACGTTAATATTTGTTTATAATGAACACAAATATTTCCAAGAAAGATATTATTTTACTATTAGTTATTATTTTGAAAACGCCATCGCGCAAAAAGTAATGTATAACGCACGTTTGTGAAGTGTTTTACAGAATCTCGGAAATTAAAAGCCTCGCTATCCCTCTGTTTTTAAACATTTTCTCACTTCTGTAAAAACCATTTCCCAACCTCGCATCGTAATATACTATTTCGCACTGGATTCAGAAGTCTGCGTTAAATGTTATTCTGATGTCATTATCTAATCAGTGGCCAATATATTTTACCGTCTAAATAACGCACTGCTTATCCGATGCTCAAATAACGTGAGTGTGATAAATTATTATTACCAGATTACAATTAGAATTCCCGATGATACACGTCTTCTTCAGGAAGTATTAACAAGTAATCCGTATGAAGATAGCTATACATGGAATTATATTCAAAATAAAGTGGAATGGGTAAGGATTTCTCTCTTCGCATGCTGAAAGACCACGTGCAAAATGTTCATTCAATTATAAGAGAAGAGACAAAGTTAATCTGAGGAAGTAAATACGTATATAATATTTTATTAACAATTTTGTATAAAATATAAACAGAAGAAAATTTAGTGAAACGTGATTAGGCCTAATACAAAGGAACAGGCGTTTTCATAACCTTATTTTTTAAATATATCGTTAGAATATCTGGAAAAAAATGGAGGCCAAGGAGTGCGAACATTTCCGAATGAATCCCAAGTATAAAGCTTGACTTTACGTGACGTGAAAACTATTTTGGAGTCATCGCGTAAACTTTAACTATGTGATTGACATGCCATATTTCAGATTTGTAACGTTTAACAGGGAAGAGATCAGTGAAAACTCTCATTCTCTCTCATCCATATATATGTATAGAACGCTACGAATGGCCTGAGTTTTAAACTTTAGTAATTCAATTATCATTTTATTTAACTATGCATTTTATGATCTCAATTCTTTAGCGTCGCAATTCCATTCTGGGCGTAAAAGAGCCAACAAATTTTGTTCAGATGTTTGTTATTTCAGGACTGATGTCATTTTACCTGTTGTAAATCTATGTTACGAGACCCACGACTTTAGTTCCCTTCCGTAAGTACTAATACTCGATATTTTACGCCCTAAAGAAATCCTTCCAACACGGCCACGTTTGAACCCGGGAACCTTTGAACCAGTGGTAAACCAATAGTTCAACATCGAGAGTAATGAAGATGGCTGGTGGGTATCTGACGTGGCCTTGTGATTGGAGTCCGATTTCTGAATGTCCCTTAATAAAGGAAAATTGTATTTACATCGTGATTTGAAATAATTAGGCCCCTACTCTACTTTGAAGATCTTTATATGCGTAACCATGATTCATACAGTTTTATGTTACAACATTTATCTCATCTTTTATTTTTCGTTTTTATGTGTGGCGTAGTTCCACCTCCTACCATTAGGGAAACAGTAACTATGGGTTGAGCGTGCATCTGCTTTGTTGCAATTTTCCATTTCGCCAGATTCTTTCTATCTGTGCAGTGCAATTTACCAACACAATTATTAAATGTAACAAAATTATTTGATGATGCCCCATAACCAGAATATCTGACAGAACTACGCGACCTCATCATCGTGATCGTTGCAATTTATATGGATGACCTATGAGGTGTATCGAATTCATTTGATTATCACCTGGACATCTACAAATTACGGGAGGAGAACATAATTACAGAGCCATGGGCAGATTTCTGGAAAACACGCAGAAAATAAGAGCAATATTCTTTCGTGAATAAATAAATATAGGCCTATGTCTTTCGTGAATAAATAAATATAGGCCTATGTACAAAGTGTACCGGTAATTATTATAACTTCTTCTTCTTCTTCATCATCCAAGGATTAAGCATGTTGGCTCGTTCCGGTTTCATGAAAGCTAGAATTGTTAAAATTGTTCAGACCATCTTCTGTGTGGGCGTCCAATATTTCTCCTTCCGTGTGGTTTATAATTCAGCAATCATTTTGGAAATCTTTATTCTGGCATTCTATCAACATGTTTTCATATGGTCAGTCCTATTGCTTTCATGAAAACATTTAGTAATATAAATTGTCCCCTGAAGGTGTTACTGGCACCTCACAGGGTGAGACGATTGAAGCGGCTGCCTTCTTAAGGTTCATCGTCATAACCTCCCGTTATATCAGTCCTAATGGGAGGGTTGCCTCTTCCGCTCTTCTCAGACCGTTGAGGGATTTCTTCTTGTTACCCCGGAGATGGGTCCTTGTATTTCGCCCTAAGGAGAGGGTCGTCTCTTCCGCCAATTGCAACATTTCAAAGATTATTATAACTACTACATCAATAAAAACAATAATGCTCTTGGCTTAATTTATAATCTAACCATTTACACATCATCGCCTAACTATTAATCACGCCGCTTCATCAGACTATCGGACACACATAATCTTGACACTCGATCCCATCAGCATATTGTCCTTTATATCCCTCCTCATTACACTGTGTACTATTCATTATCTTTTACGGTCTCACTTACCAAAACATAGAATTCCCTTCTGCCCTATGTCAGACACTGTCAAACTGTAACATCCTTCAAAAACAAAGTAAATAATTATTTAATAACAAACTAACTTATACACCTCACTGATAGTATTATTTTAACACTTAATAAATTTATTCATTTATGAAAATAATATTAAAATTAACAAATATTTTCATTTGTTTAAATATTGTATAACCGTAAAATTAGTTTTCTCTATCTCATTATTTTTCTTTTGATTTTGATTTAGACCCCTACATTAGACAGGGATGGTCTACCAACATTTTAATTTATCTTGCTAGAATACATTTTATTATTAGTTTTAGTCTTAATCTTAACTATCATTAACTGGCTGTATTATAGATCATAATATAATAGATATTATCATAATGGTCAAAACTTCATTTGGTATTTAATATTAGCGTTAATTATGATTGCTACATTCTGATGTAATAGGCTATAGGCCTATGTTTGTCCTGATGAGTGGAAGAGAAGGCCACATGGACTTAACTCCACCAGGATAAATAAATAATAAATAAATAAATAAATAAATAAATGGAAAAAATACTAATTTCTCATATGTTGGACCGCAGTGAAAACGAAATTATGCACAACTGTTATTAAATAGATTGTATAATTCAATACAAATTTAAATAATTTCTACTCGTTAGTTTTCTTCTGTTTTATTAAAAATATTAAATAAATTAAACCAATTGGTGTATTCTATAGGTTACATTGCCAATTTAAGGGTTAATTAATTGTAATATATTATCGATAGTTTTGGATTTTTATAATATTATTAGACATTGGAGTATCGATGTAGACCAGAGCAGCCCAAACTCATTTGTATTGCGGGTCAAATGGAAGAAACATCAAGGTGGCTGGGTTATAGACCTATTATATCTGTTATGGATTATTATTATTTATTTAGAAGGTTTCACAATATCTTACTATGCTCAATTAATCTACTATCATTCTCCTCCAAACTCTGTCATTCCAATGTCCATCGCCCAATCCTTCTTCTCTCATGCTGCTCAAAACACCACCAATCCACGTTATTTTTGGGCATCCTCTTCTTCTTCTACGCGTACCAAGTGGCACCCATTCTAGTATTCTTCTTGGTAATCTCTCTGCTGTCATTCTTTTGACACGACCATAATTTTATAATTTATTACTCGTTTTATAGGCCTATAATCGGCCGCGGTGGACTAGTGGTTATGCTCCTTGCCTCTGGTCCCGAGGGTCGCGGGTTCAAACCCGGCCGGGGTGGATTTTTAGGACGGAAAAATCCAAGGAGCAAGTCCTCCGGGAGGGACTTCAAGCCGTGGGCCCCGAGTCTGAAGATTTTCAGGCTCGTAAAAGATCCTTAAGCCTGAATGAAGAGGCCTCTAAGCAACATTTATCGAATTTTCCCGTCCTAGTACTACCTTGGTTTCCTAGATGTCAGTATGAGGCGGAACGCTGACCACGGGCCACTCAATATGACATCTATACGAAAACAAGTGTAACTGAATTAAAATGGTTCAAATTCTTCCCTGTAGGGGGAGAGCGCCTAAATCTCTGTAAAGGAAAAAACATGGGCTTACAATACAATTATAGGCCTATTATTATTATCGTATTATTATTATTATTATTATTATTATTATTATTATTATTATTATTATTATTATTATTATTATTATATTATAAGCGTGTGTTGATTTGCGACTTTTCTTATCATACCGCTGTAATATATTTAACAAATTCTTGTTTCATTACTGATAGAGTAATATTATAGGCCTACCCATAGTATATTTTAATTTATTAGAATACTACAGGCCTACAAGGACCGGATAGAAAGTGATGGAGGGCCATATCCGGACATCCCTGATATATACAGTTAAAAGCATGTACGAATTGCTGCCAATGCGTCCATTTGTATATATTTTGTTTAATGCTATATATTTTACTCTATTACTATTACTTCATGCAGATCATTAAAAAAAGACTTGTAGAATTTACTCTAATTCCTGTGTATGTAACATTTTCATATTTTAAATCAATAGCCGTCCCGCGCCGTAGCCGAGCGGTTAAGGTAGGAAGCCTTGGCGCAGAGCTACGGGACTTGCGCTGGTTCGAGTCTCCATGGGGGAAGAAATTTTCTCATGGTATTTCGCCCAGTATGGGACCGGTGCCCACCCAGTATCGTGAGGCAATTGGGTAGCTACAATAAGTAGCGGCTCCAGGTTGAGGAACCAGCTATAACGGCTGGGGGACTCGACATGCTAACCACATGTCACCCCAACACTGGCTGTTGATCATCTACCTCTGTGATTGACACATGTGGATGTGAAGGGCCAGCAGCCGGCTGGTAAAAGGGCAACCGCTGAAAAGTGGAAAGACCCTCAATCGGATCGGAAATCAATAGCCTTGAAAATAAATCCAAAATCCGATAAATAAATTAAAACTACTCTATACACCCTCTTTATTCTTTTTGTGTTCTATATGGTATAAGAGAGGATGATTTTTTTTTCACTCTGTAAACAACTCAAGATCGCTGTAATTGTTTTTATGGTGTTATATAATTGTATTTCATGCTCATATATTTATTTTATTTTCTGCATGCTTAAATTACGAAAAACGTAATTAGAAACATATGGTATCATAAATGATAAACACTCAACCGTTTTTTTTTTAAAGTTAATAATTTTACTACTTGTAGATTGCATAACAAAAACAGAATTATAACTCTCCAATCAGTTTCTGGCTCACAAATTTGTAACTAAGAACAAATTTTGGTTTTAAAAATTATATTACCTTAGTAATATTGAAATGAATGTACTCAGGCATACAACACCCGAATATAATCAAATATACTTTTTTTTTTTTTTTTTTTTTCCTGAACCGGAATGTGAATTCAAGATTTCCAGATTCACTTTCTGGCGCACTAACCAGCTATGCTACTCAAGCAATCCAGCTGGAGATCTTGGGTTCGAATCTCAGTTCAAGTAGAACTTTTTCCGTTTGTTTTAATTGCTGCTTGCGAGTAGGTTGATTATCATAATTAGCTGATAAGGCATGGAATAAATCACATCATACTCTCTTCTTAAGTAGAAACAACCTTGTTGTAATATTGTGAATATAATTTCACTATTAAAGGTATAAGAGGATTTGAGATAGAGAAACAATTTTGTCTGTCCCTGGATTGCCTGGTTAGAACAATTTGTTAGTGATTAAGGCGGATATCTTGGATTCAATTCCCAGTTCAGGCAGACATGTTTCTCTTTCGTTAATATGCTATTAATTTGTGCTTAAAAATTGTTGTGCAAATATAAATTTGTCATAATTCCACTTCAGGACCGAAGAGGAGAAGTATTTTGGGACAGAGCCTGTTTCTCTGACTTGCTTTATTTTAGCTCAATCACTATAACATCGTTCAAAAACAAACTAAAGAATAATTTAATAACAAACTAACTTTACACCTCACTGACAGTATTCTTTTAACAATTAATAAATTAAATTATTTATGATAATAATATTAAGATTTCCAAATATTTTCATTTGTTTAAATATTGTATAATCGTAAAAATGGTTTTCTATATCTCATAATTTTTCTTTGTTTTTTTATATACATTAGACAGGGACAGTCTATTAATACCAACAATTTTATTTATCTTGCTTGAATGATTTAATTATTAGTGTTAGTCTTAATCTTAATTACTGGTTGTATTATAGATCGCAATATAATAAATATAATCTTATTGAACAAATCTTCATTTAGTATTTAATATTAGAGTTATTGTGGTTGTTATATTCTGATGTAATTTATGGTTGTCCTGGTGAGTGGAAGAGAAGGTCATATGGCCTTAACTCCACCAGGCTAAGTCTATATAAATTGTTTGTTTGTTTGTTTGTATGTTTGTTTGTTTGTACTTTATGCGCGGCCATACCGTTGATCCGATTGTGATGGGGTTTTTTTGCAAAATGTTCAGGAGATTCCCGGGATGAACATAGGCTATAAGAGAGTTGTGACACGCAACTCCTACACCCTTAAAAGTCGTCTTTTGTAGTGGAAAACGTGAAAAAAAAGTAGCTCTTTGGACTCTTAAATGGCTTACGCTGCCTAAACCATAAGAAATACATAAAATTAATGTACACAGAATTGAATATATCAAAAAGCTCTACATAAAAATCCGCGACAGCATATGTTTATCTCTTACGGATAACTCACAAGAACCATTTTTGTCTTTGTTTGATACCAAGCGAATAATGCCTAGAGTCCCACGCCGTAGCCGAGTGGTTAAGGCAAGAAATCTTGGCGCAGAACTATGGGACTTACGCTGGTTCGAGTCTCCATGGGGGGAAAGTTTTTTCTCGTGGAATTTTGGCCAGTATGGGACCGGTGCACAGAGGGCCAGAAATGAGATATAGCTGGAAAAGTACTATTTTCACTCACCCTCATCAATTTATCTTTTTTTTTCACTCTAATATAATTGCTATATGACGGTTCTTAACTTATCTGCAAAGGAGGGTACATTTCTAATGTGAAAAAAGTAGCTCTTTGGACGATTAAATGGCTTATGTTGCCTAAACCATAACAAATACACAGAATTAATGTACACAGAATTGAATGTCCGGCTGGGAGGATTTTTTTAAGAAGAGTATTACTTTTAGCTCATACTACAATAGTATCGAATTTAAAGATATTTACATTTTTATCTTATTCTGTAAAATATTAAAACTAAAAAATAAAAAATAGTTTTAAAAAACTAAAACAACACGCTTTATTAGGAAACCGAACTAAAATAATTAAAAATAATTTTAATTTTCAACACGCTTGGGATAAAATTGAAGTGGTCAACAAAAAAATCATCTCCAACACATATAGAATAAAACTAGAGTTATCAACAAAAAGAAAATAATTTTACCATCAAAAGCGTGGGGTGCTTTTTATGATTTTTACATTTTCTTCTTAGAGACTTTACTTTTACCAATATCTGTTTATTATCAAATATATTAATTGATTTAGAGCACCCCACGCTTTTGATGGTAAAATTATTTTCTTTTTGTTGATAACTCTAGTAAATAAATAAAAATGAGTAAATTACAATATTTTCGCGGCAATCTGAAGCATAGTTTATACAGCATTAATGGGAGCGAGTGATGGTTAACGGTTGCATATTAATAGTACAGAGAATAAGGCATTGATTTGATGCCATTAACATAGTAAGCATGAATCGTGAAGAATTAGGAAAGGGTGAATTTACTGTAGCAAATTGCTCTGGCGGCTCTCAACAATTTATAGAGTTTGCAGTTAAATGTTGTTAGCTTACTGCGTGACCTCTACTTGCACATTGCAATGCGTTTTATAATAAATATAATCGAGAGCTCAAACTACCGCGACGTGGAGTTCAAAGCATCAGATCTTACCTACTGATTGCCTCCATTTTTGGTACCAAGTTATTATCAAATTTTGTAGGTCAAAGAAGTCTTTCCAAGAGAATTTTCAAAGTACTGTAGTTTTACTTTAAACTGCTTGTTTTTATTTACCAGGATTATTTTTTCTCGTAAAATGCTTAAACCCTTCCAACTCATATATCCATTGCACTAAAATAAAATGTAATAGGCTGTAACTTATTATTATTATACAGCCTGGAATGTAAATTCATTAATTAGTTCAATAACCTGTTTGTAGTCCGCCATGCTAGCTCAGGGCCCGGGTTCGATATCCGTCTAGGTTGCAAATTTAAATTCAAGATTAATTTAATTTAACTATAAAATTTTCAATCTAGAGGCCAATTTGTAATCGCTATATTGTACACCAGATTACTGCATTCATTTGCAAATCCCTCCGCAATATACATATTGAGAAAGCATATGCTATTCGTCTTTTGGATGGGGACGTTAAGCCTGGCGGTCCCCTTGGTGCTTTTCGGCAGAAGTAGGCTACATACCGGCATTGGGTTTCACCTTCTCCTTTTTCTTCATCATCATCCATCATACAGCACACTGTACGCTACAAAACACATAATCATAGAGTACATTCATCGTATACTCCCTATGCGCACAATACAAGAACACATCATCTACATAAAGCATGAAAAGTGCAGTGGGTGGCATTAGATCACAAACACACATAATTTTTTTCAGGTTTAAAAACAAAATATGTATATTTGGACATTTGAGAAATAAGTTTAATTAATTAGAGCTTAAGCATTATTAACACTATTCCATTTCAATCACATTGCAATTTATAAAAAAAAGTTTAATGATAACGGTACAAAATGGAACGTGGAGTTGGAAAAAAATATATATATATTAAATGTATTAACGCATTATTATTATTATTATTATTATTATTATTATTATTATTATTATTATTATTATTATTATTATTATTATTATTATTATTATTATTACCTGTCCACCGCTGTGGTCTCGAAGTAGCGTGCTGCCTTATCACGCAGCGGGCCCGGGTTCGATCCCCGGTCGGGGCAGTTTTTCTGGGTGAAGTTTTTATCGGGGTTTTTCCTCACCTGTAAGACAAATGTCAGGAAAACTTTAAGGCCCAAACGGTCCCCGAAATCATACGGCCATCATCATCATGATCATCCTTATCATTATCATCATCATCCTTCACCGGTGTGGAAAGCAACGGGAAGCTACCACACCTACAATTCCCTAGTAAAGCTGCAAGCATAGCATGAAAATGCTATAATTGCAGTGAAGGACCTGCTTTCGGGCAGAATTAATATGGATGGATTATTAGCCTAATATTAATTTATTATTATTATTATTATTATTATTATTATTATTTGAAATTTTCTATTATATAATATTTTTCTCCGAGTTCCCATCTCGGGCCTATATGTGTGGTTTGTGATCGATTTGATCGGGATGTCTCCTGTTTTTCTCTTTCAGAAACAACATTACATATTTCTCCATAGTTATGTCATCTATATCGTTTCATTTCTTTTCATATGCTACTGTGATGAAGTGACAGACATGGTTAGCGGGCATCCTTATATATCACAGATCTTCAATAATAAGGGCTTCATCTAATCTCACCTGGGATCATGCTGGATACTAATGGAGGGTTTACTTTTACAATATTTTTCGTTCGGTCCTTTCTAAGATTTCTATTTACCACAATTTCTAAAGTTTCTACTCCTCCTGACACAATTCTTTGTTCTCGTGATTTTCCTTTTTCCTTCCTGTTTGAGGTGTCCATTTCAATATTACCTTCCTCATTATTTTCCCCCATCTGTTTAACGTGTCCGAACCATTTCCCTACTTCCTTTTAAAGGATCAGAAATGATGTTTAATACTTATGTAACTTATTTTCTTTTTACGTTTTTATTTTCTCATTTCTTGATATTATTATTATTTCTTATTATTATTATTATTATTATTATTATTATTATTATTGTAAGTTATCTGGTAGAAATATACCAACAATTTCTTATTTATAATTAATGTAATTAAACCCTAAAATTATTTTACATTGGACTTAATGAAAATTGAGAACAATGTGGGAATTAGTCTTGTCTCGAAAAATAGATAAAAAGAAGTTAAACTTCTCTGCACTATACGTACCACATAAAACAATCGTAAAGCCTCTTAATTCATTTCACGTGACACAAATAGACCTAATACAATTTTTGGTACACATTTGTAGATTTATTTCCCATGAATATACATATTTTAGAACATAGAAACCCAGACCTTAATAAGGTTTCAAACTACCTCATTCATATAACCTTAGTTGGTGGTACATACAGACTTTGTAAAATAAGCTAATAGGATAAAATGTAATTAATGAGGGCGCTAATTATTTTATTTGTACTTAAAATTTTATCAAACTGCATTCTCTTTTTGTAAATTGTGGATTCGGCCGCGGTGGACTAGTGCATCTGGTCCCGAGGGTCGCGGGTTCAAACTCGGCCGGGGTCGATGGATTTTTTTAGGATGAGAAATCCAAGGAGCAAGTCCTCCGGTAGGGACTTTAAGCCGTGGGTCCGGAGTCTGAA
This sequence comes from Diploptera punctata, assembly GCA_030220185.1. Classification (NCBI taxonomy): domain Eukaryota; kingdom Metazoa; phylum Arthropoda; class Insecta; order Blattodea; family Blaberidae; genus Diploptera; species Diploptera punctata. Next base: position 841,641 of record JASPKZ010004551.1, on the reverse strand, counting down.
GATTTTCAGGCTCGTAAAAGATCCTTAAGCCTGAATGAAAGGCCTCTAAGCAAAATTTACCGAATTTTCCCGTCCTAGTACTACCTTGGTTTCCTAGATGTCAATATGAGGCGGAACGCTGACCACGGACCACTCAAATTATAACTATACGAAAACAAGTGTACCTAAATTAGTATGGTTCAAATTCTTCCCTGTAGGGGGAGAGCACCTAAATCTCTGTTAAGGGAAACATGGGCTTACAAGATACAAGAAGAAGAAATTAGGGAGGTATTCCCATTAGGATCCAACAAATACGAAAAAAATAGCGAATGCAACTGAGGAGGCCATGGGAGCATCGCTTTGTTAATAGTCCGAGAAATTGGTGTGGTCTGCGAGTGTGTTATTTGGCATAATACCAAGAATCTCTCTCCACAGATTATCTGCATGAGATGATGTATGGTTTCTCGCAAGGATTGTTTTATTGGAAAAGCACTAATACTTTATAAATAATCCAATTGCCAATATATAGATTTTGACTGTATGCAGCAAATTGTAACAATTTCGTTCATTGCTAAATGTAGCAGAAAACCTGATTAAATAGACGTTTATAATTATATACCAAGAGGACGAAGATCTCTGGGCCGTCCTATGAAACGCTGGAGGGAAAATTTTCTATAGGATCGTAACAGGCCTTGGCCTAATACTTGGAAGGAAGAAGAAGAAATAGACGTATTTTGGATGGAAGTTAAAAATGTTACAGGATGATAATTGTGTTGTATTTTATAAAGCATACCGGAGGGAGGAGGAATGGAGATTTTTCTTCAATTCGTATCTAGACTGATTCCGGAACACATTTAGGTTCCATTAAAATGAGGACTTGAATTTTCCTTCGGGTAAAACCTGTGGAACATATGACTAGCTACCCTAGCCGTTACCTAATAGCATGGTTCTCTGCATTCATTCACTCATGGTCCGTCGTGTTAACGGAGTACCTTTGTCTTATTTTGAAGAGATTGTATTAATAACAGAAATATAATATAGGCCTATTTTGATATATGTGCAGCTCTCTTACATGCAATGGATTTTTTTTTCCAATTGTATCCTGAGACATTTAGACATATATCTTTTTAATATATCTCGGCGAATAACAGACATTGTTGTGTGCATTCGTGTTGCGTACAAATGCAATGATATTAAATTTGAATTATGACAATATTATTTTGCTGTAATGGATCATTATAGCAAAATTCTAATAATTTGCCTTATGAGGAAAATCACGGGAAAATAATCACGGGATTTGAATTCGGACATTTTGAATATGAGTTTCAAAACTAAGTATAGCTCACAACGAAGGAATGGCGTCTGTATCCATATTGGGCGGCCACATCTTCGTCAAGTCAAGTCTTCAACGGTCAACAGGGCGACAAGGAATAGCACAGCTAAACTTGTAGGGCTTGAAGAGCGGAAAGAAGCAGCCCTCTCTTGGGGGGTGGATACCCAGAGGAGCATGTTTGGAGGCTCAGAGGAAGCAGCCCTTCCACCATCCTTGTCCTGCGAAGCGCTCGTAACGCTTCCAGGAGACATTTATCTTACTGAGAAGCTTCATGGAAATCAGCCGGATTGTCATAAAAGGAACCGACCCAAGCAAGATAAAAGGATACGATTTGGAAATAAAGGACATTTTGAAATTAGGAAATTGGAACGTAAGGGGAATAAATACAAAAGAAGAAGAATTAGAATATAGAAAGAGAATTAAAGAAAAAAGAAATAATATATAGCAACAATAACAGAAACAAAAAAGAAACTAAAAGGAACAAAGGACTTACAACACTATACTATGTTGTATAGCGGAGTAGAACAGGACAACAGAGAGCGCAGTGTGGAGTAGCAATTTTTAAAGATGAAAAATGGAAGAAAACAATTGAATAGCTATGAGTTTATAAATGAAGAATCCTGATAGCCAGATTTAAAATTGAAAGAGGATATATGATGATAATTGCTGTGTATGCCCCAGAGGAAGGCAAGAAAGAAGAAACAAAAACATTTTATAAAACATTACAAACATTAGTTGATAAATATACAAAAGATCATCATTTAATAATAAGTGGAGACTTAAATGCCAGAGTAGGCAATGTCCCTATACCTAATGTAATAGGAAATAATGGAGAAATAACAATAAATGAAAATGGACAGGATTTGAGACAGTTTTCAGCCTATAATCAATTAAAAATAATGAATACCTATTTCCGAAAAAAGGACATACATAAATATACAAGAAGTGGATATAACTCAAGATCAATAATTGACTATTTAATCGTAAACAACAAGCTAGGAGCCTTGGTAAAAGATGTGAGAGTACATAGAGGCAGCGATATATACTCTGATCACTATCTCGTCGATAAGCAAAATAAACCATAATAGCCTAAAATGGCGGAAAAAAAAAAAAAAGAACAAAAGAAACCAAGAAGAAGTATATAAAAATATTTATTACAAGATCAAAGTATTAGACAACATTATGAAAGCAGAATGAATAAAATATATATCAGAGATAGCGACGTCAGAAGATATAAATATTGAATGGGAAAATATATCAAATGTAATACATAAAACAGCAAATGAGATATTAGGAAAGAAAAAATAGAATAAGGAATAGGAAGGGCTTGAGAACTTGGAATGCGAATATACAAAATGCAGTGAATGAAAAACAAAAAGCATATCATACATACTTACGACTGAAAACAGAAGAATCTTATGAAGAATATAAAATGAAAAGGAGAATTGCTAAAAGCATTATAAGAAAATCCCATCAGGAGTCATGGGATAAATTTATAAGCTCAGTAGAACAGATGATATGGAAGACAAGAAATAGGTTATAAATTAGTGAAACATCTAATCAGACTGAGAAAGATTCTGCCAGATTGAATATAATCCCAGAACAAGAATGGATCCAGCATTATGAAAAACTTTGGAAAAAAGGAGGAAATTGAAGGAAAAGAGAACAATGAGGAAGAAATAAAAGTGGAAAATATTGATTGTAATAGACATAAATGAATTAGAAATGGCTTTGAAACCACTAAGAATAGGAAAGCAACAGGATTAGATAATATAAATATGGAATTAATCAAATATAGTGGAATATTGTGTAAACTACGAATACTTCATCTAATTAATATATGTTGGCAGACCTATGGGATTCCAACCACTTGGAAAACAGCAATTGTCAAGAATATATTCAAAAGAGGAGACCGGAGAAATTGCGAGAATTACAGAGGGATTAGCTTAATGAATACTGGCTACAAAATATATACGAAAATAATAATTAATAGATTGAGAAACATAACAGAAGTAATAATAAGTGAAAATCAAAGTGGATTCAGAAAGGGAAGGTCATGTATAGACAATGTCTTTACACTGAAACAACTTATAGAAAAGAGAAGAGAACATAACTTAGAAACTCACATAGGATTTATAGATTTGGATAAGGCCTTCGATCGAGTAAAAAGACAAAAATTATGGGAAATATTACGAATGAAAGGATACCCGCTGTGCCTTGTTGAAACAATAAAGACATTATATGAAGACACAAATATAATTATAGATACCGGATTCAAAAGAACAGATGCAATCAAAACAAATACTGGATTACGACAAGGATGTAGTTTATCACCCACTTTGTTTAATATATATATAGACGATATTTTTAATAAATGGAAAGTTTTAGTAAATCCAGGAATAAGAATGGATAATAAAATGTGCATAAATAATCTTTTATTTGCTGACGATGTAATCATAATACAGAAAAATGAAGACGACTTACAGAAATCAATGCATGCATTAAATGAAATATGTAAATTATACGATCTAAAAATTTCTGTAAGGAAAACGAAGACCATGGCTTTTAGAGGAAGAGATCCAGTGAGAACCAAAATTATTTTAGAAAAATCAAAGTATAGAACAGGTGTCTAGTTTCAAATATTTGGGCTGTGATGTTGGCTACAATGTGGAAAGAGATATTGACTCCAAAATAAATAAATTTCAGACGGTGTGTGGAACAATACAGAGAACATTCAAAAATAAAATTAGAAAAGAAACCAAGATAAAAATGTATAATGTTATGGCGGTTCCCACAATATTGTATGGATGTGAAACTTGGGCTCCAGTGAAAAGACAGAAGGATAGAATACAGACGGCAGAGATGCGGTTCCTAAGACAAGTAAAAGGATGTACAAGACTTGATAGAATAAGAAATGAGAATGAGGATATAAGAGAAGAATTGAAAGTACAGCCTTTATTGGATAAAGTCACGAATTACAGACAGAAATGGATTGATCACATGGATGGAATATGAGCAAGGAGAGATATCCATTGTTAGCCAGAAATTATCAAGCAAGAGGAAGGCGTGATGTTGGAAGACCTAGAAGGACGTTGGGCTGATGCAATATGAAGTCGGAACGGGCAATTGCCTAATCCTTGGAGTGATGATGATGATGATGATGAGTTTCAAAACCTATCATCTGAGTTTACTAGACGGATATATATATATATATATATATATATATATATATATATATATATATATATACCGCCCCGCGCCGAAGGCGAATGTTTAAGATAACATGCCTTGGCAAAGAGCTAAGGGACTTGCATTGGTTCGAGTCGGGGAAGAAATTTTCTCATGTAATTTCGGCCAGTATGGAACCGGTTGCCCACCCAGCATCGTGAGGAATTTGGATATCAACAATAAGTAGCGGCTCCAGGTTGAGAAAACCAGCTATATCGGCTGGGAACCCGACATCCTGACCACATGCCACCCCTACATTGACTAGATGATTGGATGTGATGCCAGTAGCAGACTGATGGGGAAGAATATCATAAAATTGTCACTTTAGATTGACATTCTAATGTTATAAAATTAACTAATCCTTCATCCAAGGGCCTTCTAAGCCTGTCGCGCCATGGAGAAAAAAAAGAAGTGTGTCAACTTACACATTCCTACTCATTCGCCTATACTTAAAATTGAGGGTTTTCTTATTATAGTGATATTATAAGGCACGCTGTATGCAGTTGTTGATATACCGTACTCGAGAGCACGTCTTGCAGGAACCTGAGCAAATAAACTTAGTCTCCGTGATTTCTAGAGAAGGATTAATTAAACCAACGGAAACCTTATTAATTTAACAATGACTATAAAGGAGATGGAGTTATTCCATGTTGACTACGATTGGAAGATTATTTTCATTTATTTGTCCTTCTGTGCAAGAAAACTATAATTGGATACAAATTTTCATCGTAGTCTCAAACCTTATAAAAACATGTGAAGTGTTTTCCTGTGACCATTAACTGTCTGTAACGGGGTTCCACAGATATCCCTTTTTCATGGTAAGCACTTTAGTACTTTTTTTTTAAAGGGCCTATTGTGTTTGAGTTTTGAACTTACAGAGCCGTGAGCTATTTCAGTGTTAATAAAGTGTCAAACTGCTCTGGAGTTCTCAATATAGGCACACCTGCACATGGTACCAAGGGAGAAAATAATTTTAATTTAATGAAGAACAAAATTAAAGTAAACAATTGGGGTTCAATGACGAAAACATGTTGGCCCAATCCATTTTTTTTTCAAAATATAAATCTTTTGTAAGATAACATTAATTATAGGTTGACAGTTGTGATCTCGGAGCAACTTCGTTGCCTCGTACGTAACTGTCCTGGTTCGATTTCCGGTTTAACAAGTTTCCTGGGTGAGATATTTTTCGGGATTTTTTTCTCACATGTAAGACGAATTCGGGAAATGTTAAAGCCCAAATGTTTCTGTTTACCATTTGTCCATCGATCAGCATATCTTATTCGTCTTGTTTAGTTTGAATGCACGAGTGAAAGGTGTGTCATGTCTTAAATGCTCGTGTTGTCTCAGAGGAGGTATCGGGACTGAGCTTATCATTCATTCCGGGAGGCCTTCCATGTTCTTGTGTGGTCAAAAAAGTATTCATGTTATCCAGGGAATATAATACTGTTCTGACGAGTTTTTATAAAATCTGGAATACTGGGACACGTAAAAGTACCTACAAATTAGTGGCTAAACTAAGGAAGAGATGAAACAAAAACATTAATTATAGGATATAAACACTTGAAATAATTAGGACAATCTTCATCTGACATTCTCAATAATAATAACAATAATAATAATAATAATAATAATAATAATAAATAATAATAATAATAATAATAATAATAATAATGAACTATATAGTGTTATTATCTGTCATGTTGTCGAGTATTTGCAAAAATGCAGTCTTTCTCATTTTTTAAATTTGGTAACTCTATGTATGTTCAAAAATAAATTAAAAGTCGACAAAGCTAATTGTTTACTTACTGCAAAAATAAATTAAAAAGTCAATAAAGCTAATTGTTTACTTATTGCAAAAATCCTGATATAATCTCTGCAATCTTTAATTTCGGAAGTGAAATGAAATTACATTTAATTAACTTCTGAGTAATAGAAGTTGGTTGCGTGAAAATAATGTCCCAAGTTATTAAAATAATAATACGTTATTTGAGCATGTAAATAGCGATTTGTTTGTATCTTCGTTATAGCGTAGGCCGGTACATTGTCTTCAGAAGCCCGGGAGAAACAGCTGAGTGACCGCTTTCTATGCACGCACGCGAATGTCTTTTATTTTCCTATGCCGCACACGATGCTGAATAATAATAAAAAAACTTGTTTTCTCCGGGATTTTCAGTAGTGTTTTCTACTCGTTGTATATTTACTAGCTACTGTTATTCCTAATGCATTTATCCTCAATTCTATCTCTCATACAAATTAAGCAATAATTAAGTTAGTTAAAATTAAAAAGTCCGCAATGAAGGAATCGCGTAAACTATGTTAATTACTCAGCAAGTCGAATTCATATGCTAACTTATTCAAGTGTCGGACTGCAGTGAAAACGAATCGTGCTAGCATATTTATTGTATAATTTTACACCAATTTAACCAAAAAAAAACAGTTTATTTTTCCGAGTACCACATAGTTAATAAAAAAAAGTAAACCAATATAATACCCTATAGGATAGTATTTGAAAATTTTACGCTTAATTAAATTGTTAAATATGTTATTGTGACAAAAGGTTAACAAGGAGGTTGGTAGAGTGATTTGATGTTTTTTTAATTCCCCAGCTTCAGGTGAATCCTCTCCTGTGGCTTCTATCTAGTGGTTCGCGTTTCGCTGAATTTTGGAGAATGTATTCTTCGGTTTATTTTAATATCATATACTGAGTTTCATTGTGGAATATCGAAAATTGCGACACGCAATACGTATCTGTTCATCTCTCTTTGGTCCAAAAATTTTCCTAAGTACTTTATTCTCAAATGCTTGTAATCTCCTCTCCTCCCTTAAAGTAAGAGTCCATGTTTCGCACCCATGTAATATAACTGGTAGAATAATTTTTTTATATATTTTCAGTTTAACGTTTTTTGAAAGGAGTTGGGACATCAAGAGTCTCTGAAATGCATAATAACACGCATTTCCAGAATTGAACCTATGTTTAATTTATTTGTGCATCTCATTCCTATTTGTGATTATTGTTCCTAGGTATTTGAATTTAGCCACTTCCTCAAAATTTCCCTCATTTGTCATTAGCTGTGCATTTCCATTATATAATATATTTCTACGTGTGACCATATATTTAGTTTTATTGATATTTACTTCCAGTCCTAATTTCTTAGTGTTACTCAATAGTGTGTGCGTGTTGTCCTTTAGAATCTCCTCGCTATCGGCGAATAGTACTACTTCATCAGCATAAACTAACAGCTTATTAATACCATTGAGTTGTAAGCCTTTCTCATTCGCTAAAGATTTAATGGCATGCTCTAGTACAAAATTAAATAGTAGAGGAGATAGTGCACCTCCTTGCTTCAACCCATTCTGGATTTCAAAAGTGCCCGAAAACTGTTTGCCTACACGCACCCTACCCTTTGTGCCATTTAGGCACATTCGTATAAGTTTAACTAACTTTTTTAAGAATTCCGAACTCCGGCAAGATACTATATAACTTCTCCCTCTTAATTGAATCATATGCTTTTTTGAAGTCTATGTATAGTTGATGTACAGTGCCATTATATTCCCATTTCTTTTCTAAAATAAATGGGAATATAACAGTACTGCACATCAACTATATATAGACTTAAAAAAAACATATGCTTCAATTAAGAGGGAGAAGTTATATAGTATCCTGCCGGAGTTCGGAATTCCTAAAAAGTTAGTTAGACTTAGTTGTTAAATTAATTTGTAAATTTATTCAACTTATCCAGTTATATATTGTTACTGTCATTCATATAATTATAAGTTCAAGTATTCGTTAAAACTATAGTATTAATGCATTTAATATAAAATAGTGCTATTAAAATTGGAAGAAATACTACTACTAGACCTTTTATTTCTAAATGTATTTTATATTTATTTTAATGGCGTGTTAATGCTCCAGACTTTCTCATACGCTCGGCCAGAATTTAAAATATTGATTATGATATAAAAATAACAAATACATAGCAATTTACAAATATACAGCTTAAGTTACACATGACAAATTTAATCTATAAACACTGTAGTATATTTGACCCATCCATCCTATGGCTCTACTACCCAACTCGAGTCCTGGTCTGTCCAATCCTCCTCCTCTTGAATTGTTCTCTGTTCTAACCATCATCTTCAAATTCCTTACTCCTAGACGTGTAGTGCCTTCTGCTTATACCGTGTCTTCTCATCGTCCTCTCGATCGTCCCGCTGTTCTCCTTCCTCCAGTCTGCGCCTAAAAGACTTTTCTTGGTTCTAGTTGTTTGTACATTCTTTCCATGTTATCAGTTCACTGGAGCCTTTTCACTCTAATAACAGTTTAAAATAATATATATATATATATATATATATATATATATATATATGAATTATATGGCATATCAGTGCAATAAAGTAAATTTGATTTGGAAAGTATATTCTTCTTCTTCTTCTTCCTTTCCAGGATTAGGTCAATGCAACCTGTTCCAGTCTAAAGATCTTTTTCCATATGGTTTGTAGGGGTTGATCTTTTTGGGTAATCTTGTATTGTCCATTCTGTCTAAATGTTCTTTCCATTGGTATTTGTGTTCTTCTAGTTTATCGACTATTGAAAATATCTCCAGTTCATTTCTTATTGATTCATTGTGTAAATCTATCCATGCGTGGTGTACATCCTCTTACGGATCTTAATTTCATTTCAGCGGCTTGAATGTGGGATATATCTTTTTTTTGTAAGTATCCAAGATTCAGATCCATATAAAAGAACAGGAACAGCCATAATTTTATAAAACCTGAGCTGAGTTTCTCTTCGAGTCTTTCGGAGGGTTCTTCTTATGGTGTCACACATCATTTGATATAGGTTTAATTTAGTATGTACTTCCCAATCGTAGCTATATGTTATATCTGAACCAAGATTATTACATTGTGCTATCTGATCTATTATTTCATTATTGATTACTATTTTTGCTCTGACTGGTACTTTGCCCTGAAAAGCCATAATTTTAGTTTTTGAAGTTGCGACTTTGAGATTATAATAGTCCTGATTGACTCAACATGCATACATTAAAATATTCATATACACTAAGTAAAGTGATCCCACAACAGGCCCGGAGGCCCTTGGGGTAGTAGGAGGTAAGGCTCCCACTTTTTCTAGACAATCGGCACTTTATGTCAGCCAGGTTGTCAGCCAAGCGTGACGGCCGCCTTTACCCCCAGAACAGGCGTCTGGTACTCATTTCCGTTAGAGGCTGAGTCGACCCCAGGGGCATGGTGCCGCCAGAGGGTTTGGGTCAGTTTAAAAATCCTGACCCCAACGTGACTTGAACCGTCGACCCTCCGGCTTGTAGGTCAGTGCCTTAACCACTACGCTACGGCGTGCCCTTTCATATACATTTCCTTATTAATTTATATTAATTTGTATTCCTATTGGACTTGATTTTTTCCATTTCGTATACCTCGTCAAAATATATATTAAACAATGTAATTGAAATATACATTTATGTAAATAATTTATTTTTGGTTACATACCTCCAATGGACCAACAGATAAAGCTGATGGTTCTGTAGTAAAACACGTTTTGTCAAAATCTAAGGAAGAAAACCTGAAAAAACCTGATCCTCTTGGTTGCTGGTTGATGAAGTGAGTCAGCTTCTCGCTCATTAGAAAAAATACGTACAAATGTTAAAAGACTAATCAGTACACTCTCGAATGGATATAACGAACGGGTGCAAAAGAAACCATACTAACAAGTATTGAAATCAAGAGTCTCTTATGGTTCGAGCATCTGATGAGAATGGGAGAGGATATATGACCTAAATTAATTTTCCAATGACAGCCTTGGGGAAGACAAGGAAAAGGAAGACCCATAAAACTTGTAAAATGAGGTAGGAAATTATTGAGACCTGAAGATGTGCAGGACAGATGGCTGTGGAGGAATATCACAATAAGAAAATGGCTATAGCTGTAGAATCCCTGGTATAGACAGAAATTTCGGATAAACAATAATTTACATTGTCATCCAAATATTTCTACGATATTAATGTTTGTATGTGATTGTATGTGATTGAGGAACAGAGTTATATTTTATGGAGCATCTGTAAATTAGTTTGATTATGATTTTGAAAATCACACATTTATTATTTATCATATTCTGATAGAATTTTCTTATTACAGGTAACAAAGGTGATCCTGAATTCATATAACGACGTCCCACGCTTTTTATGTCATTTTTCATCTAATAACTCTCTCAAGATATTTTCTACAGTAAATTTCATGTGAAAGTTACTTCAAAGCACTTTGCACTGTAACATTAGTCTAGGGATAATATTTCCGTCTGAAAGACGCAGCCTCTTCATTCGTCACTCGTGACCAAGACCGGAAAACTCATCATTAGACGAAGTATTATTATGCAATAAAAGTTAAGGATGCAAGACAGATTAGTATAATGTTTAAATAAATGGAGCGTTGTTTCCTCGTACAAAAGTAAACAACGGTAACATAATATTGTTAGATACAACAGAAAACATTCATGTAGATCTTTAAGTTATAAGTTCTTGTGTGTCCAATGCCACCAGGTTGTCTTTTACGACATTTATAGCTTTCTCCACTGGCATTGGCGAATTGTAATCCATTTCTTAGGTTGGGGCACGTGGAAGGCGGAGTAACGTTACCCCGATGATATGATGGGTGATGAACGATAATGAAACGCTAGCGAAGTCCTTAACCTAAATTACAGACCATGGGCAACCACATAAATAATTACCATTAAGGAAAAATTCCGTTCGTCTGACCGGGAATATAACCCAGGACCTCATGAACTTTAGTCAGGAACGCTGCCCGAGTAGCTCATGAGGCTGGTCAAAACTGTAACCAAGTTTAATTTCAATTGTTTGAAGAAACAAGTATTACTACGCATTATATTATGTTGCAACCCTTACTTTTAGTGAATAAAAATCTGGTCCCTGTAATAGAATGTTATAGACTCCCGTCATTTTACTGAAGACTTACTTTCTGGAATGTATAAAATTATCGCATCCTACTATTGGATGTTACAGACTCCCATCATTTTACTGAAGAGTTGCTTTCTGGACTGTATAAAAATGATCGCATCCTACTAATGGATGTTATAGACTCCCATCATATTTCTGGAATGTATAAAAATGATCGCATCCTACTAATGGATGTTATAGACTCCCATCATTTTACTGAAGAGTTCCTTCCTGGACTGTATAAAAATGATCGCATCCTACTAATGGATGTTATGAACTCCCATCATTTTACTGAAGAGTTGCTTTCTGGAAGGTGTAAATATGATCGCATCCTACTAATGGATGTTATAGACCCCCATCATATTTCTGGAATGTATAAAATGATCGCATCCTACTAATGGATGTTATAGACTCCCATCATATTTCTGGAATGTATAAAAATGATCGCATCCTACTAATGGATGTTATGAACTCTCATCATTTTACTGAACAGTTGCTTTCTGGAATGTGTAAATATGATCGCATCCTACTAATGGATGTTATAGACTCCCATCATATTTCTGGAATGTATAAAATGATCGCATCCTACTAATGGATGTTATAGACTTCCATCATATTTCTGGAATGTATAAAATGATCGCATCCTACTAATGGATGTTATAGACTCCCATCATATTTCTGGAATGTATAAAAATGATCGCATCCTACTAATGGATGTTATGAACTCCCATCATTTTACTGAAGAGTTGCTTTCTGGAATGTGTAAATATGATCGAATCCTACTAATGGATTTTATAGACTTCCCATCATTTTACTGAAGACTTACTTTCTGGACTGTATAAAATTATCGCATCCTACTATTGGATGTATAGACTCCCAACATTTTACTGAAGACTTACTTTCTGGAATGTATAAAATTATCGCATCCTACTATTGGATGCATAGACTCCCAACATTTTACTGAAGACTTACTTTCTGGAATGTATAAAATTATCGCATCCTACTATTGGATGTATAGACTCCCAACATTTTACTGAAGACTTACTTTCTGGAATGTATAAAATTATCGCATCCTACTATTGGATGCATAGACTCCCAACATTTTACTGAAGACTTACTTTCTGGAATGTATAAAATTATCGCATCCTACTATTGGATGTATAGACTCCCAACATTTTACTGAAGACTTACTTTCTGGAATGTATAAAATTATCGTATCCTACTATTGGATGTATAGACTCCCAACATTTTACTGAAGACTTACTTTCTGGAATGTATAAAATTATCGCATCCTCCTATTGGATGCATAGACTCCCAACATTTTACTGAAGACTTACTTTCTGCAATGTATAAAATTATCGCATTCTACTGTTGGATGCATAGACTTCCAACATTTTACTGAAGACTTACTTTCTGGAATGTATATAATTATCGCATCCTACTATAGCATGTTATAGACTCACATCATTTTACTGAAGAGTTGCTTATTGGAATGTATAAAAATGGTCGCATCCTTCTAATGGATGTTATAGACTCCCATCATTTTCTGAAGAGTTCCTTTCTGTACTGTATAAAAATTATCGCATCCTCCTATTGGATGCATAGACTCCCAACATTTTACTGAAGACTTACTTTCTGGAATGTATAACATTATCGCATCCTACTATTGGATGCATAAACTCCCAACATTTTACTGAAGACTTACTTTCTGGAATGTATAAAATCATCGCATCCTACTATTGGATGTATAACACTCCCAACATTTACTGAAGACTTACTTTATGAATGTATAAAATTAGCGCATAGTCCTAATATGGGAGGTATAGTAACTCCCAGATCATTTTAGATGAAGACCGTACGTTCTGGAATGATATAAAATTATCGAATCATACTATGGGGTGCATAGACTCCCAGACATGTAGCCGGAAGACTGTTTTTCTGGAATGTATAAAATTATCGAATTCCGTACTATGGGATGCAGCGACTCCCAACATTCTACGTGAAGGATTACGTATCTGTGGAATGTATAAAATTATCGCATCCTACTGTTGGATGCATAGACTCCCAACATTCTACTAAAGACTTACTTTCTGGAATGTATAAAATTATCGCATCCTACTATTGGATGTTTAGACTCCCAACATTTTACACAGACTTACTTTCTTGAATGTATAAAATTATCGCATCCTACTTTTAGATGCATAGACTCCCAACATTTTACTGAAGACTTACTTTCTGGAATGTATAAAATTATCGCTTCCTACTATTGGATGCATAGACTCCCAACATTTTACTGAATACTTACTTTCTGGAATGTATAAAATTATCGCATCCTACTATTGGATGCATAGACTCCCAACATTTTACTGAAGACTTACTTTCTGGAATGTATAAAATTATCGCATCCTACTATTGGATGTATAGACTCCCAACATTTTACTGAAGACTTACTTTCTGGAATGTATAAAATTATCGCATCCTACTATTGGATGTATAGACTCCCAACATTTTACTGCATACTTACTTTCTGGAATGTATATAATTATCGCATCCTACTGTTGGATGCATAGACTCCCAACATTTTACTGAAGACTTACTTTCTGGAATGTATAAAATTATCGCATCCTACTATTGGATGTATAGACTCCCAACATTTTACTGAATACTTACTTTCTGGAATGTATATAATTATCGCATCCTACTATTGGATGCATAGACTCCCAACATTTTACTGAAGACTTACTTTCTGGAATGTATAAAATTATCGCATCCTACTATTGGATGTATAGACTCCCAACATTTTACTGCATACTTACTTTCTGGAATGTATATAATTATCGCATCCTACTAAATAATAGAAAAGACAGTTGAATACCACCATACATTATATCTAGCATTCGTCAACTACAACAAGGCATTTGACTCAGTAGAACATTCAAGTGTCCTCCAGGCATTACACACCCAAGAAATCGAACACAAGTACATCCGCGTTCTGGATAAGATCTACAGCCAAAGGTATGCCAAGGTGAAGACAGAAATTGTGGGACAACCATTCAGTCTCAAAAGAGGAGTACGACAAGGCGACCCAATTTCTCCTAAACTTTTTACACGCGTGCTTGAAGACATATAAAAGGGAGCAGGCTATCCAACTTAAGATTCGCTGACGACGTGGTATTGTTCGCCAGATCCCCTAAACAACTCCAATCAATGCTACAAGAGCTCTCAGAAACTAGCAAAATTGCAGGCCTTTCGATGAACAAAAGCAAGACACAAATTATGTCTAATGGTCCGGAAAACCCAATTAAAGTCGATGGAATGGATCTTCAATATGTAAGCGAGTACATATACTTAGGACAACTACTCTCCTTCCATCAGAAAGTAGAGAAAGAAATAAGCAGAAGAATAGCTCTCGCCTGGAAGGCGTTCTGGTCACTGAAATTCATACTGCTGGACAAGTCGCTCAACCGGAAACTCAAAATGGAAACACTACAAACCTGTGTTCTTCCAACACTGTTATATGGCTGCCAAACTTGGAATCCTACTGCCAAAAAGAAGTACACACTCCAAGTATGCCAAAGGAAAATGGAGAGGAAAATCTTAGGCATAACTCTGAAGGACAGAATCTCGAATACAACACTTCAAGCGATATCCTCAACAACTGATCCCGCACAACAAGCCATCAGGAAAAAATGGAAGTGGGGAGGCCACGTCGCAAGAATACAGGACGACATGTGGACAATAAAAACAACCATGTGGGACCCGTACACAGGCAAGAGACAGCGCGGAAGACCAAGACGACGATGGGCTGAAATCTTCAAAGAACGAGCAGGGGCGCAATGGTCCAGAGTCGCCAGATGCAGGAAAAGCTGGAGAACGATGGAGAGCCAACTGTGTATTAACTAATCACAGAACAGACAGTGTATACAAACCAAGTGCTACATCCAAGTCAACTTCTCACCACGGAGTAGCTCACCGGGTGACACTCTCAAATAGAGCTTAATCCCTGTACAGGGAGGCCTTTGCCCTAAAGGGACATATCAGGCTTTATTTATTTATTTATTATTTATTTATTATTTACTATTGCATGTTATAGACTCACATCATTTTACTGAAGAGTTGCTTTCTGGAATGTATAAAAATGGTCGCATCCTTCTAATGGATGTTATAGACTCCCATCATTTTTCTAAAGAGTTCCTTTCTGGACTGTATAAAAATGATCGGATCCTACTAATGGATGTTATAGACTCCCATCATATTTCTGGAATGTATAAAATGATCGCATCCTACTAATGGATGTTACAGACTCCCATCATTTTACTGAAGAGTTGCTTTCTGGAATGTATAAAAATGATCGAATCCTACTAATGGATGTTATAGACTCCAATCATTTTACTGAAGAGTTGCTTTCTGGACTGTATAAAAATGATCGCATCCTACTAATGGATGTTATAGACTCCCATCATTTTACTGAAGAGTTCCTTTCTGGACTGTATAAAAATGATCGCATCCTACTAATGTGTTATAGACTCCCATCATATTTCTGGAATGTATAAAAATGATCCATTCTACTAATGGATGTTATGGACTCCCATCATTTTACTGAAGAGTTGCTTTCTGGAATGTATAAAAATGATCGGATCCTGCTATTGGATGTTATAGACTCCCATCATTTTACTGAAGAGTTGCTGTATAAAAATGATCGCATTCTACTAATGGATGTTATAGACTCCCATCATATTTCTGGAATGAATAAAAATGATCGCATCCTACTAATGGATGTTATGGACTCCCATCATTTTACTGAAGAGTTGCTTTCTGGAATGTATAAAATGATCGCATCCTACTTTTGGATGTTATAGACTCCCATCATTTTACTGAAGAGTTGCTTTCTGGACTGTATAAAAATGACCGAATCCTACTAATGGATGTTATAGACTCCCATCATTTTACTGAAGAGTTGCTTTCTGGACTGTATAAAAATGATCGCATCCTATTAATGGATGTTATAGAATCCCATCATACACTGCTCAAAAAAATTGGGGGATATTGTAGAATAACCTATTAATACTATGTTTTTAGGAACAGTATTAGATGCAATCAATTTCTATTACTCCAAAAGAATGTCAACAAGAGTTTGAAGTCATTACGTAACCTCTGTACCATACCAGATGTCAAAGAGTTCCTGATTAGGAATATGGCAAACAAACAAAGCAACATTAACATGGGTGAAAATGTTTCTTTAGTATGGTGTATGGTCTCCTCGAACGGCCAGTACTGCCTCACACCTGTATGGCATTGATGCAATGAGGTTAGCAATGAGTTCTTGGGGGATACGTGGCCACTCTTCCATAAGAGCAATGTGCAGCTCTGGAACAGTTGTGGGAGGTGCTGGTCTGCCTGCAATGCACCTGCCTGATGCATCCCACACATGCTCAATCGGATTTAAGTCCGGGGAGGAAGCAGGCCATTGCATACGCTCGATACCCTCCACTTCCAGCATGTCGTCCACCAAGCCAGCTCTGTGGGGTCGTGCATTATCGTCCATAAAAAGAAAAGAATCACCTATGGCATCAGCATAAGGCACGGCAAAAGGTCGGAGAATCTCATCTCTATACTTTACCGCAGTCAAAGTACCACCTTGGATAACGTAGAGGTCCGTACGTCCACCACTACTGACTCCTGCCTACACCATCAATCCACCGCCACCATATGGGGATCTTTCACGTACAAAAGCTGGATTGTTTCGTGTCCCTTTTTCTCTCCAAATGAATACACGCCGACTATCACATTCCATGTTGAATCGCGACTCATCAGAAAAAAGAACTGATCTCCATTCAGCATGCCTCCACCCACGATGTTCCTCCGCCCAGTTTCTGCGATCTCTACAGTGTTGTGGAGTTAACCTGGTACACACCATGGGCCTACGGGCATAGATACCACTTCCATGCAGTCGATTACGGACAGTTTGAGTTGACACCCTGCGTCCTGTTGCTGTTTGAAGTGTATTTCGCAGTTGAGTTGCATTCTGCTGTCTATTCCGACGGGCTGTTAACAAGAGGTAACGGTCATCCCTTGCTGTTGTTGCCCTTGGTCGACCTTGTCCGGCTCTTCTGTGAACAGTATGTTCTTTGAAAATGATTCCAAAGACTGGAAATCACGCTTTGAGACACCCCAATGGCTTGTGCCACCTCTTGTTGTGTCTGTCCAGCTTCCATCCTTCCTATGGCCCTCCAAGCCATTGGTTCAGGTAAATCACGTTGTCGAGGCATCACTGTCCCTAAGGCAAGTCATTCACTAACTGAAAACTGGACTGTATTTAAAAACAGCAACAAAACATTCACCCCCACACCACCCTTTCACATCAACAGTACAGACACTGCCCTCTGGTGTGGTACCGAGGTTACGTAACAACTTCAAACTCTTATTTACATTATCTTGGAGTAATAGAAAGTGATTGCATCTAAACTATTCCAAAAACATAGTCTTAATAGGTTATTGTACAATATCCCCTAATTTTTTTGAGCAGTGTATTTCTGGAATGTATAAAAATGATCGCATCCTACTAATGGATGTAATGGACTCCCATCATTTTACTGAAGATTTGCTTTCTGGAATGTATAAAATGATCGCAGCCTACTATTGGATGTGTAGACTCCCATCATTTTACCGAAGAGTTGCTTTCTGGAATGTATAAAATGATCGCATCCTACTAATGGATGTTATAGACTCCCATCATTTTACTGAAGAGTTGCTTTCTGGACTGTATAAAAATGATCGCATCCTACTAATGGATGTTATAGACTCCCATCATTTTACTGAAGAGTTGCTTTCTGGACTGTATAGAAGTGATCTCATCCTACTAATGGATGTTATAGACTCCCATCACTTTTGTGGAATGTATAAAAATGATCGCATCCTACTATTGGATATTATAGACTCCCATCATTTTACTGAAGAGTTGCGTTCTGAAATGTATAAAAATTATAACTTTCCTAATAATAAGGAGTTTTTGAAATTTTATAATAGTAGTTAGACCTATGTATCTTCAGCATTATTTTCATATAGTATATAAGTCTCCATCATTGTTAAATATTTACAGAATTGTGATTTACTGCATATTGTACATTTATTTCAAGAGATTGTTCTCGCGTTTTCAATAAGTTCGTTTCTCCTACGTAATGGAGAAGAAAAAATTGCTTTACTTTGTCACGACTCACGAGGTACGTGTGCTTAGTGGCATTAACATAAAACATGCAAGAAGGAAAGAGAACTAAAGGTTTTGAGATTCATTTTGAAAGTCGGCTGTTCATTGTGCACCGAATTCGGCCAGTTGTTCATTACCATACGTTTAAATATACAGATCCTCCTAATATGGGATGGAGTTCCTAAAGTTGTAACTTACCATCCAAACATGAATAGTTCATGCGGCTTTACCACATTTAAAAAAGAGGAATGCAAATGTTGTGTGACTTGTCACCTGCAATTTGTTACTTGTCCCGAATAATGAATATGCTATAAGCACTTCAACATTTTTTGCAACATAAAATTCCAGTTAGAACATTTGTCAACGTATTTAGCAGTTAGTTATTTATAAGCAAGACAAATTCTAAAATTATTTAATTAACGAATAAACTGAAAACAAATTTCATCATTTAAAGGTTTTTTATATGTTATATTTTGTGGAAATATTTTAAAATATAAACTCCATACAGTCAAAAAGCTGAATACTGGGAGTATCACAGAGATACGTACAAAAATTTGGAAACTATTTCTATAACTTATTAATAAAATCCTCATAATACTTTTCAGTAGATAAAATTTGATGCAACCTTTTACGTAGTAATCAAAATTTTGTTGTAAGCTTCTGCATAGAATATTCTCTTCTATGACTTTCTGGTAGAACTACACTTAGCAGCCCCTCGAATCAGGAAATAACTGTTAAATACAATATGTTTTTAATCACGTTTAGACATATTTTGAATAATATGTAGTATTATCGACAGAAAAGAAAATAAGCTTATATTTTTTTTCTTCAATAAAACAATATCTAAAAAAATCGGATATATGATATGAAAAAAATCTTCTTACTTAACCATTATCATAATTTAATATAATGTATATTTAAATTTTTGTAATAAAATTCTAAGTTTATTTGTGTCCCTTTAGATTACTATTACGTACTCCAGGCCACCTCCGTGATAAGACGAACACTTAATTGGAGACAAGCTATTGACTCATACATTCACTCTTGTCAAGGTGAGAAGACTTATGACTTGGTTGATTATAATGAGCAGCTATTGATCTTGAACTATTTTATTCTTAAAAGTTCCTAACATTTGTCTTACAGGCGAGGAAACATTGTGAAAAATTCACCCAATAAACTTGTCATGAAGGGGAATGGAATCCGGGCCCGCTACTTTCGAACCAACGTCCAAAAGGGTGGGCTCAACTAAAAAACTATAGGTAGTAAGCTAATTATCTCAATCTTAGTTTTTAATTACTTTTTATTCCCCTTTATTTAAGATAAAAGTAGACGAAAAGTCATTATTTTCAACTTAACAAAATTATAATAAATATACTTGTAGTACCCAGGCTTAGTCGTTATATTGACGACATAATAGGTGATGATCAATATGGATTTGATCTATAATAGATCAGATTTTTAGTATACGACAGATTATGGAAAATAAATATAAATGTGATGGCAAAGCACAACAACTATGTGTAGATTTAAAAAAAATACATATGAGTCAATTAAGAGGGGGAAATTGTAGGCTATAGTATCCTGCTAGATTTCGAAATTTCTAAAGAGTTAGTTAGAATTATTCAAATGTGTCTGAAAATCATAAGGAGTATGGTGCGGGTAGGCAAACAGTTTTCAGATTTTTTAAATTCGCAATGGGTTAAAGCAAGGTGGTGAAGTGTATCCTCTGGTATTCACTTTTATACTAGAGTATGCAATCAAATCTTTAGAGGTTGAAGAGAGCGTATATTAAATAAACTAAGACTCTGTGGGTAGACTCAAGTATCAATGAAACAAAATATATGGCGACACACAGAAATACTTTACTAAATGAGAATAATCACTAAAAAATAAATTATTGAAATTTTAAAGATGTGCAGAATAAAAAAAAACTAGAAATAAAAATATAAAAAAATAAATATGATGCAGAAAGAAATTAAACATAGGGTCACTTCGGGAAACGACTGCTATTATGCATTACACGGGCTCTTGACACCCCAAATTCTCTGAAAAAGTTGAACTGAAAATATATAAAAGTGTATTCGTCCAAGTATACATGTGGGTACGAAACATGGTCTCTTTAAGAGGTGAAAAACGAGAGAGGCATAGAAACTTGTAGGAAAGCTCCAATAGACCAAATATAAGGTGGGTAAACCGTGATTTGAGGTAGATAAATTATACGCGGAATGATTGAAAAAATATGTATATACAGTAAACTTATTCAATCCGGAATGTGAATAATGCGGAAATTTGTCCAATGTGAACAAATTTATTGGTCCGGGCAAAATAATACTAATTTTACGTGTATTTATTTTGTATAAAACGGAATTTGTCGAGCGCGGAAAGGGAAAGATATTTATACACAATTCATGACAGAAAAATGTTTTTAAGGCAAAAATACAAAGAGAGAAATAAATTAGTTTCCACTTCATTGAATTACTATTAGGCGAATTAACAATAAGTGATAATTCTTGCCGCCGGGTAATGTATCTGGAATTTTCTTTCGGCCTCAACGCACACCCGTTTTGCGAAATACATATTCGTTTATCAAATATTTAGCGTGTGACATATGTCTTACAAATAACTAGTGCACTATAAAATCTTAAATTAATTTAAGATCTGAGACCGATTGTGTACGTATCTTTCACCGGTAGCGTACTGAAATACAGAATAAAGATAGCTAAATTGTATGTATCATTGTCATTAAACGAAAAAGTAAAAGTGATTGAAGATAAAGAAAAACAAATTCTCAGTACTCCAAATCATGACTAAATTTAAATGTGGAAAAACCCAAGTTTGAGATTTTAAAACACAAATAAAAAATAATGAATAATGAATGGACGCAAGGAAATAGTCGAAGTAATCAACAAGGTGTGGGAGTGTTATACAAGTCCACGATAAAAAAAAATCTCCAAATTCCCGAACCGATAATTGCAAAGTCAAGCTCTAGCTGTTGCTATAGGCTATCCCTTGGGAATGACTATTTAAGGCATCTTCAGGTCGGTTGTGGACAGTTTTAAATGACACTATGTAGTATGGAATCAAATTTGCGGGGAATCAAAGGATGTGGACGAATGTATAGTTAATGAGTGGAAACCAAAACTACATACTTTAATTTCAGGATACGCGCCTAAGAGAAAATTTTAATGCTGACGAAATGGGGTTGTTTTTTCGCGCGTTACTTGTCAAAGTCGCTCGTACATTATATACCTACTTCACTTTCCAACGGTAGCGGAACTACAATTAATCCAAGGTACATAAAAATACATATACGGTGCTCTATAATCTAAGCTTGGTTAATAATTTTTCTTTTTTATACTGTGGAATGTTGACTAACGTGGAAAAAAAAATATTGGTCCTATGCGATTCCGCTTTGAACACATTTTACTGTACACGCGCACACGCGCACGTACGCACACACACACGCGCACATGCGCACACACGCACGCACGCACACACACAAACACACACACAAACACACACACACACACTCACACGCACGCACACGCACGCACGCACGCACGCGCACACACACGCGCACACACGCGAACACGCGCGCACGCACTCACACACACGCGCGCGCACACACAAACACACGCGCGCGCGCAAACACGCACACACGCGCGCGCACACACACACACACACGCGCACACGCACACACACACACACACACACATATATATATATATATATATATATATATATATATATATATTGCAGATTTTCGCGGATATATGATTGGATAGCTCGTGTCCGCGCGGCCATGAACCTCCGGGTTCCATATTTCCAGTGAGTTAGTAGACGAAAAGTTTGTAGAGGGAGATATAAAGAAAAATATGTTCATATAAATTTTGGAAATAGCAAGCACTCTATATCCGATGAAGGTTGACCTCGCTTCTGAAATGCGATCCCCTTCTACATTCAGGATTTACTTCTTCCATAGGACTGGACTGTGCAAAAGAATTTCATTCAAAACTCGCAGACACGTGTTATTCAGACAGCTGCACGAGTTAAAATCCAAGCACTCGTTCATCACGCTTCCACATAAAAAATGTGCTCGACATTTTACAAGCTTCAACAATAATACATTCAGGATTTTTTTTATCGCTGATTGAATTCCTATTCTCTATTCAAACTCGCTAAACTAGGGGAAATGTCTCGTAATGTGCATATCCCCCAAGCAGGTGCCTTGAAAGAAAACGTGCTTCCAGTGAATGGAAAGCATTTATTACGTTTCTATGCATTTTTATAGTATTTAATCTTTCACGCTCATAATATCTAGTTACATAATAACAACCTGTGACTATAAATACAGTATTTAGATTTGTTCAAAGTTTACGTATACCGGTATATATTTTTTGCATTAATTATAAAAAGTTTTTCTGAACAGTGATCCGAAAACAGAAAATTGACAAATGATCTTAAAAAGGTAAAATTACTTGAAAATAGGGAGTCATTATTAAATTAATGTTTTTAAATTACAAGAATTCACTGTAATATATGTTAAAGTTTTAATAATTGTATAAAAATATCTCAGTCGTCCTCAATAATTTGCAGTGTTGTTTTATAGGAGGCCTTTCGATAACTTATATATCATCTTCTGCTTTCATTTTGGTACTGACTGTTCTTGGTAATTATTTTGTACATATGTTATCAAAAAGGCCTCCTATAAAACAACACTGTAAATTATTGAGGACAACTGAGATATCAGTACTGTTATACAATTATGAAAACTTTAACACAGTAACCTCAACGGAGTTTCGTAATGTATTTTAAAAACATTGAGTAATATATATATATATATATATATATATATATATATATAATACGTTGGGCTTGGTGGTCTGGTGATTATGTTCCTTGCATCTCGACCCTAGGGTCCCGGATTCTAACCCGGCTGTTTCAATGGATTTTCATATTGGAAAAATCAAAGGGACTCCGTGGGTCCCGGGTTTAAAGTTTTTTCTGGCTGATAAAATAACCTCAAGCCTAAATTAGTTCCCCTGATCAACATTTAACCGGCCTTTCCCATCCAAGTAATACCTTAGTTGCCTTCTAGATGTCTCGTTGAGACGATGTGCTGACAGCATGTCATTAACTGACGTTGGAAATATGTGTAAATACATTAACTTGGTCGAGAAAGTCTCGCTAGGGCAGCAACCGTGTCTCCATGAGAGATGTAGCCTATGGGGCATATACAATAATATATTGTATATAAATGAGGAGAGGCATGCCGTAGCGTAGTGGTTAAGGCACTGCGCTACAAACCGGAAGGTCCAGGATTCAAGACCCGATAGGCTCACGATTTTTAAACTGACCCAAACCCATGGCCCTAGGATCGACTCAGCCTCTAACGGAAATGAGTACCAGAAATCTGTTCTGGAGGTAAAACCGGCCGTCACGCAGGGCTGACAACCCGGCTGACATCAAGTGCCGATTGTCTAGAAAAAGTGGAAGCCTTAACCTCCCACTACCCAAAGGGTCTCCTATGGCCTATAGTGGGATCACTTTACCTTTTTTTATATAAATGAGGAAAAAATCAAAGTGACTACTCTTCTTCAAGCAAAATTATGTTTTAATCATCGTAAATGCAATAAAAAGCTAGGGTACTTGTCATGATGTATCGTATAGATTGTCAATTTTAAAATTAATATCAGAATATTCGTAAAAATCAGTTGTTTGTCTTGTTGCTAATCAATTTTTTTAAAATAGACTTTTAGTCCAGAAATTAAATGTTTAATTTACTGGATTCTTAGAATGAATATATATATATATATATATATTTGAGTGTGAAATTTGAAATCGTAATGAAATTTACTATGTAATGATATTACTGTGTACATAATTTCAATAGAATTATAAAGAGCGATTAGTCCACCGGTTTGGTCTCGAGGTAGCGTGCTGCCTTATCACGCAGCGGGCTCGTGTTTGTTCCACGGTAATGGATGATTTTTTTCGGCTTTTTCTCACGTATAAGACAAATGTCAGGAAATTGTAAGACCCAAACGGTCCCAGAACACCATTTGACCATCATTATCATCACTATCATACTTGCCTAATTTAGATTAAATTTAGGTTTAAGGCCTCTCCTGGTGCATCACCTTTCATACCACCGAGGCGGCGTAACCCCGCCTTCCAGGCGATGCAATCTCAGAAGTGCGTTACAAGTACGACATACCATAAATATAATGACAACATGGTGAAATTAATAAAAAGTAATGACCGATTAGTTAAGAGTTATGAAAGTTATCAATTGATAAAACTAAATCGTTTACAGTACCTAAAGAACCCGTAAGATGTAAACTAGCACTAACAAGTCAGATAATTGCTTGCTTGCTAATGTTACCTGCAATAAGAATTTAATTGCGGAAGTAAGAACGGTACCAAAGATATCAGTAACATTAAGGATAATTACACGGAGAAATAAACATTCGGGCAATGAAAGCAAAACCCAATCGAATATATAAAACTTATGCCAGAGCAGTGATAATACGTACAGCTGAAACAAGAGCTGATACAAAGAAAAAAAATAACAACTTGTTAACTAGAACAAATTAAATGAAAATATTAAGATCAATAACTGGGTTTATACTATATGTTAAAAGACTAATGAATAAGCTAGGAGTAGATGTGGAATTAAAGACGCTACGAGATGAAGAACGAAGGAGAAGAGGATGGAAAGACCACGTTAATAAAATGTCTCCTAATACTTATAAATTAACTTCAAACCAGGTCATTGCGAAGACCGTCAACACGATGGAAAAAATAGAAAAAACACTGGAAACCTATAGGATATTACAAAAATGAAGAATGATGTTTATGCTTTTTTGATAATGGAGGCTGAAGTAAAATTAATAAAGTTTATTCCATTCAGTTAACGCAGTTTAATCGCTCACCTTACATCTATTTTCACGAGTCACTTGTCATCCGGGCCTTACACTGACACGACCTGTCGAGAGAGGGACTTTAACTACGGATCACACATGTACTTTTTTGACCACATAACGACATAGAGGGACTCCCCGAATGAGTGCTCACCTCAATGTCAGGGTCCCCTTTGAGACAACACAACATTAAGACAAAACACACCATTCACACACTTTTTCGTACTAAACATGGTGAATATTATGATAGTGACTATGATGTCTAGATTGCACAGCTCTACAAAAAATAATTGTTGCCCTGGATATCTCAGCGAATTTCTATGTTTTCAAGTGCGCAGTTTACGAATATATATATGAAAGTGTTGAATGTGTTTTAGTTTTTTATGATTTTTGCGTATCTTATTGCACCGGCGTAAACCACGCTCAATGCTACCAGAACTTGCACCGTATAGGTGCTGGATCAAACCGTTATTGTTGATAACCATTTTGATTGGAAAACATAGATTGTTCAAATTGTGACATCTTTGCCCGGGCCCATAGAGGCAAAGAGGAATTAAATTTTCTTTACTCAATTCTCCCAATACGTAATGTTTACTGACTTATAAAATACAATCGTGGAAGCTTTGGGATAAAGGAACTAATACCCGCTTGAGTAAGCTTTTGGAATTTGACTTAGACATGTGACTAATGCTAACTGCTGAATGAATAGGCCTCAGTAAAATAAACACAACTAAAGCTTTTAATGCGAGTCAAAATTTAGTCAGATATGATATAAAGATAAATAAACAAATATTCGCTTTACAAAGAAAATAAATCATAGTTGATCATCTATACAAAAGAAAATATGATATAAATCAAGTTACATACACACATACATGATCAATCACTCAAGTCCAACCTCGGGTTGGGAGAAATACTGTTCTGGCGTCCCCACCCTGGCTTACTGGACTAAACAAGCATAATCAGCTCTCCTGAGCTGAGCTGATCTGACCAGACTCAACGGTGACTAAGTAGATGTTACGAAACACAACTATTTATGAGAGTTCACAGGGAGAGGGGGAATGCGCGATAGCACAGGGTGCGCACTAGGAAAGGGAAGGGATATATAGGAAAGCATTTGGCACTGTTCATAAAGATGACACTCGAGATGGAGACGCGATGACGTATAGTTTGCGCAGTAAGACGTAATTCCTGTATCGAAATATCCATTTCGGTACATTATATCTTAAACAGTAAACGGCTTGTTACTAATAACATTTATGTTTTCAGTCATAATTTGATTTCTACGCATTTTTTTTTTCGCGCATAGAAACATCGCGTGATCCCCACTCTCACACTCCTCACATCGGCCGTGATATCAGTCATTTGACAAAATTAAAGTACTCACGACGTGCATTTGGATATGACAAAACAATTCGTCAAAGCGTTGGACAAGGAAAGGAATGTTTCAAATACATTTGTAGAAAATGTCCTAAGCTCAGTATGGAAAAGTTAAGAGCGGAATATTTGATGGTCCTCAAATTCGGCAATTGATGAAAGATGAAAATTTTATCAAAGTTATGACTGTTCCGGAAAGTGAAGCTTGGAAGGGTTTTGTGTTGGTAGTAGAAAATTTCCTAGGTAACTACAAAGAACCAAATTATAAAGAAATTGTGCAAAACATGTTGACAAACTTCAAGATTCTGGGAGCAAATATGAGTATAAAGTTACACTTTCTCCACAGTCACCTGGCTAGGTTTCCGGATAATTTAGGAAATTATTGTGACGAACAGGGAGAGCGCTTTCACTAGGATATAAAAGTAATGGAGGAAAGGTATTAGGATAAATGGGAATGTCACATGATGGCAGATTACTGCTGGTCTTTAAAAAAGAGTTTGTCCCCTAAACAATTATAGAGAACATATTATAAAAGGCGTTTCACTGAAGTATAACATGGGTTTTCGGCATTTTTCATTCTATTTACGTCAGTGTATACTAATTAAAAAAACAATTGACGTTATAAATATACCAATTATATTTATTTCACGTTTTCTTATTTTTATAGTGTAAAATGAAAATAAAGCTAAAAAAGAGCAAATCTTCCAAAATCATTGATAGTTTCATGAATTGTGAGCATAAATATATCCGAAATTAATCTTATATCAAGGGCAACAAAACCACTGTTGACCAGTGTTATGTTTGGAAATCGTTTGGACCTTAAAGTTTTCTCACATCTGTCTTATAGATGAGGAGAAACCCCGAAGAAATCACTAGGAAACATGTCCCGATGGGTATAGAACCCGGGTACGAGTAGCGACGCTATCCAGAGACCACAACTATGGATATTAAAGTTTATACCCGTACTTTATTCCAAGAAAATAATAAGGTACACATAACTAACTAACTTCACTGGTACTATCGAACCCGTAGGTTCATGGTCGTGAGGACATAAGCTCTCCATAAATTCTTATTCTGAGCTAATATTTTCCAATCATCTCTTGTATAATCCACTTCCCTCAAATCATGGTTATTTTTATTCTCCTATCTCATTATTGGTCTACCTACTGGGCGTTTTCCCTTTGGTTTTCCTAGAAGAGTTTCCATGCCACTCTTTCATTCCCCATTCGTAGCACATGTCATGCCCATCGCAGCCTATGGAATTTAATTGTTCTTATTACATCGGGTTTCTCATAAAGTTCATGTAGTTCACTGTTATATAGTCTTCTCCTGTTCGTCTCACCCTGTGGTCCAAATATTTCCTAAGAAATTTATTCTCAAATACTCATACTCTTTTCTCCTCCTTTCAATTAAGAGTCCATATTTATCATCCATATAATGTAACTGGAAGAATAACAGTTATATATATTTTTTTCAGTTTAATTTTTTTTTTGGCGACGTTGTGACGACAAGAGTCTCGGTAATGCATATGGGCATGCATTTACAGAATTAAGCCTATGTTTAATTTTTTCTGCACCTCATTCTTTGTTTGTAATTATTGTTCTTATGTATTTGAATTCAGCCACTTCTTCAATATTTACCTCATTTGTCTTAGATGTCCATTTCCATTATATAATGCATTTCTATGTGTGACCATATATTTAATTTTACTGACGTTTGACTCCAGACCCAGTTTCTTAGTGTTACTCAATACAGTGTGCGTGTTGGTCCTTAGAATCTCCTTGCTATAGCCTAACAATATTGCATCATCAGCTTAAACTAACTTTTTATCAACACCATTTGTTGTAGTTGTAGGCCATCTTCATTTGATGGCATGTTCTGGGATAAAATTGAGTAGTAGAGGAGATGGTGCATCTCCGTGCTTTAACCCATTGTCAATTTAAAAAGTATCTGAAAACTGTTTGCCTACACGCAGTTTTCTCTTTGTTACTATTTAGACACATTTGTATAGATCTAATTAATTTTTTTAGGAATTCCCGAACTCCAGCAGAATACTATAATTTACAACTACTCCCTCTTAATTGAGTCGTATGCATGTTTACGTCATATATAGTTGATGTACAGTACCACTATGCTGGCATTTATTTTCTAAAATCTGTCTTATATTAAAACCCTGATCCATTGTAGATCTATTCCTTCTAAATCCACATTGTTGATAACCTATTACGTCATCAGTATAGGAAGTAAGTCTGAATACTAATATATTTATTAGAATTTTGTACGAAGTTGAAAGTAATGAGGTGACCCGGTAGTTGTTGCAAAACGTTTTATCTCCTGTCTTATATATTCGTACGATAATCGATTATTTCTATTCATTTGTAAGATCCTCTTTTTCCCGGAGTCATACTAAACAACTGACGTAACTTTTCCATCAATGTTTGTTACCGTGATTTTATCAGTTCTTTAGGCATCCATGCTTTATACATATTTAATTTTTCTGTTGTCATTTCAACCTCTAATGCACTTTGTTCTGTGACTAATATTTCTGTTATCTGTAAATCATTGTCTTCAATACCCTGTTCTGCATGTACACTCAATAAGATAACATATATTTAATATTCTCTAGGAATCTCCAAACATATTCCCATTTTCATTCCTAATTATTTTTTATCTAGCCTGAAACCCTTTTATCTCTATCTTAAATCCCTGATGTAATTCTCTGATGTTCCTATTTTTTTGGATCGATTTCAAGATCATTAATTTTATCTCTTTAGATTTCATCTTTTTGATCTTTAATTACCTTGAGGTTTCTCATGTGATGTTACTCAATTGTTCTAAATTTACTTAATTTGGCTCATGTAACAAATTCATTTTTTGTTAGCTTTCTTTTATTTACAATATCAGTTCCTCATCAAACCATCTCTTGTTTTCCCTCTTTTTTTTAAAATAACCAACGCTTTCTGATTTAGACAACTATATACGATCGTAGTGTCTCTTATAGATTCCAATTCTTTATTTATATCAGTTTCTTCTTCGGTTGCCACATTTTCGACTAAAGATTCCAGTATTTCAAATTTTAACAATTTTGATCAGATATTCTTGCCGCAGATCATCATTTCTGAAGTTTCTTTAATTCAAATGTTTCAGAATGATCTTTAGTGTTTGTTCTTCTCATAAAATAAAATATTTATCCGACTTTCACCCTGACCAGATGATGATCCCAATTGCATTTTGACCTTCTAACTAATCTAACTTCGATGATGCTATTTTGCCAGCGTTTGTCTACTAATACATGATCTATCTGGTTCCGAGTTTCACCAACTGGAGACGTTTAGGTGTATTTATGAATATCCTTATGCTGTAATGTTGTGCTATTAACAATAAGATTCCTGGATGTGGCAAAGGTTACTAATCTGATCCCATTGTCGTTACTATCTCCATGAAGACTGAATTTACCTATTGTTGGCTTGAATATATCTTCCCACTACACTTTTTCATTAAACTCTTCAAATTCAATTTTCATATTATATCGTGAAAGACTATCAAATACGCATCTCTAATTCTTCACAGAACTCGTCCTTATTCTTGTCATCCTTGTCTAAAAGCAAATTTTATTTTAAAATTAAAATATAAAATTATGGAATATTCAAAACACCAGTTTTGAATCCTGTCGATGATGGGACAAGTCCCGAAAGCGCTACAGTTAAATAACTAATTAAGTTGAGGAGACGGACCTTTCAGGTGAATATTCCATAATTTTATATTTTAATTTTGAATAATACCTCAACGGAACACATCATGAATCTTATAAAAGTTAAATTTTATTTTGCGGATTAAGTTCCATAAAGAGATAGGCTATAATGAAAATAATAAATGTAATATCAATGAAATACTCAATATTGGTGAACTTGTGAATGAGGTTCACACAGAGTAACAGCCAGAGGCTGGAATGCATATCTTCCATAAAGCTCGCCGATCTTGAATAGTTTCCGTTGGAATGTTACCCCTGAGGTCCTCCTGTAATTATTTAATGAGACGTATAAACATGATTCTGATAGACTTTATCCTTAATAGCTTCTGTAAAGTTGTTCCTGTTCAGATTAGTGATCGCCACACACGGAGCTGTTCGTTCAAGCGATAACACAAGTGACAAGTGTTTAAGGGTAACCTTTGCCTATCTGTAACCTCTTTTGTCGGGTTTAAATTCACATGACAGATATAGCACAAATCTTGATGTATGTCAGACAAATTTTTCATCGTTTCGTAACCGCGTGTAGATTAATATACTGAGGGAGGAACTAGAACTTACCTCGTAATAGGATAATCATTTTATGTCAATTTAAAATTATTGGATGCTTCCTTAGAGCCTCTATTCACTTGTAATCTGATTTAAAGGTACCGAAATTTAGAGCTCGAGAAACATGCACTGATAATCAACAGTCGTATTTTTAATTATCTTTTATTTCTCATCTGCCGTACTTTTTCCTGGCGGCAACTAACTTTATAGTAGGCCTACTCTGTTTGAGGCTCATGAAACATTATTATTATTATTATTATTATTATTATTATTATTATTATTATTATTATTATTATAAAATCGAAATGTTATTTGCTTGATGTAAAACATAATTTGGAAAGAAACGCGAATTAAGTGGTTATTTGTATTTAACTTATTAACAATTTTAATTCTACACGGAATTGGGAAAACTACATTTCCACATTTTTTAATGATTCCAATGGACATTTGTAGGTCTGGTGGACTAGTGGTTATCATGCTCGACTCTAGTTTCAACATTCGCGGGTTATAACCCGATCGGGGTCGATAAATTTTTAAGAGCTTTAAACTTAAGAGAAAATGTTCGTTTAGAAGGGGACATAAGCCGTAGTACTGTATAGTAGAT
Organism: Diploptera punctata; assembly: GCA_030220185.1. NCBI lineage: Eukaryota > Metazoa > Arthropoda > Insecta > Blattodea > Blaberidae > Diploptera > Diploptera punctata. The sequence continues at coordinate 809,728 of JASPKZ010004551.1, read as the reverse complement.
TTACGGCACGTAAAATCAATTCAAGCCTAAAAAAAGGCCTCTGAATAAAATGTGTCTGCTCTTTCACGCCCATATTTCAATTGCAAGAAAGAATTTCAGGTCTGAAAATAGAGGGCTCTGAAAAAGAAATTGAATAGCGATTCCAAGTACCTTAACAGTTAAAGATAGTTGTTAAATTAAATAACATGCTATACCAAGGAACATTTCACAAACAATGTTTGGTATTTCCTTTTTAAATAAAAATAACAGAATGAGCAATAAAAGGTTTAATGTTGTTTACATATAACATTCCTCTTGCATATAGGCTACATGACTGTATAGAATATAGGCCTAGACGGCAATACATCTGTCGAGTACACTAGATTTGTTCGTTTTCATCTTTTTTTAAATTTTTATCATATTATAATTGCATGAGGTTAAGATACTCTACAAATTTTGGTGAATGTAGCTTCCTTGGCTTGAGAGCTAAAAATTATTTTCCATCAAAATATTAAATATTTTTTAAACATATATAAAATGCTTCTGATCATTTTGACATATATTTAACAAACAACTGCATGGCGCGACAGGCCTAGAAAGTCCTTGGCCTACCATCCAATTGCTGGCCTCACATCCAAATGTGTTAATCACAGAAGTAGATGATCATCCGGCCAGTGTAGGGATGATATGTATCCAGCGTGTCGGGTCCCCCAGGTATTATACCTGATCTTCTCAACCTGGAGTCGCTACTTATTGTAGCTATCCAAATTCCTCACGATACTTGGTAGGCACCGGTCCCATACTGGCCGAAATTCAGTGAGAAAATTTCTTTCCGCGTGGAGATTCGAACCAGAGCAAGTCCCGTAGTTTTGCGCCAAGACATCTTACTTTAAACATCTCGCCTATGGCGCGAAACAGTTAATATAAAATAATAATAATATAATAATAATAATAATAATAATAATAATAATAATAATAATAATAATAATGATGATGATGTTATGATGATGATTGTTATGATGATGTTAATGATGAAGATTATAATAATGATGATAATAATAATGAGTAGGCTATCTAATTTTACTTATATTCTGTACATTTTAGAGATGACAGAAATACTTAAATACGGTCTTGAATACAGGTTGAAGTACTTTAAGATTCGCTACTTTATGTCAAGTTATGCATAGCGTTATAATTTTCTGCTGTCTGTACTAAAACGTTTTCTGATGAGGAATTTATCAGTCATGGTATTGCATAAGTAACTTACCATAATATTTAGTTTGTTTTCACAATTTACTAAGTGTAATGCCTTATTTGTTGTATGTTTATACTGGTATATTCCCACGTGACGAAAGGTTGTTCCCTTGTGAGAATTACTTAACCAAGCTAATTTAGTTACGCTTATTTCCCTTCAAATGTTAACGAGCGAGACGTGGTTAGCTCATCGCCTCAACTAGTAGATAACTAAGATTAGTGACCTAGTCTTCATTTCCCAACGGTCGAGGAAACATGGATTTAATCTTAATGCTGACAAGACACAGTGCATAATTATAGGACATCGACGAATCCAAAGCATTATAAATTACGAAAATATCCCTACCATTCTCCTAAATGACGAAAACATTCCCTACAGCTCAGTAGTTAAAAAAATCTGGGTATTTATAGGGACCAACACCTAGACTGTAAATTCCAGGTGAATAATACCTGCAAGAAAGTGTTCTCAATTCTTCACTCCCTAAATAGTTTTAAAAACTTCCTTCCTACAAAATTAAAACAGATACCTGTACAGACTCTTATAATACCACACTTCGACTACTGCGACATATTACTGACTAATCTGACAACTGATCTGACAGACTACAGCGTGCTCATAATGCGTGCATTCGATTTATATTCAATCTCCGTCGTTATGACCACGTGTCTCCTTCATTTCAGGCCTTATCATGGATACGCCTAAATGACAGAAGAACTTTACATTCACATACCTTACTATTCCAAATCCTGCACACATATTTACCAAGTTATTTATCAACACGTTTTCAAAATTTATCGGCTCATCACAATTTAGGAACAAGATCACAAGACTCTTCTTTACTTTTGATACCACAGCACAGGGCATGTCTATACTATGAATCTTACACAATATCTATGACTAGAGCATAAAACTCAATTCTCAGTCATGTCAGGGACTATCAATCAGTATGATTATTTAAAAACAAATTAACTGATATCTTAAGCTCGACACAATGAAAACATTAACTGCATAACAACTATATTCAGCATTTTGTAAATAATTATCTAGGAAGCTTTACTTACTTAATTTTATATTATATTATTTCAATTTTACTATATTCCATGTTTTTGTTAGTATTAGCTAGTATTAGATCACATCATCATTGTATTTTGTTTAGTCTGTATTTTAATAATATCTTAAAATTGTAATAAGTATGTAAGTTTTGTATAATTATACTATTCGCTGGTTGAGTGGAAGAGAATGCCTTATGGCCTTAACTCTGCAAGCTAAAGAGTAAAGCATTATTATTATTATTATTATTATTATTATATTATATTATTATTATTATTATTATATTATTATTATTATTATTATTATTATTATTATTATTATATTACATGGACGGGAAGTCCGATTAGATTTTGCTCAGAAGCTCTAGTTAGGTTTGAGGTCTTTTAACGAGTCCGCAAATTTTGAGATTCAGAAACTTAAGCTTGTAGTCCATCCCTGGTGACTTGTCCCTTGGATTTTCCATCCTAAAAAATCCATCTATCGCGGCCGGGTTTGAACCCGCGACCGTCGGGACAAGAGGCAAGGAACCCCTGAGGCCAATAATATCTTATTTACTGCATGATAATTAAAAATGAAACCAGGAGCATTATAACTTATAACATTACATACATTAAATTCACTTTTTTATCTCGTGTGAAAGTATGCCTATATTTATCATTTACATTATTTTCTTCCTTTTATTTGATTTTTTAATCAAATGCTTGAAAATATGTTATAGCGTGTCTTATATAGTTGAATGTGTGTCAGAAATCAGTGCTGATTTGTGTAGGCATATGCTTTTTTTAGAAATTTCACTGCTGCTGATATTATTTAAATGAAATGCCTATTAATGAAATAGACCATAATAATAAAATGTGATTTCATAATAGAGAGCAAAAAAAAATGGAAAACTGTGTCAGGTTCGTTAATTCCACGACATTCCAATTTTAGGTCAATTCCAATAGTAATAGGCCATCAAATTAAATCGAGATAAATTTTAATTAAGGGATGAAAATAAACTTACATAAGAGTTCTTTGTAACTCGTATATGTAGTTCTAAAAATTACTTTTGTATTATGAAAACGTTAGGTTTAAATAGGTTCCTTATGTAGGTCTATTCTGGAAATACAATTAAATAGAAAGTAATTTACAACTTAAATGCGGTCATGGAAAAAAAAATTAAACCACAGAAACCACAAATACGAGGATCACGTAACCACTCATTTATAGTTAACAAAAAAGTGACTACATTTTCTCACAACTTACTCAATGGATTTGATTTAAAATTTGTAGGAGATATTTATCAAATATCCCGAGCCCTAGCCGAGCAGTTTAAGGCATGATGCCTTGATGTGGTGCAGAGCTATGGGATTTAGCTGGTTCGAGTCACTATGGGGAAAGACATTTTCTTACGGAATTTCGCGGAATATGGGATCGGTGAGCACCAGAATCGTGAGGGATTTGATTATCTTAAATAAGTAGCGGCTCCGAGTGTGAAAACCGTGTATAAGACTGGTGGGTCCGACATGTCACCCCTACACTGGCTGCATGATCGTCTATCTCCACGTTTAACACATGTGGATGTGTTTAACACATCCGGCTGGTAGCCTAGTACTTTTTAGGTCTGTTGCGGCATGGAGTTTAGCAAGTACCTGTACGCAGTCTAGCACAAGCATTTCTCTTCAAGTGATTGTTATTGGATGTAATATAATTTATTTTTTTAAATAATAAAATATATGTTGCTATAAAAAGAACGTATTCAGATCCATATAGTGATACCAGCAGTGCTAAAAATCTGGCGCTATGTTACAGTCGCAGCTTTGATAAATAAGTAGTAAATTTGTCATCTTTCTCCTATGAAATTTAAAAAAAAAAAGTATAATACACGTATATTAACATTAGAAATATAGGACATTCCGGGGCTGCTTACAGCTTTCAACGTTTTCATACAGCGGGCGTTGAATATTGACCAATTTAATTTACAATCGGTGTCAGTTTGAATCAGACACTGTCAACTAGCACTGAAATATTATCGAAATAAAATTGTCAGACCTGATGCGCAATTGTTTGAAAACTGTCGAACATGACTAAAATTAAATAAATGTTAAACTAAAAATATATAACTCATTTGTTTGAAGCCCAAAGACCACATGACGTTTTTATATCGTTATTCTTCCAGATATAGACCAATATAGCTGCGAAACATATTTTTTTTTTTATTTTGAGAGGGGTAGGATTACCAGTATTTGAGTATGAAGTCCTTAAGGGAATTTTTATATATAAGATAGATGAATAGACAGGTGAATGGAGAAAGCTAAATAACAGTGAGCTCTATAATATTTATGATAAATCCGATATAATAAGAACTATCAAGTTTAATAGACTGAGATATAGGCCTATAGAAAATGTGGTACGAATGGGAAATAAAAAAAAACATGGGAACATCTTATAGGAAAGGTAAAGGAAAAGTTCCAATAGGTGTGTCATGAATGAGGTGGTTAACCGTGGTTTGATGTAGTAAAATTATATTGGAAAATATTAGATCAGGATTGGGATATATGGAGAGCTTACGTTCGCGCGGTCATGAACTTCCGGGTTCGATAGACCCATTGAGTTGGTTGTAAAAGTGTTAATTGTTTGTTAATATTGTGTGAGAGGAAAGAGCATAGTAAAGATAAAATTAAAATACTCTGTAGGTGGTCTCTGAAATCTGATTCCGGCAAGAAATTAGCAAATACAGTAATATTTTGATTGATCCCCGCTCGTCCCGCTGGCGTTGGGTGCTCCCCTAGTGGGAAATCTCTTAACCACACTAATTCAGTTATAATTATATCCCGATAGGTGTCAGCGAGTGGTACACCGTCTGGAAGAGAGATCTAGTAGGAAACTGATGTATTATTGGGTGGATGAAGGTCGGTTATATCTTGCTCAGATGCCTTTTTTCAGGCTTGAGATTCTATTACGAGCCTAAATATCTTCAGACTTGGACCCACGACTTAAAGTCCCTCGTGGAACAGTCCCTTGGATTTCATGTACCCGGCCGAGTTTGAACTCATGATCCTTGGGACTAGAGACAAGGAACATAACAACTAAACTATCGCGACCGACAGAAATAATAAGAAAGATCAAGTTTCGTGGACTGCTATATGCAGCTAATGTGGCACGAGTGGGAAATAAGAAGAAATGCATAGAACATTTTTATAGGAAAATCAAAGGGAAAGTGTCCAGTAGCTAGGCCACGAATGAGAACAGAGAATAATTTTAACCATGATTTGAGAGTTGTAAGTTATTTTGGAAAACATTAACATGCACCGTGTGTGTGTTGCCCCTGCGATATGACTCTATTCCACCGATACTGTGACTGTATATCTGTGCCATCATTCCTGAACTTGCCCTTTCCTCCCCCCCCCCTCCTTTCGTTACGTGCGGCGGACGTAATGTGGTCCCGCGACACGGAAGGACGAGGGTCAGTCAGTAAGCAGCGCCTGGCCGACCGGCAGTCTTCCCTTCCGGCGTATATCGTCGGATTATGGTTCCCTCTGGCTTCCAGCTGTTTGGAGTTAGCGTGGAGATGCCGTGCGAGGAACCGAGCTTTATTTAGGAGAGGATACTGTATTGATTGAATGGCATTGTTTATTATATTATTTGTCAAGCTTTCAAAAGACTGCGATATAAGAACATCATATTGTTTGTTAACTATGATTTCAGTTAATATTTGTAAAGAAGAAACTAATTATTTATATTCTTTAATCATTATTGACTCCTATTTACTTATTTATTAAAATATATCTATTCATTTTACGTGTTGGTTTATTATTTATGATGTTAGATCACTTGAACTCAGTCTAGCAATAGCTCAGTACAATAATTGTGTGTCTCCTGTAAGACTCATGATTATAGAACATTACTTGCTCAGATTAGATCATTTATCGTACTTGATTATTTGTGCCTAGTAGTCAGCCAACTTAAAGTAATGAAACACGTCCATGAAATTTTGATCCCAGCTACGGATACTGTGCTTAGAAATGTATATGGTTTATTCTATTTATCTTTTGGTTCTCTTCAGATACGCGACACGTCATGGTTTTTATTGTATACAACTTTCCTCATTAGAGGATTGCCTCAAGTGCAAAATTATATTGACTATTTAACTCATGCCCCAAATGGGAGTCAATGACCAATCACGTTTCAATGATTTCTGTTTGACAACCAATCAGAGCCATGTTTCACGAAATATTTATCAGTCATAATTACCATATTAAAGAAAGCTCCTCCTTTTTAATATTCTGAACAGGTCTGACCATTATTTTGCTGTGACTGAGCCCATAAGAAATACGGCTACCAGATTGTATATATAGTGCATGAATGACAACACATGCCGCATGCGGGAGTTAATATAAAAACACTTGTAGCAATTAATTATACCACCAAAAAAAAAGAAACCACTGTTTGCACATTCTTAATTGTATTTTTTCCCAGGTAACAATCAAGAAAAATATAATTGTCATATTTACATCATACGACATCAGAAATGAATTAATATACAGTTTCATGTGTTTCATTTTTTCTCCACTAGAGAGCATTCTTACAATATTGCGTTCCTTTGGCAATAAATAGTATGATCTGGTTGCAGTGATAAACAAAAGAAGCGTAGGCCTACCTATCGCTTCTCATTTGTTTTCAAACATCGCCGTTTACATTAAATATATAAATATTTTAAAATAACTATAGTTAAATAATGATTTGTGAGTAAACAGCTTAATTTATTCGTTAAATAGTCCTAACAAATGCCACTCTTGATTTCCAAATTCTCTAGATAAATTCACTCCTCACTTCGTGAGTCATGAATTTATCAATAATTTGGAAATCACTCGTGGCATTACTTATGACAATTCATTTTGGAGATTGATAAAATACATTTTGTAAATACATTAAAACATTTCAAATTGTAATTGACGTATACATATTATAAAGTAAAAATTTTGTAAAGATGGTTTCCTAAAATTGAAATTGATCCTATAGTGGCAGCGATGGCAATTTTAGAAAGATACACCCTGTCCAAATGTAAGGAATTCCAAAATTTAGCTAAGAATCCTGGTATAGTACCTCTTGCCCCGATCATCAATCCTGTGACAGTTATACTATCTAATTGGTATTTATCTTTGTAATAGACAAGTGTTGGCTCATATATAACTTTCTTTTCACAGTCAGCTTTCTCAGGTTGGCCACTATGAGTCTCAAAATGGATTGTGGGATCTAATATCAAACCAATTTTAGAAGATGGTCTAAATGCAATAATATCTATTCTTCTATTACTTCCGTTAGTTTATACTAATGGACTCCTTATTTAGGCTATAATCTCTATAGGCCTATCTATTATATTTACGTATTTGTATTAGAGCTCACTCAAAACCTCGAGCTTAAAGATATACTTACTAACTTACTTACTTACTTACTCACTGGCACTATCGAACCCGTAGGTTCATGGCCGCGCGGACATAAGCTCTCCATACATCCCTATCCTGAGCTAATGCTTTCCAATCATTCCCTGTATAATCTACTTCCTTCAAATCATAGTTAATGTTGTTCTCCCACCTCATTCTTGGTCTACCAACTGGGTGTTTTCCCTCTGGCTTTCCTACAAGAAGTTTCCATGCACGTCTTTCATTCCCCATACGCGCAACATGTCCTGCCCATCGCAGTCTACGAGACTTAACTGTTCTTATTATATCTGGCTTCCTATAAAGACCATGTAGTTCACTGTTATGTAGTCTTGAAGTTATATGGTAGCAATTTATGCATTATGTTCATTATATCCACGGAGCCTCAGAGTACTTGTATGTATATATTATATTATACATATCCCCTTCGTGCCCGTGCAGATGGTTTACCAAAACACGTGTTGTATACGGTATATATACTCTCACTATGTCTCAAAATCAGGATTGGGATATATGCAGAGCCATATCCGCGCGGCAAAGTACCTCCGGGTTCGATATATATTTTAAAATTGTGAGAGGAGAGGACATAGGAAAGATAGACATAAAATAATCCTTAAAATTGCGAGAAGAAAAGATGTAGAAAAGATGAACATAAAATAATCTGTGGATGGTCTTTGGAGCCTGATTCTGACAAGAAATGAGCAAATACAATACTATACTGCACACTTTCCCCATGAAAAATAGATTTCCTAGTCTAATGGAGGTACGATAACGCTTCCAATTGGCGAATGATGGATACAGCAACTGGTGAGGTCCACTTGATTGAGACATATGTGAATATAAATAGCTAGACAGGCACTTTGTGTTCAACCTCCTCATTGACTGGAACTTGTTGCACGCCAAGTTTAAGACACGCAAACCAAAAGACTGTATTCCCGCATGAATTATGCTGCCAGCTAACTCTAATTTTCACATTTACAATGACACATTGTAAAAACTTACAAATCAACTGTCATTTCAACTTCAGTGTTGCATTCTAAACACCTCCTTTCCATATTCAGTAGGTCTCTTGTGGTGAACTGATGCAATAGAAGTTCAAATGCTAAATGACAGCTATAATGTAAACATGTTCTCTATAATTTGAGGTAAAAAGTAGTATTACTCTGAGTCTAATTACTCGATATTATTAACATTAGTTCAGTTGATTAAGGGAAGACTCAGCTTTAAAAAAAATATATGTATGCGATTTATGTGCCTATATATAAAGTGCCTATATAAAGTGAGACCACAAAAGAGATGAGGAAATTATGGAAGAATTAGATGTGGAACCCATTCTTCATCATATACAAAACTACCTGAACAATTGGAAAGCCCATATTCAACTAATGTCATCTCACAGAATTCCAAAGGCCTCCAAGGCAAAAGATCACTGGGACGTCCAAAAAAGCGCTGGATGGAAAATTCCTCTTTGAGACCGTAACAGGTCACACGGCCTATAATTGCATGGAGATGATGATGTAATTTTATGTGGTATTCTTAAACAATCTATTCTGAATTAATTTTAATCAATTTACGATAAATCATACTTTTCAATTAGGCCTATTTGTAGAAATTTCTCAAGAACCACTTGAGGTAGGGTTACGAAATTTTCAGCACACCTTACTCATTATATGACAAAGTTCCGTAAGTAGTTATTTAAAAATACATCTTCATAAGTTTAAATATATATCATTCTATCTATTATAATTCTGCCCGAGGGCAGGTCTTTCACTGCAATCATAGCATTCTCATGCTATGCTTTGCAGCTTTACTAGGGAATTATAAATGTAGGAGATTCCCGTTGCCTTCTACACCACTGAAGGGTGATGATAATGACAATGATGATGATGACATCCGGATGATTTTTGGGGACCGTTGGGCCCTAAGCTTCCTGAAATTTGTCTTACTGGTGAGGGGGGAAAATGCAAAAAGGATTACGATGATGGCCGGATGACTTTCAGGGACCGTTGGACCCTAAGCTTCCTGACATTTGTCTTACAGGTGAGGAAAAACCTCGAAAAAACCTCACCCACGAGCCTGTCCCTACCGGGAATCGAACCCGCCAGCACGCTACTTTAAGACCACAGCGGTGGACATATATATCATTTTTGGAATTGAAATTTTTTTTTTCTTTTTCAAATGCCCCAGGTAGTCTTTCGACATTCCTGGATTCTCTCCTGGCATGGCGTACTTGTAACCCACTTCTGAAGTTGGGGCGCCTGGAAGGCGGGGTTACATTGCCCCGATGATATGATGGGTGATGATGATGATAGTGGTGCGCCAGGAGAGTCCCTAATCCTAAGCTTAACCTAAGATGAATATGAATGATGATGAATGCGATGGCCATATGATTTCGGGGACCGTTTGGGCCTTAAAGTTTTCCTGACATTTGTCTTGCAGGTGAGGAAAAACCCCGATAAAAACCTTACCCAGAAAAACTGTCCCGACCGGGGATCGAACCCGGACCCGCTGCGTGACAAGGCAGCACGCTACCCCGAGCCCACAGCGGTTATCATATCCTGCTTCAATATATTGCAGGTACTTAAATATAAATCCTAGGGAATATATATATATATATATATATATATATAGTTCTCTTTAATTTGCTTACTTGTTATAGTCAGCTACTAGATGGCAGTGAAGACTGAGTTCTCGCGACATCTAGTAATAATGGAGAATATAATACATATATAAGAAAAATGAATGCTTGAATTGGATTCGCCTGGTGGTGTAATGGATATCACACTGAGGTACAGACTCAGAGATCCGGGTTCGAATCCCGTCCAGGCATTTATTTTTCTTATCATACCATATTAAGCTTGCATTGCTCAATGTTAAATATTTAATTATAACATCGATAAAGCGTCACTGCTATAAAGTAAAAATGTTCTCTTTAATTTGCTTACTTGTTATAGTCAGCTACTAGATGGCAGTGAAGACTGAGTTCTCGCGACATCTAGTAATAATGGAGAATATAATACACATATAAGAAAAAATGAATGCTTGAATTGGATTCGCCTGGTGGTATAATGGATATCACACTGAGGTACAGACTCAGAGATCCGGGTTCGAATCGCGTCCAGGCATTTATTTTTCTTATCATACCATATATATAATGATTTGCAGTTACAATTTCACTTCCTAATTTTTACAGAATATGCTGAGAAAACTTCATGCGAATACAGGTAAAAAAAAAGAGGAAACTCCATGGCGCGACAGGCCTAGAAGGCCTAACAGACGGATGCTGGCCTCACAACCACATGTGTTAATCACAGAGGTAGACGATCTTCCTGTCAGGGTAGGGATGACATGTGGTCAGCATGTCGGGTCCTTCAGCCGTTATAACTGGTTTTCTCATCCTCGAGCCGCTACTTATTTTAGCTACCCAAAAAACTCACGATGCTGGGTGGTCACCGGTCCCATATAGGTAAGCAGTGGTCAAACTTAACTTACTTAAACATTAATTCAGATTGAAAGGTTATATGCTATAATATTCGTATATTAAACGTAAATAAAGCTATAATTAACACACAGTTTTTAATAACGTCAAGTAAATATATTCAGAGATATGTATTTTTTTATTGCCAGTTATTTTTTACTCCTCTTCAAAACCCACTTTCCTTAAACAAATAAATTCCAAGTGTTTACAGTTTATAAAGAGTGTTGTGTCACTTGGGCAGTATTGAAACACTGTAATGTCATTTTCTTATATCAGTATCTTTCTTTTCCTTAGTTTAATCTCTCCCTTTATATGTACTTTTATGTATCCTACTGCTCCCGCACAATATGAGGACATAGCAGATGACTCAAGGGTGCCGAAATGTGCACATCAACGGATTATACTGTTTTCATTCTTTCACATAGTACATAAACAGCGGCAAGAGAGTACAGTCTGGCAATGAGAAACTCGTCACTACATTCACTCTCAGAACTAACTTACTTAATACTTAATACAGGCTTTCCACTTTTCAGCAGCTTGCCTTTGATTCCTGCTTTCCATAGATTCCTATCTTCCCATTGTCCATCTTCCATACCCCTCTTCATCATGACATCATATATTCCCTCATACCATGCTCTTCTACTTCTTCCCCTTCTCCTTCTGCCTGGTACCATCCAATCCAACACCAGTTTAGGCCACTGGTCTTCCGGCATCCGTTGTACATGTCCATACCATTGTAGAGCTCTCTTTGTTATCCTATCGATAACAGTTTCTTGTGCATCCATTTCTTGTCTGATATATGTATTTCGAATATGTTGTAGCCTGGATATTCTCATACTTCTCCGTAATATATCCATTTCTGTCGCCAAGATTCTTTTCTGCATCCTTTCATTTATTGTCCAGCTTTCTGATCCATATGTAAGTATACTTTCTATTATTGTCTGTATAATCCCTTTTTTTTGTTTTTTCTGGTCAAATTTCTATTCCATAAAAGACCATTCAGGGATCTAATCGCATTCCTTGCACAATTTACTCTGTTAATAATATCTTTTTCACAAGTACCAGATTTATCTATTATAGATCCAAGATATTTAAATTCTTCAACACGTTTAATTATCATATTATTTATTTGTAGGTCTTCTGAATTTCCTCCGATTACCATATATTCTGTTTAAATATAATTTATCTTCAGTCCACCTACCTCAAATGCATCGACCAACTTAGTCTATAAATAATGGATTGGAATTTTAATTAGTTACAAGTCATTGAATTCTTTACGGATTGTAGACTCAGGTGTATTTTGCTTCGTATATCTGTACACAAAACCTCTTAAATGTGGATTTTCGACTTTATTGAAATGAATATTTGCAGAAACTATCAAATTATATAAATGTTTATTACATTCAGATTTTATACGAGTTTCATTATCTATGTCGAAGTACTTTGTAAATTTTCAACAAGTTTCTTGCTGTTACAATGACACTTGATGTAATATTTCATATGTTCTTTAATTCCACATTTTCACATGAAACAAAAAATATTTTCGCTTTGCTGATTCAAAATACTTTTGAAATTCACTGTGGGTTAATGCAAGGAGATGTACTATCTCCTCTACTACTTAATTTTGTACTAGAGCATTCCATCAAATATTTAGAGGATGAAGAAGGCCTATAATTCAATGATATTAATGATGTAGTGTTATTGGGCGATAGCGAGGAGGTACTAAGGGACAACATGCACACTCTATGAGTAACACAAGAAACTAGGACTGGAAGTAAATATATTTAAAACTAAATATATGGTCACACATAGAAATACATTATATAATGGAAATGGACAGGTATGACAAATGAGGGAAATTTTGAACAAGAGACTGAATTCAAATACCTAGGAACAATAATTACAAATAGGAATGAGATGCACGAAGACATTAAACGTATGTTCAATTCTGGAAATGCAGGCTGTTATGCATTACAGGGACTCTTTCGTCCCAACTCCTTTCAAAAATCGTTAAACTAAAAATATATAAAACTGTTGTTCTACCAGGATGCGAAACATGGACTCTTACTTTAAGGGATGAGGGAAGATTATGAGTAGAGCTAGGAATTTTAGGTGCAAAATTTTGGTGAAAAAGGCGCAAAGAAGGTGCTTTAATTTAGCACCTTTTTCAGGTGCAAAAAAGGGGAAAATTTTAAAATGAAGTTGCAAATTTTCCATGTAAATAATCATTAAAGATTACCAAAACCAATTACAACAAGTAACTAACGACACAAAATTCACGCATGTTGTCTTATATTAAAGAGTCTGTGTAAGTAATTACTCTACTTACATGCTGCGTAACACGAATGCATTGATGTTTTTCATCAATTGTTATTGAAATATCACAAAGAATGCACCTGATAACAGATCCGTCACTCTGAGTTCCAGCTGCACTAAAACTTTTTAACAATATCACATAGTTTATAGGAGTTCACTTTCGGTTTCGGCATACTGTGTACTGGTAACTCAGGAAAATAGCAGACCGCACTAGTCAAATATTATTTTGAACTGAAACATTTATTCACGCACTCAACAACCTTCCTTACTTGAACACTAGCTTTCGCATAACTATGAGAAATGAGGCCAAACTAATTTAAAAGGAATAGCCTAACGGGATTACACTGAAGTGGAAGTAATGTGATGTGGACTGATACCACATATTGTTACCAACCTTGAAATCGTATTTGAATAAATGTAATATATATATATATATAATTATTTTGGTAATAATATGTTCCAAAGGAGACAAGAAAGGTTTGAAAAGGTGCAAAATGTGCTTCCATTAAAGAGAAAGCGCAAAAAGGTGCTAGCATTGAATAAATGCGCAAAAAGGTGCAACTAAAACACATTTAGGGGCGTTTATTTAATGTTTTCTTTGCAATACTAGCTAATTTGAACATTATAGTAACAAAAAAAAAGATGCAGCACCTAAAATTCCTAGCTCTAATTATGAGTATTTGATCAAAGAGAGATGAACAGACAGGTAGATGGAGAAAGCTACATAGTAATAATAATAATAATAATAATAATAATAATAATAATAATAATAGCTTTATTTTACCTGACAGAGTTAAGGCCTTAAGGACTTGTCTTGCAACGCTACATGGTCTTTATAAGAAGCCAGATATAATATGAAGAGTTAAATCTCGTCGACTGCTATGGGCAGGACATGAGGCACGAATGGGGAATGAAAGAGGTGCATGGAAGCTTCTTGCAGGAAAACCAGAAGGAAAACACCCAATGTAGACTAAGAATGTGGTTGGAGAATAATATTAACTATGATTTGAGGGAAGTAGATTATAAGGGAAAGATTGGAAAACATTAGCTCAGGATAGGGATGTATGGACATATTATGTCCCGTGGCCATGAACCTTCATGAATCATGAATCCATCGATATAGGCATGTTAAATTACTTAAAAAAACAACACTATCGCCAGCATAAATACAAACACTAATTTGAAGACATTACACAAGTTGAATCAGAACATCTACGTATAAAGCTGTTATGTCGGATGGACCTGTGACGTATCTATACGCCGTAACAACCTACCCTGCAATGCGAGTAAACGCATACTTCTGCGTACTTTAGTCAAAGTCTATCTGGAGAGAACTTTTAATTATTTATCACATAATACATTTTGATGACGCAAGGGTAGAGAGGGCATCCTTCGATGATTGAAGAATTCAACAACACGATCGCCAAAGACAAGAGACTTCGTTCACTCATACATTCATGAGATACAAGGATCATTATATTTTTATTTTGATGGCCAGAGGTGGTGAATATTTGTAGATTTTAAAATGTTCTAACATTTGTCTTATTGGCGAGGACAAAAAAAATCCTGATCGCGATCGTACTCGGCCCCGAGACAACGATGACAAACTAGACCTAAACCACAAAAATATACGCTTATATTATTAAAAATGAAATTAGGTATTTTCCCGAAGTAGAAGGAATGCACATACAAATCTAGGTTTTAACTCGTAACTGTAAACCTGTATTTTTTCTTTTATTTCACATGATGAAATCTTCATTAAACTATTGAAAATACACTAAATACTTCAGTTCCCATACGGGCAAATTTGTGAACGCTGTTGTTGTGGTAGCTATCTGTTGTTGTGGTAGCTATCTGTTGTTGTGGTAGCTATCTGTTGTTGTGGTAGCTACCTGCGAGTTCCTCGTTCAAAGTAACGCTCTTCTTACACATACAAAAAATTGTTAATAAATCATAATTAAAAAACTGAAAATCAAAAGTGAATACAGGGCCAATTTGCAGAAGATGGAAATGTTCACTTTCAGGGCTAGTGATGGTCCTGCAGTTTTGTGATTAGGGATGGAATGACAGCCCTGCCCCATTATAACCTCTATTTACCTTTTCCTTTATAGGCTTGGGTCAAAGTCTGAGTCTGAAATTTGATTCCATAAAATAATAAAACAGAATCAACACTTAGCACTCTACAATACTTAATTATATTTCGAACAGAAAAGGGTCGATTCTTAAAACAGTGAACCCTTTTATAATAATTGAAAACGGACTGGTCCTGACCAATAATCTAAACTAAACTTCATGGCGCGACGGGCCTAGGAAATCCCTTGGTATCAGTTGGTTGCTGAACTCACAACCTCGTGTTTTGAACACAAAGTGGTATGATCTTACGGTTATATATATATATATATATATATATATGTGTGTGTGTGTGTGTGTGTGTGCGTGTTTGCATGCGCGCCTGTGCGTATGTATGCAATGATGTAGGTATGCAGTATATATATATATATATTAACATATGGTGCTGAAGTCTGGCAAATTACTACCAGAGAAATGAAAAGAATTTTAAGTAGGCCTACAGAAATGGACGTTTTAAGAAGATCAGCTGGAAAATCTAGAATGGATAGAATACGAAATAAAGAAATAAGGGAAATTATGGGTGTACAAGAGGAGCCGGACATCATACAAAAGAAAAGATTGCAGTGGTATGGTCATGTCAAACGAATGCCAGAGCAAAGATTGCCAAAATTTGTTATGGAATGGATCCCAATGGAAAGGAGGAAGAGAGAAAGACCGAAGAAAACTTGGATAGAAGGGGTACAAGGAGCTATGAATATCAGAGGAATGGAGGAAGATCAATGGATGGAAAGAGAGGAATGGCGTTTGGTTTCCGGAAGACGGTGGCAGCTGACATGATACCGGATGATATATATATATATATATATATATATATATATATATATATTAGTACAATTTGTTGTGCATGTTCCATCTCAACCATTGATCGCCTGGAACAATTTAATCACACCTAGTACACACATGACTTACAATCTGTGGGGAGTAAGAGATCCCTAGAAAGGGAATGAAATATAAAACTAGACGACTGATTATACTATTGGCGACAGTCCCTATGACAGTTAAGCGCAAGTTTGACACCTAGTATCCCTAAGAGTACTCGGAGTTACATGTAGACTCTAAAAATAATGTAAAACAATCGATATCAATGTCGAATCCGTAGTGTTGTGGTTCGCTGAGATGAATAGTGACTCTCCCAATGTCGTTTATATTCAAGTTCAGCGTGGGAGGTAACAAGGGGCGAAGAATAAAAAGTAAAAAAAAAATACTGAGATTACTGCCGAATCGTTGGTATTCGGATCGTTATAAGCTTATTGATGGCTGCATGATTGAGGTGACTAAATACGCCGGAAAATCAGCCTGCTATTTATAAAGGGCGATTCAAAAGTTGCGCACAAATTTCAGGAGCTTATAGAGGTGTCGAAATATAACAACCTTTGATTAGTAACTTATGGTCTGGAAAGTAATCCTGGGTCAGAATGTCAGGATGGACAAGAAATTATTTTGTGCACACACTTAAGAAAATGTAAATTTATTCACCAATTTGGTTTTACAATACTAGTTGTTCAAAATGCTACCACCATATTGAATAAGAGGCATCATCTTCCACGTGAGCAAGAACTTCCTCTTCCATAGCGACTGTTCCAATCGTACGTGGCTGGCCTATATGATGCCATGAACGCATGAAACCTGCCTCGAGTCGGTGGTGAATGTTTTGAAACGTTCGAGGATGTGGTTGACATCTGTTCGGATATCGTGCGCTGTACAGGCATTGAGTTTCGCGTGCATTAACATTTGATTTGCCATACATGATATGCATGTCTCGAACTTCTGACAACGAGCAGTCCATTTCACAGAAATCACAAACGCAGCTACCTTCAAAGTAATGCTATAGTGGACCTCTACAATACACTGCAGATACCGTAATGAAATGAAAACAACCTACAGAGCGCACGAATGACTATCAGATGTGAGTACACAAGTACCTAAACGGTATGACAACAGACGAAGAGTTTTCATAAATTCATAAAGTAGTGTATCGAACCCAGTGCCTCTCTGAAAACTAAGCTTAGACTCGCATTGAAGTTCCCGACTTTCCTAAGCTTGTACTGTCCCAGGATTACTTTCCAAACTAGGAGAGAACTCCAAAAGATTGGGATGGGTTGGATATGGGAAAAAGGGACTGAAAATCTCAAGAACGTGTGGAGAAAAATAAGGAGGTACTTAGATGTAAACCAACAAGATATTTTCGCCGAATGTACGGAAAAACGCTCACTGTGTTTACAAAGAGACCTAAAACACGTTTTGGGGAAAAGAATCTTATATACTCAACCTAGGCTTGGTTTAGACTAGGGGCATGGAAATTTCTAAAAAATTAGCGACGATCACGATATGCGAATATGTCCAATGTGCGGGAACTTTGAAGATGAGATACATATATTAAGACAATGTGATGATTTAGAATATTGGAGAGTCAGTTATTACCGGAAAGATTTCTAAATTGAAATCGGGAAAGATTGGCATGCTACGAGTTATTGGTAAATCCAGAAAATTGGATAAACGTGGGTAAATTTCTGGACAAAACTCGGAAAATAAGAACAACACTCATTCATGAATAAATATAGGCCTATGCTATCAAAAAGCAATACTAATAATTCTTAATAATTATACATAACTTAATTAATGTATAATGATATTGTATTATTCTGTAATTGTAATATTATTGTGTTTTATTTATGTAATTGTAATGTTATTGTTTTTTTGTTTTTCTTTATACTATTACCAATTATTACTTTAATGTAACGGACTGTCAACATTACGTACGACTTATTGCCCGTGCGACCCATATTTGTAAATAATATTGTAAATATCTTACTTTTTGTCTAATAAAGTCCTACTAGTACTACTACTTTCCAGACCATAAGTTATAATCATAAGTTGTTGTATTTCAACCCCTCTACAAGCTCCTGAAATTTGTGCACAACCTTTTGAATCACCCTGTATAAACATATTTATTTGTTGTTTGTAAAGAGAGGAAGATATAATTCAATTAAGCAATGTCATTTGTTCAATCGATTCTGTCATATTCCAAGGCTACTAATTAACAATTCATGGAAGTTGTCGAGTATGAAGCCCAGTCTGACGAGGAGGTCCTACTGAACTTTTAAATAATATTTTTGGAAGATAATTATAGAATCACAACCATGGACCTTCCATGTGTTAGAATACTGAATAGATGTTGTTACAGGAAGTACTTTGTAGTGTCGTGCATCCTGATAACTACTGTGAAAAGATTTATCTCGTCGGAGATTTAGTTGTCCAGAATGTCAATTTAATGTTACATCTCCCCCACCAAGTGTTGATTATATGTTCATGATCTGGGTATTAAGAGTATTTTTCATTACATTCTCACCACGTACAACTATCATCTGTCTCTACCTTGTTCTCTTCTACGCTTTCAAGAAAATGAAAAAAAGTAAACGTGTTTGTGAGTTTGTAGGTCGCCTTCTCTTCATTCTAACCAGCCTCCCATTCATTTGTCTTGATCATTGAATACCAAGACCGTGCATTTATGAGATCGATAAACATTGGATGGATATTTTATATTTCAATGACCTTTTCTCGATAAAAAATAACAGTTTTAACACAGATGCAATTAGAATCGATTTATTATATGAACATTGACAAATTTATTGTTATTATTATATTATTTTATTGTTATTATTAAAATAAAATCTATGGCAAATTATAGAAAATGTCTGTAAGACTAAAAACATATAAATAACGAAATGATGGAACAATTGACAGATTTTGTGTATTTAGAAAGCCATGTATCATTATTTAAAGATGTTCAGAAAAAAAAAAGATGAATTATATGTTTAGTGAATGGAATCACATGATGAAAGTTACTTCCAGGTGTCACACTGAGAGACCACAGTCGAAGTGAGGACTTGAGGATTCAATGGAAGATAGTAAAATTGACAGATTAAATTTATAAATATTGTCAGCAATAGAGACAGCATATTCTACGAATGCCAGTCCACCATTTAAATCTTCAACTACAATCCACGTGAATACAGAGATACAAGAAAACCGATTCGCAGGTGGACAGACAGGTTTCAAATGTAGTCGTAAAACGATATTTAGATCCAAATTGCAAACCAGAAACATTATTATTATTATTATTATTATTATTATTATTATTATTATTATTATTATTATTATTATTATCCAGTGCGTAGGCCAAGATGGAGGCGGATGAATAACTTTAAGGATGATACGAGGGAATTGAATTTGAATATTTTAACTCACGATAAGGATGTTTGGAGAGCTTATGCCCACATGACCATGCATCTCCTGCTTCCATAGTGCGAGTGAATTAGTTTATTATTGTTATTATTATTATTATTATTATTATCATCATCATCAGTGCCATCTAGTTTGGATGAACATTTTGGATTCGTGACAGCCATTTAAGGTTATTCTTTCGACAGAAGTGTTTATTATTTCAAGTATTTAAATTAATTTTGTTTACAAATTTGAATTGTAAATTCCAATTTTATGTCCTTCTATCTTGAAGTTTTAATCACATAAAACAATTAAATTGGTTCGTAGAGCTTTTACTCTTTCTCAAGATGTTTAATTAAATGAAGTAGACCCGGTTCGTAAAACTGGAAGTTTCTACATTATTGTCCCTATTATTACTTTTAAAGAGGTTAAAAAGACTGTCTTATAAATGCATGGGTTAATTTTCTATTTAAAAAATAATTAAACGTCTGAAATGGTATATGTTTAAATGCTTCTTGTCATAGAGGAGAAAATGAAGGAAAAGTTGGACATATGGTCAAATTAAGTCTTGAATTAGATAATCTTATTCTATTACAATTACAAGGCTAACAGGCACTGCGATAAAGAAGACAAATTCGGAATATAGAAGACACACTGGAACACCTGGTAGAAGCGTGCGTGGAAGCAGAGGGATGGATACCCCCTGTGGTAGAAGGTGGGAGGAAGCTGTGAAATGCTGATGAGAGGAATACTAAATCTAAGGAAAATGTTATGTTTAATAATGTAACAACTCTGAAAATGAAACATCTATCCATGCAAGAGTACCGTATGTTAGAATGTCGAATTTCAATAAATAAAATGTATTTAATGTACTACTTAAAAAAATCTACACAATTAAAGTAAATGAATTGTCCAAAAAATTACAAAGTAGAATACAAAATTTAG
The DNA here is from genome assembly GCA_030220185.1 of Diploptera punctata. Taxonomy (NCBI): domain Eukaryota; kingdom Metazoa; phylum Arthropoda; class Insecta; order Blattodea; family Blaberidae; genus Diploptera; species Diploptera punctata. Next base: position 788,931 of record JASPKZ010004551.1, on the reverse strand, counting down.
AAATTAACTTCCTTACAAGAACAAAAAGCTGCTTAAGATTGGATCTGAAAAAGAATGAATACATAACAACAGAGTTAAATAACGATACATATAGCCTGTACTGAATAAAAAAAGCAAAGAATTAGACATGAAGAAAGGATGAATGTAACAAGATTACCGAAAGCAGCATTTAATTACAAGTCAAGAGGATCAAGGAATGTAGGAAGGTCAGTGAAAATATCGACAGAACAACTGTGAAGCGGAAAAGGCATTTTGCCTAGACGTGAAGTGAAGAAGAAGAAGAAGAAGAAGAAGAAGAAGAAGAGAAGAAGAAGAATACAGAAGTCAGTAAATATTAAAATTGCATATATGCTTATTTTAAATAATCTCCTATAGAGCAGAATGCTATAAATGGTTTAATTTTTATCGTTCTTAGGACCTTTCATTAATAACGTTTGATATACCGGTAATTATAACTATTAATAGTAAGTTTTTAGAACATTTCTTTATATGTATTACACCATCTCAGTGATTTTTATTACAGTCAATTTTTACTTTAAAGAAATTCTTAATTTTACATTGACGTTGGGAACAGATAGTTTTTTTCTTATCCCTTTATAGGTAATTTTACATGTCCTATGTCACACGGGTCTTACAAGGACCGAGATGTCGGGAGATTTTAAACTCTTCATCACACACATATGTCTGTTTTTACCACACAAGGATATGGGGGACCTCCCTGAATGAGTGATCAGCTCAATGACAGGGCCACCTTCGAGACCACACGAACATATAAAACTAGAATTATCATTCACTTAAACATTCATATTAAACAAGGTGAATATGATATGGATTATTCATGACCAGAGGGTGGTTTGGTGACTATTTTAGCTATGAAATTTCCTGTCATTTGTTTTACACGTGAAGAAAAACCCCGAGAAAACCTCAGCTAGGTAACGTGATCCTACCGGCAATCGCTGGTTCTGAGGTAAGGGTGTTAGATCGCAGGGGTGGACATAAGCCAGACAGTTCGTGTACAAAAAAAAACTTACTAATTGTGTATGAAGTACTCCTTTAAATCTTTAAATTATTCCAATGAATGCACCCCAGTGATATATATATATATGTATATTAACTCATAAGTGATAAGTAATAAAAGTAAATATTATATTAATACTGATGGCCCGGCGAACTTCGTATCGCCTTTAACTATTTTTACGTTAATTTTTCCGTATGGTTTGTTGATTGAGATAAATTTATGTTGTCTGCATTCTCAGTGTCATCCATAAGTGTATCATAAGGATTATATACATTTATTGATGGAATATTTTGAGGAGGCTTGCTGATTTCATTATACTTTCGTTTTTTTCTACGAACTTGTTGACAGTTTGGATTCTCATCATCATCAAGAAGTCTCTGTATAGTAATATCATCTTGTGATATATTATAGTCATCTTGTTTTTCATTTAATTGAGGCATGGAGATTGTTTCTGTAATATTAGGCATATTATTATAACTAACAGACTTACTTACAGTTTTGTTATTCCGTTCCTTAGGACCTTCATATGTTTTTAAATTGACATTCTTCTTAAATGTAAGATTTATGTCACATAGGCCTATACCAATTTGCGGAAATTCACTTGATATCTTTTCATTCATGGTCTCTAGAACTGATTCGCTATATTGTTCAATGTCTTTTCTCGGTCCAGTTAAATTTAAATTAAGTTGCTGTCTTTCAGCCAGATTACTTAAAACTAATACTTACACACGAAATTAATATAATTAATAAAATATATTGAAAAAAAATAAACACAAACACACTTAAATTATGAAATAATCAATATTTGTAATTCAATTGAAATTCGCGGTTGAAACTAAAAGCACAGCCACCTGGTTAAATAATAAACCAATTACCTTACACGGTCATCTGTTAGAATCGTATGGAACTCACAGATAATTATAACTCTTTGTTAAATAATAAACAAATAATTTGCAATAAAAATAATGCGACTATAAATTTAGTTACAAACAACCGTAGGTCTCAAGTTGGATCAAACAGCACACAGTGTGCAAAATTTTATTAAAATCGGTTCAGTAGTTTAGGATTCCATCGCGGACAAACAACGTGACACGTAATTTTTATATATTAAGATAACCAGTAAAACTATAAAGTATCACATACGTAATAAAAGTAATTAATAAATGTTGTAACAATTATATATGTCAAACTAGATAATATTGAACTTTAATTAACTTTTGAGAAATTAAATTTAAAGTACAGTTGTGACAAAATTATGTAGACTAAATATGTAGATTATAACAAAAATTGGTTTTATTTTTAAAAACTGAAAATTTGAAACAAATAGACAAATATTGTGAAATATTATGCATTTATATAAAAATAAAAATTTGCAAATATATGCAACAGAATATATAAATATATAGTTTATATAAATATATAGTTTAATAAACATAAAAATTTTGATGAATCGCGAAGATAATTATTAGCATTTAATTACAGTCACTTGAAAATATAATACGTAAATGTATGAATTTTGTGGCCTTAATTCTTAAACTGACATTTGTATCCATAGATACATTGGCTTAATTCATTTAATTATAGCACATAAATGTTTATTTATCTCAATATTCTTTGCACCAATCAGCTTAGTGAAGCCTAGAACACCATTATTGGTCAATTTGGACATATTTTCACCCCTTCTCATTCGTCTTAGCGACCAGAAAACTATGGAATCGACACTAATATCAGTTAAATTTTGAAATTAGTATTTTTTTGACTCCTTCTCATTCCCTCTCTCTTTGGGAGTGCTTAGGAATAAAATTTATACTTCATTGTTGTCGAGATTTTCACCACTCAATAAGTGACCCTGAAAACTTTTGATTCGATATTAATATCGGTATTTTCACACCCATTCGCCTGTTCCTAGGGGTGATAGGATTTTCTTACCCCCCACAATATTTCTTAGAGATTATAAGTTATGCGTGTTCCTAGTTTGGTTGAAATTGCTCCAGGCGTTCAAGATTTAGGTGGAAATATAATATTTTATATTTGATCCCATTCTCACCCCCAACGGGTGCTTAGGGGTATTTTACTTCTTACAGCCACTTTTCCATATCGTACCAAATGTAGTATAAACATGAACTATTATAAGTTACTTAAATGTACGTGTAATTAAACAATATACTGTAATAATTGATAGTCTTACATAATTTTGTATCCATTGCAGTCCGACAAACTTGAATAATTGGAACGAGAAATTAATGTTTTATTATTTAAGAGTTAATGATCAATGTTTCTTGTTCTCATCACTATTTCTGAAAGTTCCTTATAACTCTCAACATATGCGCTGATTAGCAATATTGTTCATTCGTTTATCAAGTTTTAGGTCGTAATTAAACTGCACTAAACTAAACTCCTAGAAGACCATTGGTCTACCAGCCGAATAGGTACTCATCTCATAACTACATGTTACATTCACCAGAGGTGGGTGGGTATAGGATTATTTAGTCCCTCACTCGTCATAGCTGATTTCCTGGAGCTGCTACTTATTGAAGCTACCCAAATTCTTCACTATGCTGGGTGAGGACTAATGCCATACTAGCCAATATCTGTGAGAAAATGTCTTCTCCCATGTAACTCAAACCAGAACTTATCCCGATAAGACAAACATTCCTTAGGCTACACGGCTTCCACGCAGGACAGGTTATAACTAGACCTGGAATTTTTAGGCTTTAAAAGCTGCAAAATAGTTTCTAAAATACTTGTTTAGACTTTTAACACACACACACACACACACACACAGACAGACACACACACACACACACATATACATATGTATAACATAAGAAAAATAAATGCCTGAACGGGATTTGAACCCGGACCTCTGGGTTGGTAATCCAGCGTGTTATCCATTACACCACCAGGCAAATCCAATTCAAACATTTATCTTTCTTTTATATATATATATATATATAAACTAATTGTCCACCGCTGTGGTCTCGAGGTAGCGTGCTACCTTGTCACGCAGCGGGCCCGGGTTCGATCCCCGGTCGGGGCAGTTTTTCTGGGTGAGGTTTTTATCGGGGTTTTTCCTCACCTGTAAGACAAATGTCAGGAAAACTTTAAGGCCCGAACGGTCCCCGAAATCATATGGCCATCATCATCATGATCATCCTTATCATTATCATCATCATCATCATCATCATCCTTCACCGGTGTGGAAAGCAACGGGAAGCTACCACACCTACACAATTCCCTAGTAAAGCTGCAAGCATAGCATGAAAATGCTATGATTGCAGTGAAGGACCTGTCTTCGGGCAGAATTAATATGGATGGATAAACTAATGCCTCACAATATCACATCATAACATCAAAATAGATGCAATATTTACCCTGATATTAATAGGAATAATGAAATTACTTATATATATATATATATATATATATATATATATATATATATATATATATAAGTATAGTAAATATATTTGTTGATCGTAAACTAAAATTGTAACTTTTTACTTTATTTCAGTGCTTTGACAATCTTACGAAGACCTGGCAACACTGAACTGGAATGAATTATGTAAATTTAAATTTAAAAAATGTAATTTTATTTTAAGCTTCAAAATATAAAATAAGTTCTAATGGTAAATATGTCTTTGTAGGCATATTTTAGGCTACAGTAGCAAGGACAATGAGGTTAATTTTGGGGCGCAGTTCCATATTGAAAATATGGACCACTTGGCTACAAAACATTTACAATGTCCCTGTTCTAATGTCTGTAATTTTATCGCATAATTTTTATGGATCTTGCGCACTAGAAACAAATAACCATTACAAAAGCCTATTTTATTTAATCTCTTGCTAACCAAACTAGCAACTAGCATATAGCAATACATTTAGAAACGTGAGTTCTTTAAGCAACAAAATCGGGCTGTTAGGAGTGGATTTTTAACCTGGAGCGAAAATTTGAAAATCGCTCTAGCAGCCGCCATGTTAGCACGTTAGTTAACATTTGAATAAGAAAAGTTGTTTAATCAACAACATCGAATCACTAAGCTTGGGATAACCTGAAAGCTGACATTTTAATGGTAACATTTTCAACGCTCTACCAGATCCAATTTTTATTTTCTCGCAATGAAACTTGGCGTATATACGATTTATTTATTAAACGAAATATATAAGCCGTAAAGCAGCAAAATCGGACTATAAATTCGAATTGTTGAGGAATTCACGCAGTTCCAGGATGGCGGCTCTATTCATAATTTTGAGGTTATGTGTGGCTTTTGCATTTATTCCAATTCCTAAATTGTGTTGGGAGGGCGGACGGATATAGATGAAGGAAGAGAACTGGATTAATGAAGGGATAGTACTGTTGTATGGAAACTATACTATACTTAAGGACTTTATTAAACTAAAAGTAAGATAAATACAATGTTATTTACAAATATATTTCGCACGGGCAGTAAGCCGTACGTGCTGTTGACAGTCCGTTACAGTAAGTCGATGTTTAAAAAAAAAAAAAAAAACAAAAAAAGAAAGAAAACACAATAATATTACAATTATATATCAATACAATTACATTATACATTAACTTAGTTATGTAGAATTATTAAGAATTAATGTCATTGCAATTTGTTAACATATTTATTTATTCTTGAATAAGTGTTCTTATTTTCCGCGTTTTGTCCAGAAATCTACCCAGGTTTATCCAATTTTCTGGATTTACCAGTAACTCGTAGCATGCCAATCTTCCACGATTTGAATTTAGAAATCTTTCCGGTAATAACTGATGCCTCCAATATTCTAAATCGTTACATTTTCCTATTATAAGTATCTCGTCTTCAAAGCTCCCGCACATTGGACATATTCGCATATCGTGATCGTCGCTAATTTTTAAAAATTTCCATGCCCCTAACCTGAACCAAGCAAGCCCTGATCTCTCTTTAAATTCTAGATTGAGTATATAAGATTCTTTTCCCCAAACGTATGGAAACTATAAAGTGGATAAGTTAGTACTCTGTAAAACATGGCTTATGTACTGCTTGTTGGGCAGTAATAGCCAAACAATTTGACAGAAGGAAAGTAAATGCACACCAGAAACAAGTTAAAAGCATCTAATTGTGTAACGTTCTAGTATACAATTAATAAAATTCACATTTTTCTTCACGAAGCTAATTTACCCATAAATTGACAAGGTATCCTATTGGTTTAATTTATTTAACATTTTTAATAAAACAGAAGAAAACGAACGAGAAGAAATTACTTAAACATGTGTTGAATTATGCAATATACCTACCATTGTTGATAGAGCAGATGCACATCCCTGCATGAGTTAAGCACTGAGTGGAGTGAGGCGGGACGCGGCGCGGACGGCGTGTAGTGAGGTTTTTCCAGTTTGTCAGTACAGGAGTTGTATTATTTTCCTATATCAGATAATGTAGCGAAGAAGGACCTGCTGAAGATGGAGCGGATGTTCTGAAAGGCCTACAGATATAAAGAATACATATTTTATAAGTTGAGGACGACGGATCTTACCTAAGAAGGTATATTTTAACTTATTTTATTTTATTACTTTCCTACAGTTTAAATGAGGGACTTGGCGCTTGATTTTAGTGTCTTGCAGTTAAAATGGCAGATCGTTTTTTGAACACGACCTTTGTACATCACAATGTTTCTCTGGAAGAAATTTCAAGGTAAGTTTTGGCGTGCAATGGTTGCCAGTTTGCTTGCAAGATTCATGAAAATTATTTTCCTTACATTTAAGTAATTAATAAACTGATGGAAAAAGGTCAGAAGAAATTTTAATAAATCAAGGAGTTAGACAAGGGTGTAGTCTATCACCCACTCTTTTTAATATATATATCGACGACATTATGAAACAATGGAAAATTATAATGGCCAATGGCCTTAGATTGAACAATAACTCAAGTATTAATAACTTACTTTTCGCCGATGATTTGGTCTTACTACACCATGATGAAGATCTGTTACAATTGGCTGCTTACAAACTAAATGCAATATGTAGCGATTATAATTTTAAAATTTCAATAAGTAAAACAAAAGCAATGACATTTTGTGGAAGAAATACTCTGCGTGCAAAAATAGTAATAAGAGACGAAATTATTGAACAAGTATCCCACTTTAAATATTTAGGATGTGACATCAGCTATGGGTATGATAAAGATATTGAACACAAAACACATCAGTTTCAAGCTATTTGTGGTACAATAAATAGAACATTGAATAATACAACCCATAAACAAACAAAATTAAAATTTTATAAAACAATGGCTGTCCCTGTCCTTTTGTATGGGAGTGAATCTTGGATTACCACTACCAAACAAGAAAGTAAAATCCAAGCAGCCGAGATGAAATTTTTAAGAAGAGTAAAAGGCTGCACTAGAATGGACCAGATAAGAAACGAGGATATCCGTAAAGAACTGCAGATCTACTCCATAAAAGAAAAGATATTTAACAACAAGATACAGTGGAAAGAACATGTAGAAAGAATGGATGAAAGAAGATTACCAAATAAAATCTTCCATTATTTTCCAAGAGGAAGAATATATGTCGGACGTCCTCGGAAGAGATGGTCTTAGAGCTATTAGTGAAGACGGAACAGGCAACTCTTGCCTAAACCAGGAAGTGAAGAAGAAGAAGAAGAAGAAGATAAAAAAGGGAAAATTGTAAACATAAAAAAGTTAATAATAACTAACTCACTGGCTCTATCGAACCCGTAGGTTCATGGCTGAGCGAACATAAGCTATCCATATATCCCTGTCCTAATGTTTTCCAATCATCTCCTGTATAATCTGCTTTCCTCAAATCATGGATAACGCTATTCTCCCATCTCATTCTTGGTCTACCAACTGGGCGTTTTCCGTCTGGTTTTCCTACAAGAAACTTCCATGCACCTCTTTCATTCTCCATACGTGTATTATGTCCTGCCCATCGGAGTCTACGAGACTTAACTGTTCTTATTATATCTGGCTTCATATACATATCATGCAGCTCACTATTATGTATTTTCTCCATTCACATATCTGTTCATTTCTTTTTGGCCCAAAAAAAATCATAATAACTTTATTCTCAAATACTCGTAATCTTCTTTCCATCCTTAAAGTAAGAGTCCATGTTTCGCATCCATATAACTGGGAGAATAACTGTTTTATACATTTTTAGTTTAACGTTTTTTGAAAGGAGTTGGGACAAGGTCTCTGTAATGCATAATAGCATGCATTTCCAGAATTGAGCCTATGTTTAATTTGTTTGTGCATCTCTTTCCTATTTGTAAAAATAATAATAATAATAATAATAATAATAATAATATTTAGTATTAATATCATTTAATTTTAAAATAATTACCATTTTCATTGGAATTAGGTGTTTATCGCAGTGAACGGACTTCGTCTATTTTTCCAGATTTCACAGTTGTTTATAAAATTACAAGAACAAATACTTTGACCTTGGTAATAGAAAGCCGATGTTTTATCCGTTAGCCCGATGAACGTGTTGTGTGACAGAGGCACCAAGTACGTACAATAATTGTGATTTTCCCATCAGTTGATTACTGGCCTTGATTCCTGACTTCAATAATAATGGAAACAAAATAAACACACTATGCTATCAACTTTTCAGTTGAATTCTCTCCTCGTCTTTAATTACTATCTCCAGATTAGTTATGATATATTGTTCGTTTGTTCAGAGGTTCAATTATGTGTGTAGGTGTGCGACAATACCTACTGTATATTTTCTTATTAAAGAATAACTTGGGCTGTGTGATGAAGATAAGTGTAGTTGGTTGTGAAGAGAAAAAAATAGTAACTCGTAATAAAAAGATCTTTTAATTCCCGAACCTCCTGATTCGATAGTGTCAGCGAGTTCATCTTCATAGGCTTAATTGATTGGACCATTCTATCTTCGGAATTTACACCTGCTCTCGCAAACGCTGGTGGTGCGTATCTTATGATTGAAAAGGAATACATTTTGGTTGCATTCGCTGTAAATGCAAATACCATTTGATCTGCACTCGTACATTATTTCGAATATACTTCAGATGTTTAATAGAAATGAGATGCACAAAGAAATTAAACATAGGCTCAATTCTGGAAATGCGTGCTATTGTGCATTACAGGGACTCTTGACGTCCCAACTCCTTTCAAAAAACGTTAAACTGAAAATATATAAAACTATTATTCTACCAGTTATATTATATGGGTGCAAAACATGGACTCTTACTTTAAGGGAGGAAAAGAGATTACAAGTATTTGAGAATAAAGTACTTAGGAAAATTTTTAGACCAAAGAGAGATGAACAAACAGGTGAATGTAGAAGACTACATAACAATGTACTACATGGTCTTTATAGGAAGCCAGATATAATAACAGTTAAGTCTCGTAGACTGCGATTGGCATGACATGTGGCACGAATGGGTTATGAAAGACGTGCATGGAAACTTCTTGTTAGAAAACCAGAGTGAAAACGCCCAGTTGGTAGACCAAGAATGAGGTGGGAGAATAACATTATCCATGATTTGAGGGAAGTAGATTATACGGGGATGATTGGAAAATATTAGCTCAGGATAGGGATGTATGAAGAGCTTATGTCGGCGCGGCCATGAACCTACGGGTTGGATAGTGCCAGTGAGTTAATTAGTTATACTTTATCGGTCTTACTAATAAAAATCTCTAATACAGGCTTTCATCAGTTGTTTAGTTATACAATATATAAGCCTTATGTAGATCACGTATAATTTCCTTACTAATAAACGTTGTGCCGGAGCTATATAACAAAAGACGAATTACACACAATACGTCACATATTCGTCATCATAGTGACGTCAGAACAACATTACTCGCAGTTTGTAACAGAAATAAAACAACATCAACTAGTGATTATTGTGTAAGAAATGAATATGGATAAGAATTAAAAGAGATTCCCTAATTGAGGAGGTACGGAAAAAAATAAGTGTTTTAATTTATATACATTTTCCTTTACGCAATGTCAAATAAAACGTAGAATTGGTTTCACAGATAATGTGCTGCCATCTAACGTCAAGAATTTCGACCAATTCTTGGAAACTAATAAAAGCTTTGCCCATTATAAATAAATAAATAAATAAAGCCTGATATGTCCCTTTAGGGCAAAGGCCTCCCTGTACAGGGGTTAAGCTCTATTTGAGAGTGTCACCAGGTGAGCTACTCCGTGGTGAGAAGTTGACTTGGATGTAGCACTTGGTTTGTATACACTGTCTGTTCTGTGATTAGTTAATACACAGTTGGCTCTCCATCGTTCTCCATCTTTTCCTGCATCTGGCGACTCTGGACCATTGCGCCCCTGCTCGTTCTTTGAAGATGTCAGCCCATCGTCGTCTTGGTCTTCCGCGCTGTCTCTTGCCTGTGTACGGGTCCCACATGGTTGTTTTTATTGTCCACCTGTCGTCCTGTATTCTTGCGACGTGGCCTCCCCACTTCCATTTTTTCCTGATGGCTTGTTGTGCGGGATCAGTTGTTGAGGATATCGCTTGAAGTGTTGTATTCGAGATTCTGTCCTTCAGAGTTATGCCTAAGATTTTCCTCTCCATTTTCCTTTGGCATACTTGGAGTGTGTACTTCAGTTTGGCAGTAAGATTCCAAGTTTGGCAGCCATATAACAGTGTTGGAAGAACACAGGTTACTTATGAATTATATGCAGTATTTTAAGATGCGTTAGAAAACGTTCAAAATAGAGGAAATGTTACCGACAACAAAATATCATTTCAAGCGAAAAAAAAAAATCACTATAGCTCGACCGGGAATCGAACCTACGACCTCACGCATGGCAGCCAGAAGCTCTAACCACAAGACTACCAAGTTAACATGTAGATTCTTGCAATAATAGTACCTCTATACTAAAATACATTTTTATATCGGTGTGTGTTATGTATTATAGATGCAAGAAAGTTTTCTTAAAATAATATTATGAAGCATTTAAACTACATTTCAGGTTAAATCTTGTCTACAGCAATTATTGTAGAACATATCCTTTTGTGATTCAATGTTCAATTTTAAAATATTTTTAGGCCTAATCCAGAATGAGTGTAACGAAAGGCATTTTATGATGCCTTTATTTTCCTACCCAGAGCTTTATTAATATTATTTATGCCCTGTGCATCCATCAAACAGTCATTAAAGTGTTGCATTTTGGGTTAAATTTAAGGAAACTTTCATCAAAATCATAAGAAAACAGTCAGTTGATCTTGATGTCCGACATTTTGTCTAGTTATAGAATCCTTAAACAAGGGTGGAGGCATGTATAACGATTCCCATGTAAAGTTGTACACTTCTTCTACACTGAACAGCTAATACAGTGTTTATTAGTAAGAATTTTCAACTGAGATGTGTATAAACCTTGTATAAAAGTTATATAGGATTATTAGTAAGAGGGTAAATGTTTAATTCCTGGCAGATAAACTCTTCGCTCAACTCGACATCTCCATAAGAATAGCCAGACTCATTCTTATTACCTAAAATTATTTAAAATCTTTTAACGAAGAAAACAGATAGCTTTAAAAATAACGGAAATACTTTACAACATGTGATTCGTACAATTTTTCTAAGTTCCAATCATACATCATGCACATGCTCCAACAGACGCGAAGCGGTTTACACTACGAAATCACGGGAAGCAGCCAACATATACACGATATTTGAACGTTGCCAACAAACCTAAATGCTAACCTAACGCAATTTAAGTACTCTAACCTGTATAAGAATGCACGCTGATTTAATTTAGTATAAGTTAATTACACTCTATGTTGGCTGCACTGGAACACAGAATATTCGTTAAAATCAATATGACTGTCACGTCTTCATGTAGTTCAATATCGTAAAAAAAAAAGGATTCAAATAATCGTTAAAAAACATGTAAATATCTTTGTAAATGGTGGGAAATGATTTGAAAAATGAAACCCCAAGAATAAAATTTGTCAGAAGTTTATGAAGGAACTAAGAATTTCATGTGACAGGTAGTAAAGTTTAGCCAAAATAACTTATACATGCATTATATTTATCATAAAACATTCATTTAAAATTCATAAAACTTCATTATAAAAATTGAAATTAGGCCATATATAATACTTACACTAGATACAGTTTTTTTTTTTCATTTTCTATAATAAATATCTAACACTAACTCACTGGCACTATCGAACTCGCAGGTTCATGGCCGCGCGGACACAAGCTCTCCATACATCCCTATCCTGAGCTAATGTTTTCCAATCATACCCTACCTCAAATCATAGTTTATTGTTGTTCTTCCACCTCATTCTTGGTCTACCAACTGGACGTTTTCCCTCTGGTTTTCCTACAAGAAACCTCCAATGACTCTTTCGTTCGCTATTTGTGCCACATGTTCTGACATCGCAGTTTACGATACTTAACTATTCTTATTATATCTGGTTTTCTATAAAGATCACGTAGTTCACTGTTATGTAGTCTTCTCCATTTTGCATGTCTGTTCACCTCTCTTTGGCATAAAAAACTTCGTAAGAACTTTATTCTCAAATACTCGTAAACTTTTCTCCTCCCTTAAAGTAAGAGTCCATGTTTCGTATCCATGTAATATAACTGGGGGAATAATAGTTTTATGTATTTTCAGTTTAACATTTTTTTTAATGAAGTTGGGACGACAAGAATCACTATAATGCATGATAGATAGCACACATTTCCAGAATTGAGTCTATGTTTAATTTCCTATTTGTAATTAATTTTCCTATGTATTTGCATTCAGCCACTTCTTCAAAATTTCCTTATTTGTCTTAAACTGTCCATTTCCATTATATATAATGCATGATAGATATAATAATGCATGATAGATAGCACAGATTTCCAGAATTGAGTCTATGTTTAATTTCCTATTTGTAATTAATTTTTCTATGTATTTGAATTCAGCCAATTCTTCAAATATTCCTTATTTGTCTTAAACTGTCCATTTCCATTATGTAATCAATTTCTATGTCTTCTTCTTTTCTTCTTCTTCTTCTTCTTCTTCTTCTTCTTCTTCTTCTTCTTCTTCTACGCATAAAAGCTGGCAGCTTGTTGCGTGTTCATTCACTAAAGGTCCAGGGTATGGTGACATCCTTCCATCGTAGTTGTGGTCTTCCTAATGGCCTTTTCTGCTCATGTGTGCAGTCACGTACTTTCTTCACTAATCTACTGTTCTCCATTCTCTCTATGTGATCCGTTCCAATTTAGTCTTCTATAATTTATTCAAAGGTTTATAGGTTCAATTTTACATTCTTCTCTAATAATAGGGCTGCAAATTTTCTCTCTCAGCGATTTTCCTTACAACTTTCATTTCGGTTGTTTCATTGATGTGTTTTGTTTTCTGAGTTTCTGTTCGGCATTCACAACGATATATTAGAACTGGTTTTATGACAGATTTGTATATTCTTACTTTTGTATCTATTCTTAAATTTTTATTTTTCCAAACAGTATTGTTTAAACATCCCGATATTTCTTTGCATTATTTGCTCGATGGAGGATTTCATCTGTTATTCTGTTGCTGCTATTAATTTCTACTCCTAAATATTTGAATTTCATGACTTGTTCTATACTTTTCTATGTATGAACACATATTTAGTTTTATTGATGTTTACTTCCAGTCCCAATTTCTTAGTGTTACTCAACTGAATGTGCATGTTGGCTCTTTTCTATAATAAAAATGAAAGCGAAACTTTAACTATAAGTATGTCTATCTATTCTCGTGGAAGAAGTACGTTTTATTGCGACAGTTACTTGATCAAGGAATGTAGTTACATTTATTTCCCTACAGATAGTGATTATCTCATCCCTTAAAGGACGCACCTGGTAACTAAATAAAATAATCTTGGATGAGAAATGCCGATAAAATGTTGCTCATAGGATCTAACTTAGACTTGAGATTTTTTATGAGCCGGAAAATCTTCAGAATAGGGATCCACTGCTTAAAGTCCATCCCGCAAGATTTGTTTCTTTGATTTTTTCATTCTAAAAATCCATCAACCGTGGCCGGATTTGAATAATCAACCCTCGAGACCAGAGAAAGGAGTTTAAGCCCTAGACTATCAAGGCCGATATTACTACAACAGTCGATAAAATACTGACATAGAAGTATTATTATTATTGTATCTGTAATATTTCGAACACAGGATGTGATTGAATTTTACTTCGGAGTTTTTTTTTCTTCATGTGAACTGTTTATGAAAATATGGTTTTTGTTACTATTTTACTGAATTTGCTACAAGATCCCCATCATATAGAGAATAAAGTAAATTTATATTTTCTCTAACCTTGTATTGACCATCACCACTTGTAAGCTACATGTATTAATTGGCGTTTGTAGTTTATCATATTTCTACTACTACTATTGTTATTATTATGATTATTATTATTATCATTATTATTATTATTATTATTATTATTATTATTATTATTATTATTATTATTATTATTATTATTATTATTATATTTGTCGTTTGTACATGAAATTTACATTGCAACTTTTAATGTCATTTTAACTCTTTATAATTAGTATACTGTATAGATAATATATACTGTAAATATGTATTTGTATATTTGTGCTGGTTGAGTGGAACATAATGCCTTGTAACCTTAATTCTGCCAGAATAAATGATATATTATTATTATTATTATTATTATTATTATTAATTCCGTCCAGCTTTAAATCTTTAGGCTTTTAGCATTGTTATGCTTTTTTGTGACGAATAGAGAGCTGACCTGATGCATCAACCTCCAACCTGGAGGACAAGGTGATTTTTGGTCAAGTTTTTCTTCCTCTAGCCTTTATCAAACCAAGGCAGCAGTATCTGTACCTAAGATAAGGGGCCCTCACAGGACACTATCAGCCGGGCACACTGAACCCTTGTTTTTTAAGGTTGTTACTCCACCCATTCACCCTTTTCTAACCTGGCTTGTGACCGGCTTTGACGGGTTTGTCATACAAGATAAAAATGAACATTATTTATTCAATAGTAGATTATATAAGATGCAAGCAATTAAATTGGTGTGTGCATGTATGTCGAAAGCAAGAAGAAAGGTTACCCAGGAAAACATTGGAATGGTGCCCACCTGGAAGAAGATGGAAACTCGTGGATGCAAGAAATAATAATTGGAATCAGAACAAGATGACTGGAGGTAATGGAGTGGATGGATAGAGACGAGTGGAGAAGGGAAATAAAACTTTAGGTACAAAAATATGTGTAAACATTGAACATCTGTATGCAAATAAAAATATTATTTATTATTATTATTGCTATTATTATTATTATTATTATTATTATTATTATTATTATTATTATTATTATTTTATTATTATTATTATTAAAGTATCCTCAAAATTTCATAGCTCTACCTCGAGTAGTTCTTGAAAAACTGTACAAGTAGGGACATTTTTAGGGATTATTTATTATACATTAATTCTGACAATTGTTGGAAGATATCTAAAATTATATATTATATTTTAAAGCTAATATACCGTTAATTAATGCAAAAACAATTATAATATTGTCAGATGTATATATATATATATATATATACTCGTATATATAAATGTCATACTTTGTACTCTCTTTACAACAAACTCTCTATAATTTTTTTTAAATATAGCTCTTTCTGACTCATTAAGGGAAAATGGAGCAAAAAATAAAATAAAATAAAAAATAAATGCTGGAATGACTAGTCCACAAGCTAGGCAAAATACCTTTTTTTTTTTTTTATCTGGGCGAGTTATATTGAAGGTCGGCCGCTGGGATCTTGTGGTTATGTTCCTTGCTTCTAGTCCCAAGAGTCGTGGGTTCAAACCCGGCCGCGGTCCGTGGATTTTTAGATGAAGAAATCCAAGGGATAAATCTACCAGGAAGGACTTTAGGCTTTGGATCCCGAGTCTGAAGATTTTTGGTATAGCAAAATGACATCAAGTATGAATAAAAAGGCCTGTGGGAGAAATGTAACCGACCTTCATCCCTTCAAGTAATGCCTTAGTTACCTTCTAGATGTCTCTTTGAGGCGATGTACTAACCACATGTCCCTCGCTAACATTTATAAGCAAATAAACGTAAATAAATTGGTCTGATTAAGAAACTTCCCATTAGGGGAGCACCCTTGTCCCGAGCGGGAGGAACGGGCATCAATCATAATCTATATTGAAGAACCCAATTTATATAAATATGTTTACGTACATTTGGGAACAAAAGGGCCATTTTTTACCTGTTTTCCCAAATTTTATTTATGTTGCTTACTTGGAAGTTTAATGCCTTTTTTTTAGTTGTTATGGGTATTTTACTATTATTGCATATTAAAATTATACATTAGAAAGGAGATAACATATATGAATTTAAATGTATAAATAATAATAATAATAATAATAATAATAATAATAATAATAATAATAACAATAATAATATAATGATGATAATAATAATAAAAATAATAGTCTAATAAATTCATCGCTGCGGTCTCGAGATAGCATGTTGCCTTGTCACGCAGCGGGCCCGGGTTCGATCCCCGGTCGGGAAAAGTTTCCTGAGTGAGTTTTTTTCGGGTTTTTTCCTCACCTGTAAGACAAATGTCAAGAAAACGTTAAGGCTCAAACAGTCCCCGAACACGATTTGGCCATCATTATCATCAATATCATATTCGCCTAATTAATTTAAGTTTAGTTTAAGGCCTCTCCTGGCGCACCATTACCATCATGATCAACTCTCATATCATCGGGGCAGCGTAACCTCGCCTTCCAAGCTCCCCAACCTCGGAAGTGGGTTACAAGTATGCCATGCAAGGAGAGAACGCCGGGAATGTCGAAATGATAACCTGGAACATTTGGAAAAAAAAAAGGTCTAATAATAAATAGAACAATTTCATTTTAATTGAGTACATAAAAATAAATTTGCATAAACGATAGACTATTTTAGTAATATAGGCCTATAAACTTCTATAGAGAGTATCACTCCAGATAAACAAAGATATTTAAATGTTGTAAACATAAGCTACAAAATAGCTAGTGAAAATGAATTTTCGAGTGCCATACCTCTATTATCTCTCGCACCCCCTTTATTTTTTAAATACCTATATTAATGCCAAGTTTCGGAACATGTGAAAAGGGCATGGGCATGATTTTTATTATGTTTCAGGAATTTTAAAGTCCTATTTGCTTCTCTATTTTAATAAAAACATTCCTGAACTTTCGGGCTACAGTAATGATATGAGTATTCAACAGTAAGTTGCGAATTTGTCTTTTCCCTGTTTTATTTGCTCTCTGTTTACCTTCTTTTTCGTCCTGTTATGTACAGAAATAAATTAACACACCCAGATTCCTTATATTTTTACTTGAAGTTAAGATGTATTTATTTTATTTTATTTGGGTATCCTCAGATTATAATAGAATGTTGAATAAATGACAAGTTCACGAACTGGAATATAATCTGAGATATCTTGCTCCACAGCCAGGAATGATTGCTGCATGATCAGAAAGCTGTTCTATTAGGACACTGTCAACATCGCTTGCAGAAATCTACCTTGAAATTTCTTCCATAGAAGCGTTGTGTTGTACAGTGGCCGTATTAAAAAAAACTGCCGCTTTTAACAGCAAGGTACTAAAATCTAGCGCCAAATCTCTCATTTAAGCTATAGGGAAATAATACTACTCCTGAATTGCTAGACTGGATAACCCTCATTACCTGCCGTCAGCGCCGCGTCTCCCCTCACTCTACTTAACTGTTATATACGGAGGGAGTCTACCTGCTCCGTACAGTGAGTTGCCAATGCTTGATTCTGGCTTCGATTTATGCACCTTGCAATTAAAAACGACCTATAATTTTTTGGACACTACCTTGGTACATCACAACGCTTCTCTGGGAGAAATTTCAAGGTAGGTTTCGGCATGCAATGGTTGAGAGTTCCCTTGTTAGGCAGATCATAGCAAAGAGCAATTTTATATTGTATAGATCAACAAAATAAAATAAAACTTGTCCTGCGGTGGGTTAGTGATTACTATGTTGGATTCTGATTCCAAGGGTCGCAGCCAGCCGGGGTTAATGCATTTATTTAAATGTACAAATAAAGTGATCCCACTACAGGCCTCAGGAGCCCTTGGGATAGTGGAAGGTTAAGGCTCCCACTTTTTCTGGACAGTCGGCACTTGATGTCAACCGAGTTGTCAGCCCAGTGTGACGGCCGCCTTAACCCCCAGAACAAGAGTCTGGTACTTATGTACCTTAGAGGCTGAGTCGACCCCAGGGTCACAGTGCCGCTAGAAACTTTGGGTCAGTTTAAAAATCCTGACCCATCGGAACTCGAACCCTTGACCTTCCGGCTTGTAGCGCATTGGATGCATTTATTATGGCGTAAAAAATCTCAGTGTGACTTCCTTCGAAAAAAGAGTAAAATCACAGTTCGTGGATTGAAGGCGTGTAAAAGAACCTCAGTTCTGATTTAAGAGGCCTTACTGCTACATTTTCAGCCATCTCACGTCCATATTACGATAAAATTATAATTTTGAGTGCGTTCCTTCATTGCAATTGCCAGCAGTTTCTTAGTGCATGTTAGTATAGTACCTAGTGTTACAATATTATTTCAGATGCGCACGTCGCAGGGGACTAAGTCAGTTTAGTCCATACATGATTGCATGTCTTTGTGAACTGATGGACTTTTTAGTACCATAATGAACATAAACCAGACTTGAGTAACAGACTGGAGTCCATATCATGTCGGCAAAGATCTCATAAATATTCAGTAAAGAGAACCTGACTAGTTGAAGTTCTTTTAACAACTTACCGACATTTTTTAAGACACACTTATGCTGACGCAATTTGCTTCACTTTAAAAATGCATCGCCATAAAATAACGTGAATATCACTTACTTTTTCCGCAAATTTTCTGCAACATACTTAGTGTGATTCAATTAGGCTGTAGGCCTATAAGGTATTCATGAAACAATTTACTATACTTCGTCATAATGTTAACCATCAAGTGTGATGTTATGATCTATAAACAATGTCAAAAAAAGATCAGAAAAATACAAAAATAACACATTTCACATTCAACTTTATATTATGAAAATCCAACCTGTGTATGTGTGTGCTCGCAAAACTTGAAAAGTAGTGGATCGATCGACTTTAAATGTAATAAATAGGCAGGTTTTAAAGTGCAGCGAGTATTTAGTCTCCATCTATTATGCTCTAAACCGATTAGGTGTAGGGTTTCACCTGAAACAAAAGTTTAAGAACTCTCTCTAGCGGTTGCAATTTTCGATGTTTCACAACGAAACTCAGTATAAGCTATTAAAATAAACCGAGATAGATATTATCAACAAATTAGCGAAATAAAACCATTATAAATAGGGATTTACCTGAAATCGAAAATTAAAAATTGAAGCCTTTAACCGCTATGATTTTTCGACATAATGTATACCTTTGTACATACAGATTTTCGGGTATGATGAATTTTTAGCCGCTATCTGTATATTCTAAAATCATAAAGTGTAGGAATTAATCTGAAACGAAAATTTAAACACATTTTTAAATTAATTTAGGCGGCTCAATTCTGGAAATGCATGCTATTATGCATTACAGGGACTCTAGTCGTCCCAACTTCTTAAAAAAACATTAAACTGAAAATATATAAAACTGTTATTCTCCCAGTTATGTTATATGAATGCGAAACATGGACTCTTACATTAAGATATATTACAAGTACTTGAGAATAAAGTACTTAGGACAATTTTGGACCAAAGAGAGATGAAGAGACAGGTGAATGGAGAAGACTTCATAATAGTGAGCTACATGGTCTTTATAGGAAGACAATATAATAAGAACAGTTAAGTCTCGTAGACTGCGAGGGACAGGACATGTGGGACGAATGAGGAATGAAAGCGGTGCATTGAAGCTTCATGTAGGAAAACGAGGGGGAAACGCCCAGTTGGTAAAAAATGAGATGGGATAATAATATTAACCATTATTTGAGGGAAGTAGATTATACAGGAGTTGATTGTAAAACATTAGCTCAGGATAGCGATATATGGAGAGCTTTTATCTATAAACCTGCGGGTTCAATAGACCAGTGAATTAGTTAGGTAATTTGTAGCAGCAAACGCCGGGTATTAGATACGCATTACAGAGACTCTTGTTCCAACTTCTCTAAATAATTAATATGAGAATATATAAAACTCTTACTCTTCCAGTTATAATATATGGATGCGAAACATGGACTCTCCCTTCAAGGGAGAAGAAAAGATTACGACTGTTGACAATAATGTTCTTAAGAAAATTCTTGGACCAAATAGAGGTGAACAGACATGCAACTGAAGAAAACTACATAACACTGAGCTACATGATCTTTATTGGGATGCCAGATATACTTAGAAAAATCAAGTTTCCTAGACTGCGATGGGTAGGCCATATGGTACGAATGGGGAATGATAGAGGGGCATGGAAACTCCTTGTACGAAATCCAGAAGGAAAGCTCCCAACAGACCAAGAATGAGATGGGCGAATGCATTAACCATGATTTGAGGGAAGTAGATTATACAGGGATGATTGGAAAACAAAAGCTCAGTATAAGGGTGTATGGAGAGCTTATGTCCGCGCGGCCATGAACTTATGTGTTAGATAGTGCTAAGGAGTTAGTTAGAAAATTGAAGAATATATAATTTTACATGAAATAACTTAGATTATGTTTTATCAGTGACCAAACTTCGAATGAAGAACCAATAAGAGTATTAATATCAATTTTCTGCAAAATCAGGATAAAATCGCATTCCGCATTCATCAAATATTAATTTATACTATTCTTTATTTACCTTAGTTTAATCTCTCCCTTTATACTGTATGTATTTTACATCTCCCAAGCCATCCGGGCCTATCTGCCCTATCGGGAGAGGATTATGAGCTATGGATCATACAATACAGTTTGACGATACAAGCGATCAGCTCAATGCCAGAGCCACCTCCAAAACAATACATATGTTTAAAACAAGAAACACCACTTACTCATACATTCATACTAAACAAGGCAAATATGATATGGTTGATTGTGATGGCCAGATGATATTTGGAGACTATTTGGGTCAATTATTGGAGCCCACAGTTAAAAACATGTAGCCCTAACTTACCAGAAAGCATTTTTAAACATTCTTTTGAAATAAGAAACTTGATATCAGCATACAATCTCATATGAAATGGATTAATCGTTATGAAACTTACAATTACATGTTCCTAAGGTACATTAATATGAGCATTGAATAAGTAACTCAGGCATCGGCGTCGGTGGTCAAGAGGTTATGTTTCTAGCCTCCTGTCCCAAGGGTGGAAGATTAAAAGTCTGAGAAGGTAGATTGATTTTTTAGAATGGAAAACTTCGTGGGATAAATTCTCTGAGAGGGACTTTAAGTCACAGATTGAGTCTGAAGATTTTCAAGTCTAAATTAGCCCTCTGAGCAAAATGTAATCAGACTTTCCAATAGTTTCCACCTAGTTGCCTACTAGGTGTATCTTTGAGGTAGTGGGCTAACGAATTGTCATTCGCTGACATCTATAAGGAAATAAGTTATTTAAATTTGCCTGGATAAGTAATTCCTGCATAGGAGCAATCTTCTCCTCTGGGAATGTACGGGTGTAGCCTATTTGTAGATGTCAAATGTTTGATACCTGCCAACGATTAAATAAAAAATCGAAACTGATGTCTGGACCCATTCAGCATCTTTTATAAATGAGTTTTGGAAAATGGCTTCAAATAAACAATTCACCCTTCACTTGTATTTCAATTTGACGGTAAGGTCTGGGTACCAGTTTTATGGGTTCAATCCCGGTCAGGCACTATGGACATTTTTAGGGAGTAAAAGTCACGCCATAGCGTAGCTATTTAAGGCAAGCAGGAAGTCCCGGGTTCCATTCCTGATGAGGTAAAAGTTTTTAAACTGGCTAAACCATGAGTGCACAATGACAGTGGAATACACTCAGCCTCCACACGCATGTTATGGGGGTAAAAGCGGTCGTGACGCTAACGAATCTTGTTGAGTGTCTGTAAAGGTGAAGCCTTAATCGTCTACTGCCCCAAGAGCCTTTTAAGACAATATTAGGATTACTTTATTTTGACTATTTAACTCATGCCCCAAATGGGTCAGACCAATCAAATTTAAATGATTTTTTATTTACAACCAATCACAGTTATGTTTTGCCTCGAATTTATCGACCAAACTTTATCATATTAAAGAGAGCACCTCCTTTTTAACATTCTGATTAGGTCATAGCATTATTTTGCAGTGACTGACTCCCCAAGAAATATGGCTACCAGATTGTATATATAGTGCATGAATGTCAATAGATAGAGCATGCAGGAGATAATATAAAAACATGATGTATACATTTATTATACCACAAAAAAGAAACCACTGTTTGCACTTTCTTATTTTCCAGGAAATGCAGAAAAATATAATTGACATATTTACATCATAGTGTGGCACTTTTGGTAACCAACCACGGTCTGCATACCATTTGTGGGGGTTACGAAACCCAAAACCACGCTGACTGCTACCTTTTACGACGTTAGGAAAGCAAACCACGCTCAGCGTAACACTTGTCCGGGATCGAGTTTTGTTAATGCTGTATTTATTAATGTGATCGTGATATTCAAAGATGTTATCGGTAAGAAAGCAGCCTGCCTCGGGCCCATGAAAGGCAGCTATTAATTCATCTTTCTTTCCCTGATGAACATACATACAAATAGCCTATAGATTCTGATTACTAAATGCATACAGTGAGTGATTTTGTTACAGGATAGTGATCAACTACTATACTTGAATAATAACAAAGGGGCGTTGTATAAAAGATAAGCTTTTAATATAAACAAGTTGAATATTAAAACTAATAATAAATTAATAACATAAAATAGTTCTTGATCAATCAATCAAGCATAGCTTGCAGAAATAACTAAACAAATAACGTACCAGACATAATGCCACACTCACACAGATGTCCAAGCTTTTAGGAAACACTTCTTCCGTACATAGCTGGACTAACTTAAAATCGACCTCTTCTCGGTCTTAATCAACTTGTCTATACGTAGACCACCATATTAACTTCTTAACTGCATGGTGAGTTAGAATTGGATTCCAATATTGAATCCACTTTCAAGTAACTAAACGCCTCTTGCTAGGCTGATCGAATGATGATGTTCGGTAAGAGTACAATGCATATAAAGGTTCACAAGTAGAGGGGATATGCGCTGTAGAGATGCGCGGCAGAAAGGATGAAAAGCGAAGGGGTAGCCACACGGAAAAGAGGACATTGGCATATTTCATAAATGTTCTGAAGTAGGGAGGAGAACAAAGATACCAAACTGAACCGCAGAAAGGCACTTTCGGTTCAATACAACATCAGAAATTAATTAATACCTATAAGTAGTAGTAGTAGTATTCAAATGTTCTGAAGCTCTTGATTTGTCATCATTCACTTGTTAATACCTATAATCTTGGTTATAAATTTCTCCGCTAGGGCGCATTCTTACAATATTGCGATCCTTTGGCAATAAGTAATATGATCTGGTTGCAGTGATGAACAAAAGAAGCAAAATTAAGCGTACCAATCGTTTCTCATTTGTTTTCAAACATCGCCGTTTACATTAAATATATACATATTTTAAAATAACTCTACTTAAAAAAAATGATTTGTGAGTAAACACCTTAATTTTATTTGTTAAATAGTCCTAATAAATGCCACTCTTGATTTCCAAATTCTCTAGATAAATTGGAAACCACTCGTGGCATTACTTATGATAACTTAAAAGAAGGGAAATAAGTCTAGCAGTCCTGAATGGTAGGTTTATAGCACCTTACGCCTAAAATAAGGGAACACTGAGTTAAAGTTTAGGATATTTTGACGCCAAACTTTGTATCACGACGATAATGAGTTTCGGTGCTAAATAACAGTGGATACAAAGCCAGACCCAAAGAGAAGTTTTAAAGTTTCCTATCCGCTGCGAAACAAATCTGGACCCCCAGAGTGTTAAATAGTGATTATAGCAACCATGCGATGGCCACAGACAACCTGTGTTCATATTATCCTTTACAGTAACTTAAGGTAATGAAATTAATATATAATTATGGAATATTCATCTGAAAGGTCCGTCTCCTCAACTTAATTAATCATTTAACTGTAGCGCTTTCGGGACTTGTCCCATCATCGGCAGGATTCAAAACTGGTGTTTCACTGAAGATCTGGTAGAGGGGGTTGCATGTATTGGGTTCGTTTTCGTTTATCAGGCTGTCGTTGTTGTGAGCTGCTTTCATGATTTCCATCTCTTCGAGTACGTTTATCTTCGCTGGATTATTTTCTCTGTGCATTACTGTTAGGGTGTTTTCAATATTTAACATGCGATGTCCTTCATGGATAACATGTTTTACATAACTTGATTTCCCTTCTGCGTGAATGAAGTCTCGAAAATGTTCTTTAAATCAAACAGGAGTTTTAACATCAGATTTAAAGAACATTTTCGAGACTTCATTCACGCAGAAGGGAAATCAAGTTATGCAAAACATGTTATCCATGAAGGACATCGCATGTTAAATATTGAAAACACCCTAACAGTAATGCACAGAGAAAATAATCCAGCGAAGATAAACGTACTCGAAGAGATGGAAATCATGAAAGCAGCTCACAACAACGACAGCCTGATAAACGAAAACGAACCGAATACATGCAACCCCCTCTACCAGATCTTCAGTGAAACACCAATTTTTGAATCCTGCCGATGATGGGACAAGTCCCGAAAGCGCTACAGTTAAATGATTAATTAAGTTGAGGAGACGAACCTTTCAGGTGAATATTCCATAATTATATATTAATTTTGAATAATACCTCAACGGAACACATCATGCATATTATAAAAGTTGATTAAGGTAAAGATCAAAATCACGTCTCTTTCTTGAACTTTCCATTCAACAGATTTAAGTCTTTTAATTAGGGGCAAGGATTTTATTGCACTGAAAGTTAAGATTATAACACAGATAGTATAGGCCTATATTATTCAATTGTTTGTGTGTGAAACCAAGACAAAAGACAGTCACAAGTCTTACTTCTTGTTATACTATATTACAATCTTAACTTTTACTGCATTAGAATCCTTGCCCTGAGAATTTATTAGCATTAACCATTTGGTAATAATATTATGAGATGATCTTGGTTATTTGGTTCTGTAACCGCATGTTAACTGGGTAATGGTGCTTATTTTCTTTTATTTTTGTAAGATGTTGAGAAGTATTCTGAAGCACTGAGTCAGGGAGCTAACACAAGTACGAAGCCGGAAGAACCACTTAGATCATTGACTGTATCCCATGTATTAATCCTGACACATTCATAAACAAAGTGTAAAGCTACATTCATGAATTCCACATTTACAGTAGTTGAAGTTTAACATCGGCCTGTATTCAAGAAACGAAAAACTAGGTCTACGTTTTTTATTGTTCTAATATACTGAACTATAAATATCATAGCTGTATACTGTATTAGTTCAAGTAAACATTAAAAATAAAATTTAATAAATCCTATATTTTGTCTGTCATAATTATATCACAGCTCCTTATGTCCGGTTTGAATGGAGATCACAAAATCTATAGGCCTATAATACAACGTTTAATCTGTATTTAAAACAGGGTAAACAGGATATCTAGAGTGAATGCGATCAGAAAATTGGGAATTTGTCATTAGATAATGAACATATTTCCATTTTTTAATCGCTATTCATCCTGTATATTGTAAATAACAACAATAATACAATTATTATTATAATTATAATTTATTATTATTATTATTATTATTATTATTATTATTATTATTATTATTATTAATTACTTACTTACTGGCACTATCGAACCCGTAGGTTAATGGCCGCGCGGACATAAGCTCTCCATACATCCCTATCCTGAGCTAATGCCTTCCAATCATTCCCTGTACAATCTACTTCCCTCAAATCATAGTTAATGTTATTCTCCCACCTTATTCTTGGTCTACCAACTGGGCGTTTTCCCTCTGGCTTTCCTACAAGAAGCTTCCATGCTAGTCTTTCATTCCCCATACGTGCAACATGTCCTGCCCATCGCAGTCTACGAGACTTAACTGTTCTTATTATATCTGGCTTCCTAGTTCATTGTTATGTAGTCTTCTCCATTCACCCGTTCGTTCATCTTTCCTTGGTCCAAAAATTCTCCTAAGTACCTTATTCTCAAATATTCGCAATCTCCTTTCCTCCCTTAAAGTAACAGTCCATGTTT
Organism: Diploptera punctata; assembly: GCA_030220185.1. Classification (NCBI taxonomy): domain Eukaryota; kingdom Metazoa; phylum Arthropoda; class Insecta; order Blattodea; family Blaberidae; genus Diploptera; species Diploptera punctata. Next base: position 762,629 of record JASPKZ010004551.1, on the reverse strand, counting down.
CGCACCCATATAATATAACTGGTAGAATAATATTTTTATATATTTTCAGTTTAACGTTTTTTGAAAGGAGTTGGGACATCAAGAGCCTCTGCAATGCATAATAGCATGCATTTCCAGAATTGAGCCTATGTTTAATTCCTTTGTGCATCTCATTCCCATTTTTGTGATTATTGTTCCTAGGTATTTGAATTCAGCCACTTCCTCAAAATTTCCCTCATTTGTCATTAGTTGTCCATTTCCATTATTTAATGTATTTCTACATGTGACCATATATTTAGTTTTATTGATATTTACTTCCAGTCCTAATTCCTTGGTGTTACTCAATAGTGTGTGCGTGTTGTCCTTTAGTATCTCCTCGCTATCGGCCAATAGTACTACATCATCAGCATGAACTAACAGCTTATTAATATCATTGAGTTGTAAGCCGTCCTCATTCTCTAAATATTTAATGGCATGCTCTAGTACAAAATTAAATAGTAGAGGATATAGTGTATCTCCTTGCTTCAACCCATTCCGGATTTCAAAAGTGTCCGAAAACTGTTTGACTTCACGCACCCTACTCTTTGTGCCATTTAGACACATTCGTATAAGTCTAACTTTTTAGGAATTCCAAACTCCAACAGGATACTACATAACTTCTCCCTCTTAATTGAATCATATGCTTTTTTGAGGTCTACGTATAGTTGATGTACAGTACCATTATATTCCCATTTCTTTTCTAAAATCTGTTTTATACTAAAAATCTGATCTGTTGAAGACCTGTTTCTTCTAAATCCACATTGATGATCTCCTAGAATGTCATCAATATAGGGAGTAAGTCTGCTGACTAATATATTTGTTAGAATTTTGTATGAAGTTGAAAGTAATGAGATGCCCCTGTAGTTGTTGCAATCAGTTTTATCTCCTTTCTTATAAATTGGTACGATAATTGATTCTTTCCATTCATCTGGAAGAGCTTTTTTTCTCAAATCATACTAAGCAACCAGCGTATTTTGTCCATCAATTTATCTCCCCCTGATCTTATCAGTTCTGCTGGAATCTCATCTGAACCTGATGCTTTATACATCTTCAATTTTTCAATCGCCATTTCAACCTTTAATGCATTTGGTTCTGCGACTAGCATTTCTGCTGTCTGTAAATTATCCTCCTCAATGTCCTGTTCTGTATGTACATTTAATAGCTGATTAAAGTAAATTATTTTTATTATTATTATTATTATTATTATTAGCAGTAGTAGTAGTAGTAGTAGTAGTAGTAGTAGTAGTAGTAGTAGTAGTAGTAGTAGTAGTAGTAGTAGTAGTAGTAGTAGTGGTATTAGTATTAAAATGGTATATAATTTATCGTGTTTTTTTTCAGATGTATGTTTAGGTTTTACCTTTTTCTTTCAAATCTTTTATAAAACACAAATTAAATAAATGTGTGTTTATTTAAAACTCTATTGTGCCAAATATATTTTCATACGTTGGCAAAATTTATATGTTTATATATATATATATATATATATATATATTTATTTATTTTACGTTGGCAACATGCACATTTTGCCAATATACGAAAATTATAGTCTCGTTATCACCACACTGAAGAGAGGGAATTCAGTGTTATTTAGCAATTATTTTCGACATTATAGTAAATGAGAGATGAGTATCACATATAAAATATTGGTTGACACTGAGATGACCCTTGTTGAATAGATACCACAACTAATTAATAGAAGTTTACAAGATAAGGCTCATTTTGGCAGATTTATAATAACCATATGATATATCTAATTGGACAATAACCGTAGTAGAATCGTTATGAAGACAAGCCTTCATTCATAAAAGTTGTAATTTAAGACAAACTCACTTTGTGGAATCCAGATTCACGCTAATGAATCAAAATTATCTTAATTTTTATTGTTATCTTTTTTTGGAACGCTGGTTGAAAGTGGACAATTTTTTTCTATAAGATAAGACATATAACAATATAATTAGTCTTTATTTGATTTTACATAAAAACAGATGCAATAAGAACAATTAAATCTGGAGATTGCGATGGAGATTACAAGTGGCACCAATGGTGAATGAAAGAGGTGCATGGAAACTTCTTATAGAAAAACCTGAGGGAAAGCGCCCTGTAAGTACTCCAAGACTGCGACTGAAGGTAAATTATAAAAGGGATATAGAAAGGCATTATCTCAGGATAGGGATGCATGTAGAGTTTATAACCGCGCGGTCATGAATTTTCGGATTGAACAATGCCAGTGAAGGTCAGTGAGTTTGATTAAGTTGGTATTTATTTTATATACTCGATCATGTTATCTTATCCGACCTTCAGCTATCCAGTGATACCTTATTTGCCTATTATAAGTGTCATTGAGATGATGTGATAACCACATGTCACTCGTTGACATCTATAAGTAAATAAGCATAACTAAATTAGCTTGATTAGGAAAATTCCGCTGGCGAGCACCTGTGTCCTCATGTGAGACGTATGGGGTAGGCTATATACATATACAGGGCCTTCAAATAAAGACACAACCGTAGCGCCTGGCAACCAGCCGGCAGGTCAAGCAATAAAAGTATCCCAGTTTTCCGGTCAGTGAACTGGCGGGCAGGCGGCAAACCAAGTTCTATTCACATTTTCTTCTAATCGGAAATACTTATTAGCTACATTATTAAGATTAGAATTTATTGTATTTTCACTTTTCTACCCCTATTTAATGTTACTTCTGTAACTGTACGTACATGTATTCAGAACTTTTTTTTAATCAACTTGTGAATTTGTGGTGATTTCAGTTTAGCGTGGTGTATACAACTAAACAGACGATATTTCTATTTTTGACAAATGCAGAGAAAAAATCTAACAAAAGTAGTCGCCTTAAATTCCCTAACGCAACTGCCACAAATAAAGCCACAATTTCAAGTCCTCAAACATTAGAGGAACTTAAAAAAAATATTCGAACTGTGATCTCCAACATTTCAAGGCAAGAATTGGATAGCGCGTTTCAAAATCTTCTTCTCCTGTGTGAACGTTGTATTGATGCTGAGGGAGGTAATTTTGAACATCTTTTGTCATAATGGGTAACGAATAAAAAGAATAAAAATCGATTTTATTCCATTACGACCCCTAATTACTTTCACAGTTATTTAGATTTATTTGATGATATTAACATGAGAAATCCGTGCGAGGAGCGGTTATCAGGCGCTAGGGTAGCGTCTTAAAATGAAGACTCTGTACATACATACGTTATCAGTAACTGCATTTTGTTTTATGTTTACATACGTGATTCAGGAGTTTGTCTCTCATTCAGCTATCTCCGGTTGGTCTTACAAACTCCGAGGAGTGACGCATTCAATACTCAATGCCGTTTGTTTAATGTAGTTAGTAACTAATCTATTCTCGGTTTGAAAGACCAAATTCAGATTATTTTTGTTTGTTTGTTTGTTTTTATTGCCTCTTGTCCCGAGAATCGCAGGTTCAAACCCGGGAAGAGGTCAATGGCTTTTTTAGGATGGAAAAATCTAAGGAGCCGTGGGTCCTGAGTCTGAAATTCTTGATAAAATTTTCAGGCTCGTAAAATATCCATAAGCCTGAATAAAAGGCCTCTAAGCTAAATTTACTGACTCATAATCCTAGTAATACCTTAAATTGTTTGCTAATTGTCGGCATGTTGATCGCATACTATCCATAACATCTATGGGCAAATAAGCGTAACTAAATCAACCTGATCTAGTAACTCCTAGCAATGGAGAGGCTAAGGCTCAACATTGGGCATACGCCATTGTAGTATGCATATATATATATATATATATATATATATATATATATATATTATAGCCTCACTATGATGGTTGTCCAGCGGCTCGCTTTGTTTCCCCGCAGCTGTTATATATAATTAAATACAAATATGCCGATTGCCGCCACTACAATAATTTCGCATGTTAATCATTGTCAGGGCATTGTCGCGCGGCACCCGCTTTTATATAATCGGACAACCATCATAGATAGTGAGGCAATAATATACATATATATATTATAAATACTTTTTCTCAAGTTATCAGTTCCCTAGGAATAACAATATGTATAATTAATTTAATATTAATACAAATAACACATTTCCTCACATTTTGTCTTCTTTTTAGACCGGTTTCGGAGTAATTAATTCTCCATCATCAGTATATTGATGAAGTAATTAATTCTAGAGTGATGATGGAGAATTAATTACTCCGAAACCGGTCTAAAATACATATGAGGAGAGATGCTATTTTATTAATGTTGAATTTATTAGTACATCATAGTGTTACTTTCTACAAATTTTGAAATATGTAAAAATTTACTTCTTCTTCGGTTTTGTGTACTTCAATCGACTGATTTGTTGGTGATGTTGATTTTATCGAATTCTGAGGGAATGAAGCTATTAAGTTTTTTTCTCATAGACGTATTTTTGAAAATATTTTACAAATCGATCCCATATACCCGATACCTAGATACCAAAAATGACCATGGAAAATATGTATAGGCCTATATGTGTACATTTTAAGCTCTAATGATCACAATATTTTTTTTTTTTCGAAAGCAAAGTCGGCATAAGTCAAGTTCGTTAACCAGCAAAATGAACGACTAAATATGGAGGTTAACCAGAAGCAAACATTTAAAAATCGCTCTAGCGGCCGATAGGCCTATATTCAATTTTTCTCAACGGAAATCGGTCCATGCTATTCAAATAAAATGAGAAAGGTATAGGTCTACTCTAAAATCAGGCAAGTTCCATCATTAGCCTAAGTGGTTGTTTACCTGAAACCTGAAATTTAAAAATTGTTTTCTAGTGACCGCCATGCTTGTTTTCTTGCACCGTAACTGTATGTAGGCCTGTATCTTTAAAATAAATAAATAAATTAGTTAATATTCCGTGACCAGCAAAATCGAACCATTCATTCGTCTTGCTGAAGGAATTCGCTTAGCCTACTTCACACAGTTACTGCGTGACTGATTTAATTTATATCTGATAAGATTTGTTGTTCTTAAAATGTCTTTTTGCTCTAAAATTGGGGTTCACAGTTCCGCGCCGTAGCCGAGTACTTAAGGCAAGATGCCTTGGCTCAGAGCTATGAGACTTGCGTTAGTTCGAGCCTTCATGAGGGAAGAAATTTCATCATGAAATTACGCCCAGTATGGGATCGGTATCCACCCAGCATTGAGATGAATTTGGGTAGCTACAATAAGTAGAGGATCCAGGTTGGGAAAACCAGCTATAACGGCTATGGGACCCGACATGTTCACCACATGTCATCCTTATACTGGCTGCATGATCATCTAACTCTGTGATTAACACATATGGATGTGAGGCAAGCAGCCGTTGTAAGGCCAAAGACCTTCTAGGTCTGTAGTGGCATGTAGAATTTTCCGAAACATATTCTAAAGTAAATAACAACATTTAAAACAAAATAAACTTACTGTGACTATTTAACTCGTGCCCTAAATGGGAGTCAATGACCAATCATGTTTCAATTAATTTTGTTTCACAACTGATGACAGTAGTGTTTCACCTCGATATTTATAGAATTCTGTTTACCAAAATGAAGAAAGTTCCTCTTTTTTAATATTCTGAACATGTCAGAGCATTATTTTGCAGTGACTGGCTCTCCAACAAGTACATTGAATAGAGCAAATAATGAACAGATTCTTTCGAACTATCATTTGGTAATTGTGTGTTCAATAATTGTGTTTTTAAATAATTGTTTTACTGTTGTTTCTTAAAAAATAATAAATAAGCTATAATGTTGGTTATAATATACAGTTTGATGTGTTTAATTTTTTCTCCACTAGGGTGCATTTTTACAATATTGCGATCCTATGTGGCAATAAATAATATGAATAAGTTGCAGTGATGAACAAATGAAACATTACCAAACATTTTAAATTTGTTTTCAAATATCGCTGTTCACATTAAATGTATAAATATTTAAAACATCATCATCATCATCATCAATGGCTCGACAGGCCCATGTGGACCTTCGCCGCCTTCAGAAGCTTATGTCAGACTTCCCTGTTCTGAGCTTCATTCTTCCAGTTTTGTTATTTTTAAAAATCTTAATGTCTTGAATTATACTATCCTCCCATTTTAATTTAGGTCTTCCAACTTTTCTGGCCAATAGAGGTTGCTCATTGCAAATTCTTTTGGTAATACGAATAATGTGTCCAGCCCAGGCCAATCTATTAATTTTAACAAAATTCAGAACATCCGGCTGATTATTCAGTTTATACAATTCATTATTGTATCTCTTTCTCCATATATTATTTTCTTTCACGGCACCAAAAATGGATCTCAGTATTTTCCTTTCAAAACGCCCTAATAATTCCTCATCAGATTTCAACATGGTCCAAGTTTCTGATGCATATGTTAACACTGGTCTAAGGAGAACTTTATACATGATTATTTTTGTCTTTCTAGATACAAACTGAGATCTAAACATTTTCCTGAGTCCAAAAAAAAAAAAAAAAAAAAAAAACATTTGTTTGCAGCCATGATGCATAGATGAATTTCAGCCGAATTGTCATTTCTACAATTTACTTCAGATCCTAGATAAATAAAGCTATGCACCAGTTCAAATTTATATGCGCCAACTTCGAAACTAGATGGGCAAGCTTCACATTTACCTTTAATCACCGGCATATATTTTGTCTTGGCCTGATTAATTTTAAGATTCATTCTTTTCGCTACCTTCTCCAGGCCAATAGATGTATCCTTGATGGTTAAAACAACTATATTTAAATAATGATTTGTGAGTAAACAGCTTAATTTTATTCATTAAATAGTCCTAACAAATGCCACATTTGATTTCCAAATCATCTAGATAAATTGGAAATCACTCATGGCATTAGTTATGATAACATAAAATATTCCAGTAATTGTCTTTGATTTTGACATTCTATCAGCTTGGACGGTTTTGTGCGCTCCTTCCATTTTCTCGTTCTGGTCATGAAACGTCTACTGGTTCTCGTGTTGTTGTCAATACAGAGAACACTGGGACCTGTTTCTTGTTTGGTCCTCACTCTCCTCATGTAATTTGGTGATATTCATGAAGGAGTGTAATGTTTCAGATTTGAAATTGGTGTCAGGAATCTAGTCAGTCATCACACAGTCATTTGTTATGACATTAACCTTCCTGTTGCGAAGCATTACATTGTAAGCCAAGTACAAGGCCGTATAAAGACATAGCTCATGTAAAATTCAGACACTAATGATTTAGCACCAAAATAAACAAAAACTATACGTTACCTTTTTAATGAGTCCAAGTAGCCTAAATTCTACTTTATATATCCACTGGAACAGTTCCTCTTCTACTTCATGAAATTAGACTTCTTTTATCTGTTTTCACATCAAGTGGGATTTAATGAATCTTCCCATCTAGTAAATGGTCATCCAACACTTCTATGTCCTATTGGTTTGTATTTTAATAACAGCTGAGTGATTCTATCTGTGGTCATTCTTTTAACATGTTCATACAAGTTTTTTCTCATATTGTCAATTATTTTTGTTAAATTAAACATATTTAAGTCTTTGCTAATATCTTCATTTCTTTTTCTGTCCAAAATTGTCACACCTGCTACTGAACGTAAGAACTCTTACTGCAGTTTCTATTTTTCTTCTGTCTGAACGGTTAAGAGTCCAATTCTTACTTGCATATGTTAAACAGGCACTGCCATAATTTTGTAAAATTTTAATTATGTACTGCTCAAAGTGAACAGTTTTTTTTGAATAAAATATTCTGAAAGATAGAAAATATTTTTTATTACTGCCATCACTTTGTCATTTCGACATTTCTGGTATTATATTCTGATATCGGTGTATTGTAATCCGTTTCTGAGGTTGGGACGCATGGATGACAGAGTTTCACTGCCCCTATGTAATGATAGGTGATGATGATGGTAATGATACGCCAGGAAAGGCCTTAATCCTAAACATAATTTAATGAGGTGAATATCGTAATAATGATAATGGTGGCCAGATGATGTAAGGCATTTGTCTTACATGTGAAGAAAAGCCCTGGAAAAAACTTCACCCAGGGAAGTTGTCCCGACCGAGACTCAAACTCGGGCCCGGTGCGTAATAAGATAGTACGCTACCTGGTGACCAAAGTAGTGGACTAAATAGAAAATCTAAAATTTACTTTTTTACAATAATTTAAAATTTCGAAAAATTAACGATTAAAACATAAAACGTTTATAAAAACGAAAAAAAAAATATCGTTAACATTGAAGTATTTTACGAGAATATTGTCGGGGGAGGGGGGAAACTAGAAGGAATTCGAAACAAGTTTAGCTTTTAAAGTTAGGAATCTGATATTCCAACAAGTTGACCACACATTGTTCAGAATTATAAAAACATTTCATTATGTTCCAATTTACCAAATATAGAATTCTTCTACTTACAATAATTATTTATCCGGTGTGTTGATTTAAGCACTCGGAAGGATTTTAAGCAAATTTATGGAGATGGTGTAGCTGATTGCTCTGCTTGAATTATACCATAGAATATGTTAACCAAAACATTATACTATTTTTTAGGTCGCTCTTGATTAGCTGGAATTTCCTTCCTTCAAGGTTAGCAAGGAAACAATGCCAACTCTAATCAATTTCTTTAATCTCACTTACATGAAACTTTATAGTTGAGCTGTTCTTTTTATTTCAATCTGAAATGAATTGAACTCGACTTTGGATTACAAGTTAGTTTTATTATAGAAAAATACAAGGTTGCCCACTATCACCAACACTAAACAATATTTATATGAATGGAATCATTTTTAAATGGTACCCAATCTATACATCACGAAACTCTTAACCAAATCGCTGGGTACTCTGATATTGTTTGACGATGTAATCCTTCTTATCTCAATATCCAATGAATAGGGAAATCTATATTTACTTACTGGCACTATCGAACCCGTAGGTTCATGGCCGCGCGGACATAAGCTCTCCATACATCCCTATCCTGAACTAATGCCTTCCAATCATTCCCTGTACAATCTACTTCTCTCAAATCATAGTTAATGTTATTCTCCCACCTCATTCTTGGTCTACCAACTGGGCGTTTTCCCTCTGGCTTTCCTACAAGAAGCTTCCATGCAAGTCTTTCATTCCCCATACGTGCAACATGTCCTGCCCATCGCAGTCTAAGAGACTTAACTGTTCTTATTATATCTGGCTTCCTATAAAGACCATGTAGTTCATTGTTATGTAGTCTTCTCCATTCACCTGTCTGTTCATCTCTCTTTGGTCCAAAAAATTTCCTAAGTACTTTATTCTCAAATACTTGTAATCTCCTTTCCTCCCTTAAAGTAAGAGTCCATGTTTCGCACTCATATAATATAACTGGTAGAATAATAGTTTTATATATTTTCAGTTTAACGTTTTTTGAAAGGAGTTGGGACATCAAGAGTCTCTGCAATGCATAATAGCACGCATTTCCAGAATTGAACCTAATGTTTAATTTCTTTGTGCATCTCATTCCCATTTTTGTGATTATTGTTCCTAGGTATTTGAATTCAGCCACTTCCTCAAAATTTCCCTCATTTGTCATCAGCTGTCCATTTACATAATATAATGTATTTCTACGTGTGACCATATATTTAGTTTTATTGATATTTACTTCCAGACCTAATTTTTTAGTGTTACTCAATAGTGTGTGTGTTGTCCTTTAGTATCTCCTCGCTATCGGCCAATAGTACTACATCATCAGCATAAACTAACAACTTATTAATACCATTGAGTTGTAAGCCTTCCTCATTCTCTAAAGATTTAATGGCATGCTCTAGTACAAAATTAAATAGTAGAGGAGATAGTGCATCTCCTTGCTTCAACCCATTCTGGATTTCAATTCACACAAGAGGTAGCTGAAATTGTTCCAACTGCCATCTCGCGGCTAACGTAACAGTTAAGCAAATTTTTAAAGAGAATATTTACTTTATAGCAGTAACGCTTTTATATGTTACTGCTATAAAGTAAATATTCTCTTTAAAAATTTGCTTAACTGTTACGTTAGCCGCGAGATGGCAGTTGGAACAATTTCAGCTACCTCTTGTGTGAATTGAGAATACTACATGTATAAGAAAATTGTATGCTTGTATTGGAATTCTTGAGTAGCTCAGTTGGTTAGAGCGCTAAAGGTACAGACTTTAGAGACTCGAGTTCGAATCCCGACTCAAGCATTCATTTTTCTTTTCATATCATATTTGCCTTCATTGCCAAATGTCAAAAATATATTTATAATATCTATATATAAAAGCGTTACTGCTATAAAGTAAATATTCTCTTTAAAAATTTGCTTAACTGTTACGTTAGCCGCGAGATGGCAGTTGGAACAATTTCAGCTACCTCTTGTGTGAATTGAGAATACTACATGTATAAGAAAATTGTATGCTTGTATTGGAATTCTTGAGTAGCTCAGTTGGTTAGAGCGCTAAAGGTACAGACTTTAGAGACTCGAGTTCGAATCCCGACTCAAGCATTCATTTTTCTTTTCATATCATATTTGCCTTCATTGCCAAATGTCAAAAATATATTTATAATATCTATATATAAAAGCGTTACTGCTATAAAGTAAATATTCTCTTTTAAAAATTTGCTTAACTGTTACGTTAGCCGCGAGATGGCAGTTGGAACAATTTCAGCTACCTCTTGTGTGAATTGAGAATACTACATATATAAGAAAATTGTATGCTTGTATTGGAATTCTTGAGTAGCTCAGTTGGTTAGAGCGCTAAAGGTACAGACTTTAGAGACTCGAGTTCGAATCCCGACTCAAGCATTCATTTTTCTTTTCATATCATATTTGCCTTCATTGCCAAATGTCAAAAATATATTTATAATATCTATATATAAAAGCGTTACTGCTATAAAGTAAATATTCTCTTTAAAAATTTGCTTAACTGTTACGTTAGCCGCGAGATGGCAGTTGGAACAATTTCAGCTACCTCTTGTGTGAATTGAGAATACTACATGTATAAGAAAATTGTATGCTTGTATTGGAATTCTTGAGTAGCTCAGTTGGTTAGAGCGCTAAAGGTACAGACTTTAGAGACTCGAGTTCGAATCCCGACTCAAGCATTCATTTTTCTTTTCATATCATATTTGCCTTCATTGCCAAATGTCAAAAATATATTTATAATATCTATATATATATATATATATATGTACGAGGTATAACTCACTGGCACTAGCGAACCCGTAAGTTCATGCATCCCTATCCTGAGCCAATGCTTTCCAATCATTCCCTGTAAAATGAACTTCCCTCAAAGTAGGTTAAATGTATTCTCCTACTTAATTCTTGGTCTACCAACTGGACGTTTTCCGTCTGGTTTTCCTATAAAAAGCTTTCATGCACCTCTTTCATTTCCCATTCATGACACATGTCCTACGCATCGCAGTCTACGAGACTTAACTGTTCTTATTATATTTGGCTTTCTATAAAGGCCATGCAACTCACTGTTATGTAGTATTCTCCATTCACTTTCTGTACAAAAATTTCGCAAGAACATTATTCTCAAATACTCGTAGTAGCTTTTCCTCCCTTAAAGTAAGGGTCCATGTTTTCGCATCCATGTAATATAACTGGGAGAATAATAGTTTCATATATTTTCAGATTAACGTTTTTGAAAGAAGTTGGGAAGAGTCCCGAAATGCATGCATTTCTAGATTTGAGCGTATGTTTAATTTATTTGTGCATTTTTCATTCCTATTTATAATTATATTGTTCCTAGGTATTTGAATTCAGCCACTTCTTCAAATTTTCCCTCATCTGCCACTATCGTTCATTTCCATTATGTAATGTATTTATATGTGTGAACATATATTTAATTTTATTGATGTCGGCATTTCTGCCGAAAGGGTTATCCATGCCTGACAGGTCGAAAGCAAAGCCAGACGAAAAAAATACTCTAGTCGAAAGAGTGACGATCTTTCACCGTAAAAGTACAATCGTCAACAAAGGCAGACATGTATTCCACTGGGGTAAAATTTTCCGGATATAAAATAGTCTCCCATTCAGATCTTCGGGCGTGGACTAGTTCAGGGGAATACATGTCAAAGACTCAAGCTCAGGGTCGTGTTCCTAGGAACATGGAATGTTAGGACTTTATATGATAGCTAGGCAGTAGAGGGATTAACTAGGAAATTGGGGCTGGAAATATATTTTTTTAGTGAAAAAAGTGCTACAACAATTCAATTATCTCCGAATGTAATATAATTCCCCTGTTATTTATTAACATAATATGTATAAAGAAAACTTTGTCACAAAATATAACATTAGTTTTTTGTGCATTAAATAAGACGTTTTATACAAACGTCAGATTTTATAAACTGAAACATATAAAACATTATGGAGGAATGGAAGAATCTAAATAGTACGGCCCTGCTTGCTTCCCGCACATGACATACTGTAATTCTCTAATTGTCGTTATGGTGGCCCTAGAAAATGAACTGTTCTAAAGAGAGCGCAATGAATTAGTCCCCTTTAATATGTGTAAAAAACAACTTGGACCATTGAAGAATTCTTTGCATTTGATTTATGTGAGTGATTCTAAGACGTGTGTAATTCTAGTCTTATTTTCTATGGTTACCCAAGTTAAGGGGCTGTTGCCTGCTATTACAGGGGTTAACTCTAGTGGATTATTATGTGTCTGGATATCAGTGGCGTTACGCTAATACAAGGATTCTCAAATATTTTATCTTACTACAGAGTTCTTTGATAACATAATTTTGGAATCATAAAATTGAATGCATGTTAGGTTGGCATCGATAGTTAAAGAAGGCTGTAGTCAGACTGTAAGGACCATTACGAAAAATGAAGAAGACAATTCTGTAGGCCTTTCGGATCGGCTCCATCTTCCGGAGAAGGACGGAACCAATTTCGAAAAAAAAAACTACAGAATTAAGAAAAAGAAAGTTGTAACCAAGTTGAGGAGGCTAAACCTTACTGATGTTCTATTTCATAACTTTAGACCATGTTATGATTACTACGTAATTTTATCATCAATTTTATTAGTATTTATTCACTTTGGAATATGGTTTCATGTTTTGAAACAGTGTAATCTTTCTTGCCTAAACATGTTCCTTTTGTTGTTGTTATTATATTTAATAATAAAGAAAATAATTTTAGACGAAAAATAACTTAGAATTATTATGAAAGATACTTAGGACAATATATATTTGTCTGTACAAACTCGCCATGAATAAAATTTTTGTTGATTTAGACATATGGCACAAATGGGGAATAAAATAGTGACGTGGAACCTTCTTATAGGAAAATTAGAGGGAAAGCGTGTAGTAGGTAGGTCGAGAATGAGCCGGGAAAATTACATTAAACGTGATTTAAGGAAGATGAATTATTTGCGGAATGATTAGAAATGATAACCTCTGAATAGGGACGATTATGTCTGCGCATTAATCCGAGTGATAGTGGGTTAGATAGTTATACTAAACTGCTATTATATCAAGTTCGTAAGGTTTTGTGTGCATTAATTCTCTTGGACGTTCTACTTATTTATTTGCAATGCTTGTTTTCATCTGTTTAAAGCCTAACAGTATAATCTTTGACATTGCTTATTTTCTTATTTTTAGAAAAAAATCTAAATTAATATATTCTCCTCACTCCATGGCGCACAGGTCTAGATTACTCTTGGCCTACCAGCCGGGTGCTGGCCTCACATCCACATGTATAGTTTACAGAGCTGGATAAAATAGTTATAATCGGTTAACTATAATTATAGAATATAATTAGAATAGAATAGAATAGATTTATTTAGCCTGGTGGAGTTAAGGCCATGTGGCCTTCTCTTCCACTCACCAGAACAAGCATATGTTACATATGAATACAAAAAAATACAATAATAGTCATATAAAACAGTACAAACATATGTTACACATGAATACAAAAAAATTACAATAATAGTCATATTAAACAGGACAAACATGTTACATATGAATACAAAAAAAAGTTACAATAATAGTCATTGAACAATTCATTATCTGTCATATTGAATAATAATGAAATTAATGTCTAATAATAGAATGAAACTAAATACAATTAAAATTAAATTAATGATACAATGAATAGAATAACAGCTCGAATCTACTATGCATAAAAAGAAGAGAAAAAAATACAAAGAAAGTAATAAACTACAATGAATTAATCTACGCTTTTTATACAAGGCATTAGGTAAATATATTAACAAATCCTAAGTCTAATTTTTATTAAATAATGCAAAAACGCATTATTAATTCTTAAAAAGTAGTATTAGTGAGTTGTTTCTGTTAGTGATTTTATTTTCAATTTATTTCTGAAAGATGGTAAAGTTTGGCAGTCTCTGACATAGGGTGGAAGTGAATTCCATGTTCTAGCAAGAGAAACTGTAAAAGATTTCGAATAATAGGTAGTATGATGAGGAGGGATATAAAGGACACTGTGCTCAAGGGATCGGGTATCTAAGTTTATGTGTATCAGAGAGTTTAGTGAAGCGGTGTGATAAATAATAAGGTAAAGATGTGTGTAATATGTTATAGAGAAGGCATAGGGAATGGATGGTTCTACGATCTTGAAGACGAAGCCATGACAATTGTTCCAGGGATGGTGTAACGTGATCAAATCTACGTATACCACAAATAAAACGTATGCAAGAATTGTGAACACGTTGAAGTCCTTGGGTAAGAACAGTATTTAGGTCAGTAAAAAGAGTATCACAATAATCAAAATGGGGCATTGCAAGTGTTTCTACTAGCATTTTTCTTAGAGAAAACGGTAAACAATTTCTTATACGATTTAATGAGTGTATTATTGAGAAGATAGTTTTGCAAATGTTATTTATTTGTTTATTCCAAATTAAATGTTTATCCATAAACACTCCTAGATTTTTTACTGTCTCACTATAAGGGATCTGAACCCCATTAAGTGACACATGTAATACTGCATTTATGTTAATTGAGGATAATAGTCTCTGATGGCCCATAATGATTGCTTGTGTCTTTCTAGGATTTAATTCAAGTCCATATTTCTCTGTCCACGCCGTTAGCGAGTCAAGGTCCTCATTAATTTTGGTTACCGCGTCATTTAAAGAATATTTGTCTGAGTGAAGGTAGATCTGCATGTCGTCCGCAAATAAATGATGTTTGCAATGTTTTAGGGAGTCAGATATGTCGTTTATATAGATTGAAAAAAGCAATGGGCCGAGCACCGAGCCCTGTGGAACTCCAGCTTCACGGTAGGTCCAAGAAGAGCGTAATGTAGAATTTCCTACAACATATTGCTGGCGCTCACGAAGGTAGGAGTTGAACCATTGCGTGACACTGTGAGAAAGTGAGAGGTTTTTTAGTTTAAGCAATAATAAGTCCAAGTCTACCGTGTCAAATGCTTTACTAAAGTCAAGTAGTGTAAGAATAGTAAGTTTTCGATTATCAGATGCTTCGCGTATGTCTTCACATATATTTAGTAGAGCAGTATTTGTATTGTGTCCTGTCCTAAAGCCTGATTGGTATTGATCTAAAAGGTCGTGTTCAGTTAGGTAGTCAGTCAGTTGTTTGTGGACTAATCGTTCCAAAGCTTTTGAAAGTGTAGGTAAAATACTAATGGGTCGAAAATCGTTAGGAGTTAAGGGAGTTTTTACTTTCGGGAGTGGGCGTACAATTGCTTGCTTCCATAATGTGGGATATATAGAGGTTTGTAGTGAGGAGTTGAAAACATGAGTTATGGTAGGTAGTATAACGTCGATTATTTTGTTAAGTAGAGTGATATTTATACGGTCAGTACCTTCTGCTTTTGTTTTTATTCGTTTGAGAGCTTTCTTTATGTCATTTTCTGTAATATATGAAAAATGGAAATGTTCTCTGTCTGGTGGATTTGTAGTAGTTCACTTATTGTATGTGTTTTGTCTTTAGGAGTAAAGAATGTGCTTGTAAAATGGTTATTAAGTGTGTTCAGAGAAACAGGTAGTTTTTCTACCTGTGTGTCTTTCCTTCCTACACCCATTTTATTCAGATTTTTCCAAATATCTGGGTTATTGTTATTAGGTTCAGTAAGGCTGTATAGATGTCTAAGTTTGGCGTCTCTGATAGTTTGTGTAGTCTTGTTACGTAACCGTTTATAGTGATTAAGATTTATATCAGTTTTGTCGACTCTATATTTCCGATATGTTGAGTCATCAAGTCACGAATGTTAGCAGACATCCAGGGAGCAGGGTGTCGTTTCACTAGTTTAGTTTTCAGTGGAGCGTGTCTGTCATATAGTTGTAATATAAGATTATTTAATGCCTCAACTTTTTCGTCAACAGAATGCAACGTCCATATAGTATGCCAGGGTAATTTTATAGCGTCTTCAAGTAGAGCTGCATTGTTTATATGTTTTAGGTCTCTATATGTGATAGTCTTACGAGCTAGTTTAGGGCACTGCAGTGAATATGCTAAGAATATAATATCATGTGCTGATATTCCGGGAGCTGACAGTTGCCCGTGGGTTAGTACTCTGTCTGGATTATTAGTAGCAATTAAGTCAAGTAAAGTCTCAGAATGATTGGTGTGATGTGTAGGATGTAAGGGAAGGATAGTCATATCACAAACTTGGAACGCGGACATAAGCTGTTGTGTATGTCTGTTGTCAGTGTCTAGTATATTTATAATCTGGCAATGGAAATAGATTTTATATGAAGGGCAGCAAGAATTTCAAGAAGAGAAAAAATATAAACTCAGTTATAAGTGAGAAAATGAAGATTGAAGACACTGTTTTAGATTATATTGAAACTCAGCAATTAAGATGGTACGGACATGTCCAGCGAATGGAAGAGGATCAGCTACCAAAATGTGTTTTGGAATGGAAACCTGAGGGAAGACGAGGCAGAGGAAGGCTTAAAACCTCCTGGAGCGAGGGAATATATTTATACATGAAGGAGGAACATCTACAGCCAGGAGATTGGATGGACCGACAAAATTGGCTATTAGGAATCGGACGATGTCAAAGACATTAATCAACCGATGATATATCTATCTATCTATCTGTTAACAAGTATTAAAAACAAAAATAATCTTAATAATACATTAATATTATATCAGCTCTTGAAAATGGCCAAATACCGTATTTAGAGGACTGTTAAATTGAGAACTGGGATGTTTTAAATATTATAAAATTAATTATTATGGAATGTACATAAGAAGGAATAAGTACAACAGGACGTCCAAGATTAAGATGATAGATGAAGTGATTATAGATAAAAGCGGAATTGGTTAAAATCACGCTAAATGAATGTGAACGACATAAGAGTCCTAAAAGAAAACACTAAATCAGACCAGGTTTCAACTAGCGCTGATCCAAGTAAGTTTTAGGAGGCTTTGTTAAAATCCAGTAAGCCTAAACTAACGTCTGTTTGGGAAAAATAAATTGAGTTCAATCTGAAATCTCGTATCGATATGAATCACATTCAAGGTCAGTACTTATAAACTGTTGAGGTATTAGGGTATAAAATTATGTCCCTTGCGTGCAGTCTCCTTAACTAGTGCTTTTTTATATATATATTCAGGTTGTCATATCGACATATCTCGTGTTCTCTACTGGCATTGGCTTAATTGTAACCCACTTCTGAGGTTGGGATGCCTGAAAGGCTGGATTACGCCTTATATGTTGAGTGATGATGGTGATAGTAGTGCGCCAGGAGAGTCCTTAGTCCTAAACATAATCTAAGGTGAATGTGAAAGAATATGATGGCCATATGATGTTCCGGTACAGTTTGTTTCTTAAAGTTTTCTGAGATTTATCATACAGGTGAGGAGAAAATCCCGAAAGAAACCTCACCCAGGAAACTGTCCCGACCGAGATTTGTACTCCGGCCCGCTGCGCAACAAGGCAGCACGCTCTCGAGACCACAGTGGTGAACATAGTGCAATATTTGAAGCATTGAATATTTTATATATTCTACTAATTGAGGATACTGTATACAATGTACATAATTTTATTATTTTTATATTTAAAGATCCGAGGCTTGGTTTGAGACTTGAAAGCAAATGTAATTTTTTTTTCGCCCAATGGATTGCTGGCCCAGAGGGGTATTATTGTGGGGTTCCCACTAATGTAGCATTTCATCTACATTAAGGTGATGTGATTATACCGCCAGTACTCGGTCCTCAGAGCCTCGTTTGCAATAGCAGATTGCACCACGAGCAGGTTGAGGGTGAGATTTGGATAGGAGAGGTGATGAAAATGCACGTCACGATATCTTGCAACCGTCTCATAGAATTCCAAAAGCCATACTTCGCTACTGTCCCCAAGGCAAAAGATAGCTGGGACGTCCAAAAAAGCGCTGGATGGAAATTCCTCTTTGAGACCGTAACAGGTCACATGGCCTAATACTTGCATGGATGATGATGATGATATTTAAAGATCATCATCTTCATGGTAGGCCGTCGGCCTGTTCCGCTCTCAGAATTCATCTTCCCATCGTCTTCTAGAACATTCCCACATCTCTAT
This sequence comes from Diploptera punctata, assembly GCA_030220185.1. Taxonomy (NCBI): domain Eukaryota; kingdom Metazoa; phylum Arthropoda; class Insecta; order Blattodea; family Blaberidae; genus Diploptera; species Diploptera punctata. The sequence continues at coordinate 744,142 of JASPKZ010004551.1, read as the reverse complement.
AACCTGGAGGTTGGTACAACAGTGCTTGTTTTGTTAGCCTAGAAGAGTCCATTCTTAAAGTATGTTCATGCCATTTTTGTTTATAGTTTTGTATTTTTTCATTTAGATTAAAAATTTTGAGTTCTTGCGTAATTGTTTCACTAGGAATGTGGTCTCTTAGAATATATCCTGCAACGTATCTGGGGAACTTCATCTCTGATGTTTGTAGTAATCTTCTGTCTGATCTATCCATGACCAAATTCTCTGATCCATATGTCACAATGGGAACTGCCATTACCTTATAAAACTTTAGCATTGTTTCTTTTGTTGGTTTTGTTTGTAGTGTTCTTTTAATAGTCCCATACATAATTTGAAATTTATAATTGTTTTCACATATATAATTTTCCCAATTTAAAGATTATATCAGTTTAATTACATTAAAATAGAACCTTCGTCCACCGCTCTATTCTCGGTATAACGTCGTTAACTCTTACGCAGCGGAACTGAGTGATATCCCTGGTTAGGACGAAATTCCATGGTGATGTTTTTTTTTTCTCGGGGATTATGCTCATTCGTAAGACAAATGTCTCGAAACTTCTTCTTCTACTTAATGAAATTAGGCCTTTTGACCTGTTTTCACATCAAGTGGGATTTAATGAATGATCAGTTCGGATACTCACTTGATAATTCTCAGTAATGTAAATTATCTCCTGGCCACGTTATGGGCGTTGCGCAGGACAAGTCTAGTGGTGTGGCTGCCACCTTAGAGCCTCTGGACATGCTCTTCTGTGTATAATCTCCGCAGAAAGGGATTCTCCTTCTCACTTTAAGTCGTTGCAGACTTCACTCCTATTACCCTGAGTATGGGCTCCTTTTAAACTCTGGAAAAAGTTTTCACTTCTGCCAGTTCCGCCGAGTTGAAATATTTTCCTCCTCGCCTTCGCTGCTATTGTGGTCTTCATCCGTAACCCTGGACAAGGGTAAAGCGTTATACCCTACAATACTGGGTTCTTAGCAGAACTTAGTCACCGCGTCCACCCCCGCGTCATGGACGCGCCTGCTAAGAGGGTTCAAGGAAGATGTCCCTGGTTCCCCTTAGGTCGGGTTAATGATGCCACGAACAAAGGCGTCTCGAAACTCCAAGTCCCAAATAGTTCCCAAACATCATCTGTCCATCAGAATATTCTATATCACATTCGCATTTTTTAGTATGAATAAATGAGTGAATGGTTTGTCTTGTCTTAAATGTTCGTGTTGTATCGGAAGTAGCACTGGGATTGAGATGATGATCCATCGAGGGAGGTCCTCAATGCCCTTGTGCGGTCAAAGTACTTGCGTGTGACAGCTCCATGTAATGTGGCGTAAGGCATCTAGAAGTATCTGTAAAGGGAGAGATTAAATGAAGATGAGAGAGAGAGAGAGAGAGAGAGAGAGAAAGAGAGAGAGAGAGAGAGAGAGAGAGAGAGAGAGAGAGAGAGAAAATCGTCATCTAACTATACTAACGAGTTCTTAATTACAATCAAGAATGAAAACACTCATCTTAATTTAAACAATTACATTAATAAAGAAATATAAATAAAATGATAATCATCTATAATTAAACTTTGTTTACTTAGAAGTGGTCGCTAAATAATAAATAATTACTTTTACTTAATGCAAACCGCTTGAGGGAAAACGCCACTGTTGCATAGCATCATGTCGAGAAGATTATAATCAAGTTCAACGGAAGTCTGACCATATGCACAACGCAATGGTCCTGCAGTGATGACATAGAAAAGAAAATCTATCCTTAACAGCAATTAGACTTGTTCAATCACCATTTAAATATTCTTTCTTCTTTAATATCTCCGTTTTAGGTAGTTCCCTGGCACCCGGACATGTCCATATGGGGGAGGGGTTGTTTAAACTCTTAACCACATGGAGGCCTCCCTAGGTGCTGGCATTAGACACAATCCACCATACATTCATGCTAAACAAGAGGGTTATAATAAGGTGATTATGTTGGCCAAATAGTGTTCGGAGACTATTGGGGATTTATTGGATGGATTTCTCAACCGACCTCGGTTTTCCGATTACTTATTGTTTCCATAACAACCATAAAAACTGAAAATCTACCGTAGTTAATTACAAACAACAAATGTCTGATTCATATCTATGGTTTCATAACAATTTCTGTATTTTTTATTCATTTTTACAGCTCTTATGGAAAGAATCAAACATTGGAAAACCGGGGTCGTGATTTAGATTTCGATTCAGAAATCCACCCAATGTTTTCCGGCATTTGCGTTACATATGAGGAAACCTTCACCGAGGAAACAGGCCGGGGATCGAACTCGGGTACGATGTGTGCAGTGAAACAACATTACCCCGATACCACAGCATTAGACCCTGTGCTTAAAGTTCCTGTCGCAGGTTTTTCCTTTCTAAAAAAATCCATTGAAACCTGCCGGTAAAAGTCCATCCTTTGGGGCCACATGCAACCTTTGTCACCCGGCCAATACTGGATTTTGAGTATCATATTTTATAACTGTATCAACTGACAACTCGAGCATTTTTCGTAAGATATTCTGGTTTCCTATTTCAAATTGATTGCCTGCGGTAATAATATCGATTCCTATTAATCTTTCTATTGAAACAAACACGTTCTGATTTTTACAAATAGGGAGTAAAAAACAATGTCTTTCTGTTTCAGTAACTTAAGTTGTCAGGAATATCAAAACCAATCATTCTCTAATAGAAGTTAACGAAAGTTTTTTAATATGTCCGGAAATTTATGCTGAGAATATAAGTCTAGAAAACTTGAAAATGTTTTCTAGTTTTCCTGCAGTTATTTCTTATCGCAAATATTATTGCATCACAGCGATATCCTAAGTTTATGAATCAGACATTTACGAACACTCTTATACTGTAAACATCACAAACTATCCGGTGTTTGCTAAAGTTTTATTGCACCCTCTGCGAAATTATGTGTATGATGTTGGTAGACTTCTATATTAAAGTAGCTAATTTATCCTCTTCAGTATTTTGAGTAGAATTATGACAAGTAAAACTTTACTTTTGTGCTAAATGTATATTTGGGCACAAAGTAATGTTTTTTTAAAAGTTATTGTTGGACTCTACACTTCGGAGACTCTATGTGAGAAAACATTTGTTTGAAAATTTATAAATTCTTGTTACATAAGTTACTAAGTAGCAAAATTACCTAATGCTTACTAAAAAGATGAATACATTTGAATGGATTGAGTGTTTATCATTTATGATGCAATAGGTTTGCATTAAGTTTTTTTTTTCGATTCATACAATTCTGCTACCTAACATTAATGGTTAGAAATAAGATAGATATGAGTATGATGCACTGTATTTTAACATTATAGAATCAATAACACTGATTTTGAGTTGTTTATAGAGTGATAAAAGTATTCAACCTTATAGAATACGAACTAAAGAGGTTATAATAGTTAATATTTTTACGCTTACAATGATTTGTTAATTTTTATTTGCAGACGATTTAACGATCGGCCGCGGTGGACTAGTGGTTATGCTTCTTGCCTCTGGTCCCGAGGGTCGTGGGTTCAAACCCGGCCGGGGTCGATAGATTTTTTAAGGATGGAAAAATCCAAGGAGCAAGTCATCCGGGAGGGACTTTAAGCCGTGGGTCCCGTGTCTGAAGATTTTCAGGCTCGTAAAAGATCCTTAAGCCTGAATGAAAAGGTCTCTAAGCAAAATTTACTGAATTTTCCCGTCCTAGTACTACCTTGGATTCCTAGATGTCAGTATGAGGCGGAAGGCTGACCACGGACCACTCAATTGACATCTATACGAAAACAATTGTAACTAAATTAGTATGGTTCAAATTCTTCCTTGTAGGGGGAGAGCGCCTAAATCTCTGTTAAGGGAAACATGGGCTTACAAGTACAAGAAGTACGATTTAACGTCTAAGATATATATATATATATTTTTTTTTGTTTAGATTATTAATAAGGATGTGTTTCATTGAATTTTTTGAAGATGTTCGCTTATTTAATTTTAGTGATATGACAAAATGAGTCGTAGTAATTAAATTCCAACCAAGAATTTATCTTGATGACTGAGGAAAACAAGAAGTACTTCAGACAGTTTGGTTGATAACTGGGTTCGAACCTGTGACCTCCAGCATTCTTAACGTCTTAAACGCTAACGTCTTAGCCAAGAAGAATTAGGGGACATCTAGTGGATACAATTACCCTGGTGCATAACTAAGGAACTGCACTGTTTTGAGTCCTCCATGCGGGAAGAAATTTTCTCACGGAATTTCGGGCAGTATAGGACCGGTGTCCACCCAGCATCATGAGTAAACCACTTATTCTGGCTGGATGATCTTACACCTCTGTGATTATCACATGTGGATGTGAGGCCAGCAGTCGGCAGGTAGGCCAAGGGCCATTTAGATGAATCGCGCCACGGAGTTGTTGTAGTGGTACAAAATTATTCCGTTAAAATCAGGATATCACATGGTGGGACGTGGGTTCAAGAATCCACTATTTTGCAGTAACGATAAGAATATTTGCCAGGCAGAACAAAGAATATTGCACTGAATAGTCTAGGGGTTATGTTCCTTGCCTCTAGTTCGAGGATCGCGGGTTGGAACCCGACCGATGTGGATTTTTAAGATGGAAAAAAAAAATATTTGTATTCTGGGAGGGAATTTAAGCTGTGGATCTCGAGTTTGATGATTTTTCGGCTCGTAAAAGAACATATATAGCCTCTGAACAAAATTTAATAGACCTTTCCCATCTAAGTAATACCTACTAGACTATAAGGCGATGAGCTAACCATTCGTCACTCGTTGAGATTTGTCGGAAAATAAGTGTAACTAAATTAGCTTTGTTAAATGTCTCTTCGCTGATGGTCAAATTATTATTGGAAAAAATTAAATTATATTTAGGAAGCTGCCCATAAATTAAGCCAGATTACTGCTCAATATGGAATGATAATCTCAACTTAATGTGTCACCAATACTGGACTACATCTCCAGATATCAGCTTAACTGGAAGGAGCATGTCTCAAGAATGGCTAGATCCAGGATCCCCAAGGCAATAATGAACTACTGTCCAAATGGGAAACGGGCACTTGGTCGATCTATGAAAAGATGGCACGAAAACCGCTTTCTCAGGCCGTAACAGTTCTTCTAGGACTAATACCTGGCAGGATGATGATGATAAATGTAAAAACTATAGAACTAATAAATACATTTAATTATTTGGGATGCTCTTCAGGATACAGAAATCACACCACGTCGAAATAAAATAGAATGAAGTCAGGCACATCTGTGGTACAATACAGCGAACAGTAAAATACAATGTAAGACTAGATACTGCTAAAACTAATAAAGTGGTTGCATTGCCATTCTTATTATATGGATGTGAAATTGGACACTAAAATCTGATCAATTAAGACAAACCAAAGTTCTAGAAATTAAATTTCTCCATTTTGTAACTGGATATACATTATTCGATCACAAAAGAAATACTGACATCAGACAGGAATTGTATCTAGAACCAATCATTAATAGAAAAATATAGAATAAATTGGACAGACCATGTCTTACGATTGCCAAACACTAGGATAGCAAGAACTGTTTTACGTTATAATCCGAGGAGGATAAGAAATATAGGTCGACCTTTAAAGAGATGACGTGAGCAATTTTGAGTCGGAACAGACCAACAGGTGTAATCCTTGAAGACGAATGGTGATCCGCAAGGTAGCATCCATGCCCCGCATGGGGTTATACGGGTATAGACAGAATACGAAGAAAGTCTTTCCCCTTAATGATTATAAATACATAATGAATATTGTTTAGGTCGGTCTCCCGTTAAGGGGTAGCGTGACATAAATGAGACGGACCTAACATTAAATCAAGTTTCAGATAAAGACAGAATGGGATAGCAAAAACCAGCTTACTGAATAAGTAAAAACAATTAAATATATTTAAAAATTTAAAATAATGTGAGTGTGACGCATAGAAAACATAGAAAAGGCAACGTTTATAATATATGAACCTGGACAAAAACACATTGGCTAAGATCTTAATAAGCCTCTTAGGCTGGATAACTTATCGCTTGAGTTTAGATCTCGAAATAATACCCAATAATATTCATAAGTAATGCCACGAGTGATTTCCAATTTATCTAGAGAATTTGGAAATCAAGAGTGGCATTTGTTAGGACTATTTAACGAATAAAATTAAGCTGTTTACTCACAAATCATTATTTAAGTATAGTTATTTTAAAATATTTATATATTTAATGTAAACAGCGATGTTTGAAAACAAATCAGAAATGTGAGGTTATGTTCATTCACTGCTGCTTGATCATATTATTTATTGCCAAATAAGATCGCAATATTGTAAGAGTGCACCCAAGTGGAGAAATAATGAAACACATCAAACTATATATCATAATCAACATTACGGGGTATTAATTTATTTTTTAGTAAAAAACTCAGTAAAATCAAGGAATCTTTCCATTATTTGCTATATTCAATGTATTTGTTGGAGAAAAATAATGCTTTGACCTGTTCCGAACATTAAAAAGGAGGAGCTTTCTTTATCACAAAAGCATGAGCTGATAAAGAGAAATAGATAAAGAGCGAGGTGAAATAAGACTGTCATTGGTTTAAAACAACATTCATTGAAACGTGATTGGTCATTGACTAGCATTTGTGGCATGAATTAAATAGTCTATGTAAAGTACCAAACACATAAGGAATCTTAAGTGATTCCATTATAGGCCGCATCCGAGTGGAAGCAGTCCAGCTGTGTTGAACTACATGGGGTGTACAGCCATCTCTCTACACCCCCGACGAATCTCTCTTTTGCAGAAAGAGAGAGAGAGAAAGAAAGAGAGAGAGAAAGAAAGAGAGAGAGAGAAAGAAAGAGAAAGATAAAGAGAGAGAGAAAGAGAGAGAGAGAAGAGACAGAGAGAGAGAAAGAGACAGAGATAGAGAAAGATAGAGAGAAGAGAGAGAACGAGAAATATACGCCAATGTAACAACACTAAATCCCTCTCACTCTCCCTCTCGTCTCTCCCCTCTCGCTCTCCATCGCTCTCCCTCACTATCTCTCTCCCTCTCTCTCGCTCTCGCTCTCCCGAGCTCTCTCTCTCTACCTCTCTCTCGTCTCTCTCTCCCTCGCTCTCCTCTCTCTCTCGCCCCCTCTCTCTCCCTCTCTCTCTCCTCTCGTCTCTCCCCCTCTCTCTCTCTCCCTCTCTCTCTCCCTCGCCTCGCTCGCTCCCTCTCTCTCTCTCCCTCTCTCTCTCTCTCCTCTCTCTCTCCCTCCTCTCTCTCCCTCTCTCTCTCTCCCTCTCTCCTCTCTCCCTCTCTCTCTCTCCCCTCTCTCTCTCCCCCTCTCTCTCTCCCTCTCTCTCTCTCCCTCTCTCTCTCCCTCTCTGCTCTCGCTCCCTCTCTCTCTCTCTCCCTCCCTGCTCTCTCTCGCTCTCTCTCTCCCTCTCTCTCTCTCTCGAGAGAGAGAGAAGAGAGCGCAGAAAGAGACTAACGTTTCAGTGCCGAAGCACCCTTGGCAATATAGGATCTTACGTAACTTTGTCCTCTTTACCCATTAAGGGTAATTGGCTAGGTTGGAATTAGACTTCGAACCTTGCAAACTAATACTTCACAGGAGGGATCAGTGCGGGACGGATGGGATGAAACCCCGAGTATATATACATATACCAAGTGTGTCGCTTTCACCTCACGGAAAAGTGTCAGCAAAATATGTTTTCGTGACAATATGTGCTAGGTAAGAGGCAACCAGATATATATGCATTTTTATTAAATAAACTGACAAAAAAGACCATAATAATTATATTAATCAAATATTTATAGGGGCATAATTACATATAGTAACGCCCTTTCTATGTCTATAATTTTGGGGTTATCACAATATTAATTATGGGCCCAATAAATAATGATATGTCTTTATAAAGCCTATACATTTTGGGGCATAACAAAACTTCTCATGTTACTGTATAAGTAACACATTCTTTGTTTTACGCTGCAAATGTTGATGTCAGGACCCAAACAAGTGCGAAGCATACAAGAAAGCACTATGTACACAATGTTATTATGTCACACTTTACAACGACTGATACTGTTTAATTACAAGCAAAATATTTACTCTGAGAGCAAAGGCAATATCTGAGTTAAACTTCAAACCAATTGATTCAAACAAGGTAGACGCTCTCCTTCCTTTATTTACATCATCTTTGCGCTAGTCCTGCAATTACTGCATATTGACCGAACTAGAATGCTCTTATTTATCGTTATGGTCTAGGAGTAGCATCTCTTACGCAGCGGCTTCGGATTCGATTTCCGATCATATCTACTTTTTTCCCCCTCTTTTCCTTAACTCTAAGACATCACTGGCTTCATTATAATCACCAATCATATATCTCAAATTAAGTAAAGGCACTAGAGCCATCTAGTTCACAACAATGCTACCAGATCTTAGTTCCGTCAAATATTGTGAGCGGAGTCTGCCAAGTGAGTTTAATATTCTATCCGAATATAATATGGTATTTCGTAAGAGTTAATACTGTAAGTATCCAGACAAAACTGTCATAGTTTTATATTTATTTAAAAATACAATTATTATTTTTAATCTATCAGAACCCATATTATCACGGTCCAAAGGACACGCTACATGTCTAACACATCGATAGAGATGGAACAATTTTTTCGTGAACACGATATCAGAATACAGTTGATGCGGTCATTGTACTGTACATGACAGAGGGAAGGGGGTTAGAATCGTTTTCTGTATCGCCTGGTTACAGCAATAGTTTACAATAACCACTTTGTAATATTTATATTTCACTCGAATTGTTCCGAATAGTCAGTGCGCAACTTTTATATTCCACCGAAGTATGCTTTTTAAGTCTGAATCCTGCTCTTGTTTACATGTAACTGCTGTTCAGAGTCACCTCTACTGTATGGTTGAACTTTAGTCAACCCCGCGTCAATGGAAGGAGATGTTTCATCTCTACACATTAACTATACATTCTGTGTAGAGGATACCTTATATCAGAACAATCGACCTACATCCCTGGTCAATATCGATAGAGTTCTGTTTCACTCTGTATTGTTACCAATTTTTCCCTAAGTATTTCTTGTTCATCCTGAGACATTTCGCTGCACACAGAGCTTATACACGAATTACTGTAGGCTTACAACAATATGTTATCTTTGTTTTATGGGACACAATTTTTTCTTCTTCTTGTAAGCCCATATTTCCCTTAACAGAGATTTAGGCGCTCTCCCCCCACAGGGAATAATTTGAACCATACTAATTTAGTTACACCTGTTTTCGTATAGATGTAATTTGAGTGGTCCCTGATCAGCGTTACGCTTCATACTGACATCTAGGAAACCAAGATAGTACTAGGATGGGAAAAATTCGGTAAAGTTTGCTTAGAGGCCTTTTCATTCAGGCTTAAGGGTCTTTTATGAGCCTGAAAATCTTCAGACTCGGGACCCACGACTTAAAGTCCCTCCCCGAGGACTTGCTCCTTGAGATTTTTAATGCCTCTATAATGACCGGGACTTATCCCAGACTCTGGAAAATGGCTCTAGTTCGTCCTACACCGAAATCAAACTCCCACAACACTCGATGATTATAGACCAATTAGTATTCTTCCCTGTTTATCTAAAGCACTGGAACGCCTAATACACTCACAGTTAACAGACTACCTCACCACACACGACTTACTTGATGAACATCAGTCTGGGTTTAGAACAGGACATCACACAAGTACTGCACTACTTGACATTGTAGAGGACATAAGAGACTCAATGGACAAAAGCAAACTCACCGGAATAGTCCTACTCGACTACAGCAAAGCCTTTGACACAGTAGATATAGACTTAATGCTAGCGAGACTAGAGACACTACATCTGTCGGAAAACTGCCTTGATTGGTTTGCATCTTACCTCACTAATCGTCAGCAATCAGTTTCTGTTAATAATCGCATTTCTTCCTGGCGCTTGGTGAGGAAAGGGGTACCTCAAGGCGGCGTCCTCGCTCCTCTTCTCTTCTCGATTTATATTAATGACGTGACCAAGAAACTACAAAACTGCAAGCATCATCTTTACGCCGACGACCTACAGATTTACACACACTTTAGGCCTGACGAAATTAATGCATATATTGACAAAGTAAACACTGACCTCAGGCATATATATGTTTATGGTCCAGACAATATGGGCTGAAACTAAATGTAAACAAAACGCAAGCAATAATTATCGGACATCCAAGGCTATTACACCTCATAAACAATGGCAATATGCCGGCTGTCATATTAGATAATGAACAAATTCCTTATACCGACGTCGTTAAAAACTTGGGATTTTACTTAGATTCTAATTTAAAATGGCATGAGCAAGTAAAACAAACATCTAAAAGGATCTTTCTCCATAATGCATTCCTAAAGCGACTTAAACATTTTCTTCCTACAACTCTTAAAAGAATTTTAATCCAAACTTTAGTGATGCCGCATTTTGACTACTGTGATGTTCTACTAACTGACATAAGTGACGGATTTTCGGACAAACTGCAGCGTGTCCATAATATGTGTATCAGATTCATATTTAATGTTCGAAAATACGATCACATGTCTCCATTATTCCACGAATTGTCATGGCTACATCTAAAAGAGAGAAGAAAATCGCACTGTCTATTTCTCCTATTTAAGATCCTACATACCTCGATTCCCAATTATTTATCATCCCGTTTCCAGTATCTATCCTCAAACCATAACTTAAACACAAGATCACAACATAGTCTCTTACTTAATATACCGCAACATAGGACATCACACCACTCCATGTCATATACCATCTCCACTTCTCGCAACTGGAATTCCCTACCACAAGAAATAAGGGGCTGCCGGACATTGGCATCTTTTAAAAGAAATCTAAATTTATATTTGCTCTAAACTCGACTTCATTATTATCCAGTGTAAGATACATATATTAATTGGTGTTTCCCGTATAATGTATCATATTTATATTATTATTATTATTATTATTATTATCGTATCATTATTGTTATTACCCTATAAAATGTTGTTTGTACATGACATTTACATTGCTACATTTATTGTATCTTTAACTGTTTATAATTAGTATAGTGTATATCTATATTTGTCGAATATTTATTTGTATTTGTGCTGGTTGAGTGGAAGAGAGGGCCTTATGGCCTTAACTCTGCCAGAATAAATAAAGTATTATTATTATTATTATTATTATTATTATTTTTCCATCCTAAAAGATCCATCGACCACGGCCGGGTTTGAACCCGAGACCCTCGGAACCATAGGCAAGGAGCATAACCACGAGTCCACCGCGGCCGATACACAATTTTTTACGATTAAAATTATGATTTTGAAGGAAAAAAATAGAGATTATACATAAAACTAAAAAAAAATATCTATTTGTACATTTCTTTTGTCAATTTAATAAATTTTGTGGACAAAGAAAGAATATTTAAATTTTATTATATCTTTCATTATTACCATATTTTTCAATGCCCTAATATTCCATGTCCTGGAAACGTGCCCCTATGTTTACAACGTTTATATAGATCTCCTGAAGTATTTCCCACCCGGAGATCCGAATGGAGTACTATTTAATCTCCGAACTTATTTTCCCCAGTAGAACAGATGCTCGATTTGACGGATCCGCCAAATTAAAAGATGGCCAATCTTTCGACCAAGTTATCTATTTTATTCTGTGTTATTGTCTGACACGAATATCCCTACCCATAGCTCAAGCTCCTCTACTGCGAACAAGGCAAAACTACCATAGGAGGAAGGTAAATTATAGAAGGAAAGGTTGGGAAATATTAGCTCAGGAAAGTGAGGTATACGCAGCCTCCGGTTTCTATAGTGTCAGTTGGTTAGTTAGCAAGTTATTACTTCCGATCAGAGCTTTCTTGATTTAGGTTTGGAGGATAGAAATTTCTAAAAATCACCGACGATCACGATATGGGAATACGTCCAATTTGCGGGAGTTTTGTAGACGAGATACATATATTAGGAAAATGTAACGATTTAGAACAGGGCCGTACAAACTACGGCCCGCGGGCCACATCCGGCCCGCCATGGCTCTTCATATGGCCCGCGTAAGCATTGAAATGAACAAATTAATTATATATTTTTAAGTTAGATTTTAAAATGTAACATCAAGTTTGGACATCCCTGTGTGAAATTCATCTCTCTGGAACGTGGAGTTGAGGTGTCACCGCTTCTCTTGACAAAGTACTGTCCACAGACGAAGTGAATGAAAGCAGTAGGTATTTCATACATCATAAGTGTTCCCTTTATTCTCAGGTAGTATGCCATTGTATCGCTTGCAATTCCCCGTGCCCCCTCTTCGTCCCGTCTTTCATTCTCTTCGTCTGTGGACTATAGTAGAGATGATTCATCCCTTATTTACCGTTTTCTCCCCACTCCAAACTTTGAACATTAATTGTTTCGCTTGTTGTATTGCCAATCAAACAGTAGCCTGTGCACGGAATAGTTGTAAAAACAGTGTTAAAGTGAGAAAATGCTTTCAAAGAACGCAAAGTTGATTCCGAGTGTAGGAAGTTTAACGAATCCTGGACCACCAAGTACTTTGTGAAGGAGCATGGAAACAAAGTGTTATGTGTTATTTGTAACGATGGTATTGCAGTTGTGAAAGAATATAACATTAAAATACATTACCAAACAAAGCATAGCCATTTTGATAAATTTAATGGAGATGGATGATCGATCGGTTGTTACCTTTAAGAAGCCAGCTCCACTCATCTCATTAGGCACCATTTTTTTCAATTTTAATTGCAGCATGGTGTTATAAATGTTTTACATTCTTCTGTATGATAATGTAATTTTATTTTAGTAATAATAATAATAATAATAAAAATAATAATAATAATTATTATTATTATAGAAGCAGCAGAAGCAACAATAATAGTAACGATATTTATGTTCTGGCCCGCGATCAATTGCACAATCAGTTATTGGCCCGACCCATTAAAAAGTTTGGGCGGCCCTGATTTAGAATGTTGGCATGTTACGAGTTACAAATTAACTTATACACGTCACTGATAGTATTCTTTCAACAGTAAATAAATTTAATTACTAATGAAAATAATATTAATATTAACAAATATTTTCATTTGTTTTGTTTTAAATATTGTATAATCGTGAAATGAGTTTTCTATATCTCGTTATTTTTCTTTGTTTTTTATATACATTAGACAGGGACAATATAATATGTCTTGATTGTATACATTTTATTATTAGTTTTAGTCTTAATTTTAACTAACATTAACTGGTTGTATTATAGATCGTAATATAATAGATATTTTTTTATCAAATTTTTATTTAGTATTTAATATTAGAGTGAATTAATCCAAATAATTACTCCAGCTTGTCCATGGGTTTTCCTGTCGACACCGCTATATTTCTTTCGTTCCTTTAAGTTTCTTCTTAGTTTCTGTAGTTACTGCAATATCAATGTTTCTATTTTTAAATATACTGTCTAGTTCCTCTTCTTTTTCATGGATGCTTCGGACATTCCAGGTTGCATATCTTACAATATCATTGTGCCGTTTTCTTTTAACCATATTTCTTTGCTGTGGGTCGTCATATTTCAATTCCTTCTGGATTTTTTCGTGTTGAGACTTGAAAGTAATTTTGAAGTTCCTTAGGACAGGTTACTGGCCCGACGCTAAGTAGTCCAGTGGTAGGGCTGCTACCTTTTAGTTTCTGGACAGACATTAGGATACCGCATTTACTCAGTACCTGATGGAACGGTTATACCACCGTGACTCTGTATAAGTCAAGATGGGTACAACATGTTCATCGAATTGAAGATCACAGAATACCCAAACTAATGTTAAGATATCAACCTGCAGGAAGAAGAAGAAGACCAGGACGTTCACTCAAAATACTTCTGGATGGTGTTTCTCTTGAGGCCGAAACAGGTCAACAAATGGCCTAAATTCGTGAATGTACTATGATGATGATGATATTAGAGTTAATTGAGATTGTTATATTCTGATGTAATACATGTTTGTCCTGGTGAGTGGAAGAGAAGGCCACGTGGCCTTAACTCCACCAGGCTAAATAAATAAATAAAAATGATGTGAGTTCCTAATGTGAGTTAATGATAAACCCATACAATTGGATAAACGTGGGTAAAGATCTGGACAAATCGTGGAAAATAAGAAAAACACTATTTCGTGAATAGTAAAGTGTAATATCATGAATACTTATAATTTTACGTAACCTAATTAATGTAATTGTATTGTGTGTATTGTGTTTTTTTACTAGCTAATACCCGGTGTGCGCTGCTACGCCTAAATTAATGAAAATTAACGTGCTTTTATGTTTAGTTGAATAAGCGAGTGGAAAAATAATTATACATTTATATTTTTTAGATACCCCGTGCTGATACCCAGCGTTGCCCGGGAATCGACTCATCCCGATCTTTTTGGCATAAATGAGCTGAAAGACGAAAATTAATGTACTTCTTATGATTAGTTGAATAAGTAAAATGAAAAATAATTGTAAATGTATATCGTAATTATTTCAAGATTTCCCGGTGTTGCCCGGGAATCTACTTATCTCGATCTTCTTGGCATAAATGAGCTAAAAGACAAAATTCGTTAATGTGAGTTATCCGTAAAATAATACCCGCCATGTGCTTGCTATTCTTGCATAGGAATCTACGTACTTGTCTCGATCTTTTTGGCATCAATGAAAGACAAAAATTGTTATTGTGAGTTATCCGTAAGAGATAAACATATACTCTCGCGGACTTTTCTGTAGAGCTTTTTGAGATATTCAATTCTGTGTACATTAATTTTGTGTATTTGTTATGGTTTAGGTAGCGTAAGCCATTTAAGCGCCCAAAGAGCTACTTTGTTCACGTTTTCCACTACAAAGGGCAATTTTTAAGGGTGTAGGAGTTGAGTATCACAACTCTCTTAGCCTAATGTTCATCCCGGGAATCTCCTGAACATTTTGCAAAAAGCCACATCACAATCGGATCAACGATATGGCCGCGCATAAAGTACGAACGAACGAACAAACAAACAAACATTCATTTTT
Source organism: Diploptera punctata (assembly GCA_030220185.1). NCBI lineage: Eukaryota > Metazoa > Arthropoda > Insecta > Blattodea > Blaberidae > Diploptera > Diploptera punctata. Next base: position 729,032 of record JASPKZ010004551.1, on the reverse strand, counting down.
ATATATTAGATTTATTTTTGTATCTACTTTATATTAGCAGGCCTACTAGGCATTATTTCATTCATGCAGACTGTCAACAGCACATACGGCTTGCTGCCCGTTTGTAAATAACATTGTATGGATCGTAGTACGTATAATGATGTACTGCCACTAGTTTCCATATTTACTTTAAATGTTTAGGTATTATTAAAACAGAATGGAATGTGCAGTTTGTGATTATGTAAATCCCAGGGAGAAATATCCAGTTTCTCTTAGGAGAGGACAACTCACGTATACGAACGAAGCATCACCCAATTAAAATTCAGACGTTTTCAGCTCCTCCCGCTTTAAAAAAAATTATGGCCATGTTATATGTAGGGCAGAGTGAACATGTTTGCTAGCAGTTTAGTGGGACTATTGTTATTTTTAAATTTAATTAAAGTCGTGAGACACAATGCATATTTGAATTCCTCTGCATATAATAGGGGCCAGCAGATGATTACCAGATAAGGTTATTGAAACGTGAATATTGGATGTTAACGCTGTACGCTCAGCGTAAACTCTGAATTGGAAACCAGGCTTATACTATCATATTTCTAAATATATGGTGTAACATAATTTGTATGCCACACTGGGCGCTTTCCCTCTGGTTTCGTACAAGACGTTTCCATATCCTTTTTTTTTTTTTCATTGCTGATTCGTTCCCGCCTATCACAGTCTAAGGAACTTAACTGCTCTTATTACATCTACTTTCCCATAAAGATCATGTAACTCTATTATGTAGTTGTCTCCATTTAACTGTCTTTCTTTGGTACAAACGTTTCCTAAGCGTTTTATCTACAATTATTTTTAATTCCACTCGGAAAATGCAATTGTTAAAAATATAGTTTATAGTAATAAGCAAAACATTAATTTGATGAAGCAGAAACTCAGTTGAATTAGCTTTTGCAGAGTGTTATGGGAAGCACGTAGTAGTTGGGAAGAAAATCGTGCAACTTAATAAGTTAATTGATTCGCTTGCAGTAAAATTAGATTGATTATATCCCATGAGACAGAGTGGCACCGAAGTTCCCGTCCTTGACTGCATGTTGAGCAGGTGTAGATGAATATTCTGTGTAGGAAGCTGACATACCACTTTACCTACGCTTCCGCAAAGCCATCCTGAAGGTGATCTATATACAGTGTCTCCCATATTATTAGAATTCACGTGGGATGTTTTACATTATCATATAAACCTTGTGAAAGATGTATTAGTTCTTCTGCACGAAGGGCTGTATTTGCAATGTGGACCTATATATTTATATTTTGATACTTGGCATCAAAAGTCAAACAGTTCTTGTACTTATACGTTGGTTGTACACCTGTAAGACGTGAAGATATTGTTACGAGCAATACATTTATTAAGGCCAATGAATTATTTTTTATTTCGGTTTTATTTTAATACGCTTGAAAATCTCCGATTGTATTGTTCACAAACATAAAGAAATATACTGGCAAAATGCCGTCTAGCATTGATTAAAAAGCTGCTGTAATCGCAATATTATGAATGAGAATTTTCTAATGTGGTTTCAATATATTCCCTGTAATGTTTAAAAGCATGCTTACCAGATTTCAGCATATGTTTAACTTCTTTTTGCATCTTATTCCTGTTTATATTTGAATTCAATCACTTCTTCAAAATTTCCCTCATTTGTCATTAATTGTTCATTTCTGTTATATAATATATTTTTTGGCGTCACAATATTGTATTTAGTTTTATGTATATTTACAATCACAATAATCTCAAGTTTCATTACATTACATACTGAATGAAATTTGCTCTGAGAATAAAAAAGAGGAGTTTGCCTATTCTAATAATGTAATGATGATTAAAACCAATGTTAACAACAATAAATAAACAAAACAAGATAAATGAATATGTTGACAACCCCTATGTAATATATATGAGTAAATATAAAACAGTGATAAATAAAAACAAAGTAATGTCTTAACCTATCGGATATATATATCCATCCATCCATAGAAATTCTGTCCGAAGGCAGGTCCTTCACTGCAATCATAGCATTTTCATGCTATGCTTGCAGCTTTACTAGGGAATTGTGTAGGTGTGGTTGCTTCTCGTTGCTTTCCACACCGGTGAAGGATGATGGTGATGATGATGATAAAGGTGATGATGATGGCCATATGATTTCGGGGACCGTTTGGGCCTTAAAATTTTCCTGACATTTGTCTTATAGGTGAGGAAAAACCCCGATAAAAACCTCACCCAGAAAAACTGCCCCGACCGGGGATCGAACCCGGGCCCGCTGCGTGACAAGGCAGCACGCTACCTCGAGACCACAGAGGTGGACTAATATATATATATATATATATATATATATATATATATATATATATATAATCTAATGCCATTCGCCTCCCAATCTCTCAGCCATTCCAATCTCCAACGTCCACCCTTTACCTATTATGCTGCTCAAGACACCATCAATATACGTTATTTTGGCCGTCCTCTTCTTCTCCTACCAGTAGGCACCCATTCAGTATCTTTTTGGAAATCTGTCTTCTGTCATTCTTTTTTACACGACAACAATTGATTTTTTAAATTAAATTGACAATTGAATAAACTAACATAGCTAATATAAAATGAATTTATGAATCTCGTACTAAAATTAAATACTGTAATATGTACTTAATAAAAAATATAATTGTTTGAATTGAATAGTGGTTATAAATACTTGTAATTTTAAACAGTAACATGTGAAATTGCGATAAAAAAGTGGTACTAAATAATGCTTTCAGAAATGACGTTAATTTTTGCTTGAAAGTTACCGGCTACTCCTGATTTCTATTGGAAGCGAACTCCAATAACGAAAGTGAGACAGATGCGGGCTCGATATTGTCAGTTAGTTAGTTAGAGACAGATGAGTTGTAGTACCAAATAATGATTTATGCTGTTTTTGTTATTCATATTTAGGCTGCTATTTAAAAAATTGTCATAGTATTACCCGAGCTATGATATTTTTCCTCAAACTGTTTCATATTAATTAAATAATAAATATATCAATCAGCAAATCGATTGCTTCGAGGGTATAAGAAAACCACATATATAAATATTCACCATATTACAGAATTAACTGTGATAAAAATATCTGTTTTCATCATGAAATTACTAATAACTGGAACTTATCACGTGTTCGAACAGAAGCCAGGTTCACAATATGGCGACAGGAGCTTACTTCACCATTCACTAGATACAATTTGTGAGATGGCTATTTATTTATATATCTGGTATTGTGGATGTATTCCAGTAGTGTGAGTATGTATATTGTCCTATTAATAGGTACTTTTCAAATGTAATTAATGTTCAATTCAAAGAGTAGTCGAATTAATTTATGATTAATGGCGTCTTGGATCTCTGATAAATATAATTTCAGCAAAAAAATTGCGTCGACGAGTGAGGAAAACGGAGAGAAATCAGAGTCTGGTTGTATGGTAGCATCATTTGAACTCTGTACAAATCTCAAACAACACTATCATTTGAGGTTTATTTCCTAATAGACTTGTAAATGACGAATAGTTATTAATTAATTGGTAGTAATAAAAATACATATAACAGGAGGAGTTAGACAAGGTTGCCCACTATCAACCACTCTTTTTAACATTTATTTCGACGACATGATAAGATCATGGAAGCAAATGACGACCGGGGGAATTAACTTAGGAAATATAGTAATAAAAACAGTAGCCTTTGTAGATGACCAGATTTTAATAGTAAAAACAGAGGACGAACTACAAAGAATGCTATATAAACTAATGAAATATAAAAAAATACAACATGGAAATATCCTCACAAAAATAAAAAACAAGGGCGCTCATCCAGTTCGGACAAAGATAATATTAGAAAATAAACCAATAGAACAAGTAGTAAGATATAACTTCCTAGGTAGCGAAATATCATACAAGCGGAAACAGATATAAATAACAAACTAAATAAGTTTAATTATACAACAGGTACACTAAAAAAGAACTTCGAAAAATAAAGCCAGGAAAGACTCTAAAATGAAATTATACAAGACAATGGCAGTGCCTATTATTACTTATGGATCCGAAACATGGACAGTGACAACACAACAATCTGCCAGAATACAAGCTGCCGAAATGAGATTCCTCAGACCAATAGCAGGATATCAAAGAACAGACAAAAAACACAATACAGAAATGAGACAACAACTAAGAGTAGAGGAATTAAACACAACAACAGAGAAATACAGAACAAAGTGAAAAGAACACTTGGCAAGGATGACTGAAAATAGAATACCAAAAGCAGCATACAACTATTCACCACGAGGAAGAAGAAATTTGGGAAGACCAAGGAAAAGATGGAAAGAGCAGCAATTTGGAGCCGGAACAGGCTAGTAAATAAGCCTAAACCGTGAAGAAGAAGAAGAAGAAGAAGAAAAAAGAAGGTAGTAACAACATTTCAACCCAAAATTTGTCTTGACAACTGAAGAAGTCATGAGACATCCGTCAGTTTATTTTGCACCTGAATCTCAACCCGAGGCTTCTCGAATGTAAGTCTCAAACTCTATCGAGTGAGCCAACTTTCTGTACTGCCATTTGCTATAAAATTACATCAACCAGTACAGTCGGCCTTGAATTTGGTTCATTTTTTGTTAATTTATAAGTTCTTCTTCAACATCGTAGTTTAACCTCTCAACTTGTAGGTACTGTTGCATCACATCCTGAGCCTTACAGTGGCACGCCTCGTCACAAGAGAGATTTTAAACTTTGGATCACACACGTACACGTTTTGACCACACAAGGCCATGGAGGGCCTCCCCGAATGAATGGTCAACTCAATCCGGGCCCTCCTCCTAGGCAACATAACCTTAAGTTGTAACTCGCCATTCACTCACACATTCATATACTGTATACTCGTAAGGCGAGTATCATAATTATTGTGATGGCCAAATGATGTTCGAGAACCATTTGGGTCTTAAAGCTTTTTTCTGACACTTGTTTTATAGGCGAAGAAAAACCCCGAAAAAACCAACACACAGGAAATTTATCCGACCGGGGATTGAACCCAGTCTCGCTGTGTACGAGCTAGCGGCGCTACTTCGATACCACAATGGTGGACAAACAACTATAATAATAATAATAAAAATAATAATAATAATAATAATAATAATAATAATAATAATAATAATAATAATAATAATAACAACAACAATAATAACAATAAGAATAACAACAATAATAATACGAATAAGAATAATAATAACAATAATAATGATGATAAGCTAATGCTAATAATAATAATGATAACAATAATAATGAAAATGATAATGATAATGATAAAAATAATAGTAATTATGATAATAATAATATTAATAACAATAGCAATAATAATAATAGTAATAATGATAAAAATAGCAATAATAATACCAATATCAATAATAGCAATAGCCACAACAATAATAATAACAATATAATTTAAATAATAAGAAGAATAGCAATAATAATAATAGCAATAATAATAATAGCAGTAATAATAAGAACATTAATTATAACATATTTTTAGGGCCTGAGAATTATGATTCAGCTAAAAATAATAGGCTTTACATTTTAGATGTACCAACAGTTACTTATAACTACAAGGTATCACCCCCGATTTCGTCCGTGTGGGATTTCAAAGCTAACAATGGAAAGATGACTCACGGCACGTGTCACGACAAATGTCAACGTTTTCCTGCATAAGGAAGTGTATAAGTGTAAACTCACTAAACTGATTTAATGTTTTGCTGATTGGTAATAATTCTAATTATAATTGAAATAACCACAAGATTTTGATTATACTGACCTGGCATACAGGGTGTTGATTTAGTCATTAAACCGTGAGGGATGGGTCATCGATATGGAAAAAAAAATCCGTTGAACATAGGGCGAAAAACATCACTTTCCATACGACAAATCATACTTTAATCGAGTGTTTAGTATGGGAAGTAGAAAATATTAACGCGGCGCCATGTTTATTTTTGCTATCCCTCGGAAAATACATTTGTACTAGGAAGAGAAGTAGCCTGAGTCCTTCTCTGGATTCTCAGCCAAATTGAATCAAAATCGGATCGGAGTTTAGCCCTGATGACATAATAAACAGATAACTAATTTTCCCATTTGTAATATACATGTATAAGGATATAAGAACATCTATCATAGTAATGCCAGGGTGAAATCATCGATGAATTTATCTAGAAGATTTGGAAATTAAGAGTGGCATTTGTTAGGACTATTTAACGAATAAAATTTAGCTGTTTACTCACAAATCATTATTTCAATATAGTTACCGGCATTTTAAATTATTTATACGTTTAATGTAAACGGCGATGATTGAAAACAAATCAGAAATGTGTGGTTATGCTACATTTGTTTATTCACTGCAACTTGATCATATTATTTATAGCCAAATAGGATCGCAATATTGTAAGAATTGCACCTAATGGAGAAAAAATGAAACACATCAAACTGTATATTATAACCAACATTATAGCTTATTAATTTATTTTTTAGTAAAGAACTCAGTAAAATCATTTTTTAAACAAAATTATTGAACACACAATTATCAAATGTGTAGTTCGAAGGAATCTGTTCATTATTTGCTACATTCAATATATTTTTTGGAGAGTCAATCACGGCAAAATAAAGCTCTGACCTGTTCAGAATATTAAAAAGGAGGAGCTTTCTTTATCATAAAAGCAGGAGCTGGTAAAGAGAATTCGATAATGAGCGAGGTGAAACACAACTGTCATTGGTTGTAAAACAAAATTAATTGAAACGTCATTTGTCATTGACTCCCATTTGCGGCAGTTAAATCGTCATTGTATATTACTATTGCATCTACTAAGTAAAAATAACACTTAAAACTAATGAAATGTAAATTCTTCTTGTCACTTTCTAAAATGTGTAACAATATTGACCAATTCGGCTACATCTGCTTTTGTAAACAGTTGACGTTTCCTCTATATCCATCCATCCATCTGTAGTAATTCTGCCCGAGGGTAGGTCTTTTACTGCAATCATAGCATTTTCATGCTATGCGTTCCAGATTTAAAATTATATTAGAGGTATGGTAGCTTCCCGTCATTTTCCATGATGATGATGGCCGGATGATTTTCGGGGACCATTGGGCCTAAGCTTCCTGACATTTGTCTTACAGGTGAGGAAAAACCCCGAAGAAACCGTACGCAGGAGCCTGTCCCGATCGGGAATCGAACCCGGCCCGCTGCGTCACAAGGAAGCACGCTACCTCGAGACCACAGCGGTGGACTTCCTTTATATCCATCCATCCATAGTAATTATGCCCGAGGGCAGGTCTTTCACTCCAATCATAGCATTTTCATGCTATGCTTTGCAGCTTTTACTAGGGAATTGTAGGTGTGGTAGCTTCCCGTTGCTTTCCACACCGGTGAAGGATGATAATGATAAGAGTGATGATGATGAAGACGATGTCCATATGATTTCGGGGACCGTTAGGGCTTTAATGTTTTCCTGACATTTGTCTTAAAGGTGAGGAAAAACCCCGATAAAAACCTCACCCAGAAGAACTGTCCCGACCGAGGATCGAACCCGGACCCGCTGCGTGACAAGGCAGCACGCTACCTCAAAACCACAGCGGTGCTCTTGTTCTATATCAATAAAACATAATTTTAATCTAATAATTTTAATAATTTCCTGCTTTAGCAGTAGGATACAATAAAAAGAATGTCCGTCCTTAAGAACAGCTTACACCAAGTACGTCGAAATTATGGTCCAATTTTGGTGTTTTATGAAATATGAGACTTATCTTTCTTTTGATAACATAATTAAATCGTATGTACCAAGTTCCGTTGCAAGGAAACAAAAATCGTGGATGCTGGAGCGTTGAAAATATTTTGTCTAAAATTTAAGCTTTCAGATTAACCTCCCAATTGTCCCATTTTTCTGATTAAGGAAATAAATCTTAAGTTTCTTATTCAAATGTCATATACCGAATTTCGTTGCGAAAAAATGGCTACATCTAGAGCAATTTTAAAATGTTGGCTTTCATGTAAAACACCACTCCTAACGGTCCGATTTCGTTGTTTTCGGAGATACCTCTTTAATTTTATTTCAATAGCATATAACGAGTTTTCCTGCGAAAAATTAACGTTCTGGTCAGTAGAGTCTATTTTAAATGTTCGTTATCCAAAGTCCGATTCTTCTACTTAACGTTATTATGTTTATTAAATGATTGGTTTATGTCAAGTTTGTTTGCGAAAATAACAAAAAATGATGCTTGTAGAGCGTTAAAATACACACATAACTAACTAACTAACCAACTCACTGGCACTATCGAACCCGCAGGTTCAGGGCCGCGCGGACATAAGCTCTCCATACATCCCTTTCCTGAACTAATGTTTTGCAATCATTCCCTGTATAATATACTTTCCTCAAATCATATTTAATGTTATTCTCCCACCTAATTCTTGTTCTCCAACTGGGCGTTTTCCCTCTGGTTTTCCTACAAGAAGCTTCCATGCACGTCTTTCATTCCCCATTCGTGCCACATGCCCTGCCCATCGCAGTCTATGAGAGATAACTGTTCTTATTATATCTGGCTTCCTATAAAGACCATGTAAGACCGTTAAGTAGTCTCCTTCATTCACCTGGCTGTTCATCTCTCTTTGGTCCAAAAACATTCCTAAGAACTTTATTCTCAAATATTCGTATTCTTCTTTCCTCCCTTAAAGTAAGAGTCAGTGTTTCGCATCCATATAATAACACACACACACACACACACATATATATATTTTTTTTCATGGACATTTTTATTGTCTACCGCATGGAAGAAGGTTTAAAAAATAGTGTTTCGGAATTCGCTAAAGTGGTGTTTTGTATCATCAACAACGTCTCACCCTCATTGTCATCGTTATCATTAGATTAAGTTCAGGATTAAAGCCTCTTTTGGAGCATCATAACCATCTTCACCACCCATCATTTCATAGGGACAGAGTAAATCCGCTTTCCAGGTGCCCCAAACTCAGAAGTGGGTGACATTACGCCAATGCCAAGAGAAAAACAGTTCAAGCAGGAGACGTCGTAGGCTAGGTGAAAGACCTGCGAAATCAGCACTATAATATTTTTTAATATAACCAGAACTATATGTTTAACCGGCTTAAAAAGCACTCTCTCTCATATTCCGTGCTTAAATTTATCTCTCTCTCCCAAATGTAATCAAAATGGTACTTTAGCCATTAAAAGGTAACTAACAAATAAACTCATTTTCGAATTATACTTTTTTTTCAGTTCACTGTTAATTGCCGCCAGATTGTCTTATGATATTTTTAGCATTCTGCCCTGGAATTTGCGGAATTGTATCCCACTTCTGAGGTTAGGGCGCCTGGAAGTCAGAGTTACATTATCCCGATGTTATGATGGGTGATAAATGTTAACGAGGTTCCGGGAGAGTCCTTAAAACTGAACGTAACTTAAATTCCAAATACTGGGCTACCACAGAAATAACTCCCTTTAAGGAAAAATATCTGTGATCTGAACGAAATTTATTATTATTATTATTATTATTATTATTATTATTATTATTACGTATTATTATTATTATTATTATTATTATTATTATTATTATTATTATTATTATTATTATTATTATTATTATTAAAGCATATGATAGTATTCCCCAAAATATGTTATGGGAAACTTTAGACGATTCTAACATTACCAAAATATTAGTAGAAGCTATAAAAGCATTTTACAAAGGATCTATTTCGAAAATAAAAGTTGGAAATCATATAACAAAGGGATTTAATATTACAAAAGGTTTAAGGCAAGGTTGCAGTTTATCTCCAACTCTATTTAAAATTTATATCGAAAGAGTACTAAGAGACTGAAGGGAAAAATGTCACAAAATGGGCATACTCATCCATAATACACATGTATATTCACTAAATTTTGCAGATGACCAGGTATTAATAGCACAGGACCACGATGATATAGAATATATGGCTAAAAATCTAAAAGAAGAATATGAAAAATGGGGACTTTATATAAACATCGAGAAAACTAAATACCTGTGTATAGGAGAATCATCATCATCATCATCATCACTCCAGGGATTAGGCAATTGCCCGTTCCGACTTCATATTGCATCAGCCCAACGTCTTCTAGGTCTTCCAACATCACGCCTTCCTCTTGCTTGATAGTTCCTGGCTAACAATGGATATCTATCCTTACTCATTCCATCCATGTGATCAATCCATTTCTGTCTGTAATTCGTGACTTTATCCAATAAAGGCTGTACTTTCAATTCTTCTCTTATATCCTCATTTCTTATTCTATCAAGTCTTGTACATCCTTTTACTTGTCTTAGGAAAAAAATGGAAAATATAAATTTCAACAATGGAGAAGAACTAAAACCTAGTATTGAATACACTTATTTAGGAACAAAATTAGACCATTCAGGCGATAACACAGTGGAAATTAAAAATAGAATCGCACAAACAAAACAAGCAATAAATGCTTTAAACTCCGTTTGGTGGAGCAAAAATATTACAAAAAATAGAAAATTACAAATATATCAAACCATAATTCAGAGCATTTTAACAAATGGTGCTGAAGTCTGGCAAATCCCTACCAGAGAAATGAAAAGAATTTTAAGTATAGAAATGGATGTTTTAAGAAGATCAGCTGGAAAATCTAGAATGGATAGAATACGAAATAATGAAATAAGGGAAATTATGGGCGTACAAGAGGAGCCGGACATCATAGAAAAGAAAAGACTGCAGTGGTATGGTCATGTCAAATGAATACCAGAGCAAAGATTGCCAAAAATTGTTATGGAATGGAACCCAATGGAAAGGAGGAAGAGAGAAAGACCGAAGAAAACTTGGATAGAAGGGGTACAAGCAGCTATGAATATCACAGGAATGTAGGAAGATCAATGGATGGAGAGAAAGGAATGGCGTTTGGTTTCCGGAAGACAGCGGCAGCTGCCATGATACCGGATGATGATGATGACTATTATTATTATTATTATTATTATTATTATATGCATGAACAGCTTATGTTCGCGCGGCCATGTACCTATAGGTTCCATAGTGAGTTAAGAGTTATTATTATTGTTATTACTATTACTATTATTATTATTATTATTATTATTATTATTATTATTATTATTATTATTATTATTATTATATGCATGAACAGCTTATGTTCGCGCGGCCTTGTACCTACAGGTTCCATAGTGAGTTAAGAGTTGTTATTATTATTATTATTCAGGTGTATCATGACAGTCGCGTGTTTAAACCCGATAAAGAAACAAACTGTATCTATAAAAATGAAGGCACCTAATTTAATTTAAACTAACCTAACATCCTGATGGACAGCAAATTCGTCTCTGTTTCTTAAATTCGTTGGTTCAAACCCGGACAGGGTTGATGGATTTATCAGAGCCTAAAAATCTTGAGTACGGGATCCTTCGCTTTCGGTCCCGTGACGTAGATTTACAGAACATAAAAGAATATTAAGCCTGGAAAAAAGAGAGGCTTCTAAGCTATTTTTTTTAACTCTTTCACGCACAGATTTGAATTGCGAAGCTAATAACATTAGCTGTTAAATATAATATTACTCTAAAAGGGAAGATTGACAATCAAATTTCATAATTTACCCTTAGATTGGCAAAACACAAATTTCTTCTCTTAGTTATTTGAATGTGGCGGACCGCAGTGAAAACGGAATCTTCTATAACTGTTATTGTTAGATATATTGGATAATTAGATACACATTTAAGTAGTTTCTTTTTCTTAGTTTTCTTCTGATTTATTTAAAATATTAAATTAATTGAACCAACTGATATATCCAAAAGGGTACATTACGAATTTAAGGGTTAAACACAAGACTGAATTACTTTACTTCAATGGAACCATACATTTCCCTACAATGTGAGAAATGCTGCGATTACGTTATGTAGTCTCTATGCACCAACATTACGAGGAAATAAAATCAGCTGTACGGAAACAAACCAATTATGTACGAGAGTCGAAATATATTTTAAAATGTATCACTGCGATTACTATTATTATTATTATTATTATTATTATTATTATTATTATTATTACGTATTATTATTATTACGTATTATTATTATTATTATTACGTATTATTATTATTATTATTACTACGTATTATTATTATTATTATTATTATTATTATTATTATTATTATTATTATTATTATTATTTATTATTATTATCACTGGCGACAAATCACTTTGGGTTTAAGGAGAAACACTGTATTGTGGAATATTCCTAATAAAATTATTATTATTATTATTATTATTATTATTATTGATTGCGGATGAACCCATGTAGAACTACGCAAAGTACTTAGAGGCGTTTCCTTTGAGCCCAAATTTCTTTCATTGTTTTGCTATGAGCTTGTTTTCTATCATCTGTCCAAGTTGTTCCAGTTTTTTTCTTCGCTTTGTCCTCTTCGTCAACTTGCCACTTATTCACCTTAATTCTAAATATATCTCTGTTTTAGTAATTCCTGCCAATTTTAAGTCCATTTTGACTTCATCAATCCACTTCATAGTATCCACTGAAGCTTTACTTCTGTTTTCGTAGAATTCCATTATCTGTTTTGTAAGCCTATTTGAGTTCATTCGTTTTATATGGCCATAACATTTTAACCTTCGTTTTCTAATATCACTATGAATGTCTGTATATATTTTTACTTCCTTTTTACTTCTGAGTCTAAATTCTTCACCTATGACTTGTGGACCTAAAACTTTTCTTATAATTTTGCATTCATTTTTCACTATATTTTCGATATCTTTTTTTCTGTTCAAAATTAATGTTTCTGCTCCATGGAGGCACTCTGGTTTAATTACAGTGTTATAGTGTCGTAATTTTGTATGTAAAGATATGCATTTTTTTATTATAAGTGTTGTGAGTAAGCCGAAATGCTGTTTCCATTTTTTGGCATCTACTTTTATTGACTTTAGTTTCAATTCCATTTTCTTGAATTATTTCACCAAGACATTTAAATTGTGAAACTCGTTTAATTTTTCCATATTTTGTTTCCAGGTAATTTGGTGCTTGTTTATTGCATGAAATATATTCCGTTTTTTCAAAAGAAATCTGCAGACCTACTTTCTCTGTAATATCATTTAATAATTCAATCTGTTTTTGTGCTGTTACAACATCACGGGTTAAGATTGCTAGATCATCAGCATATGCTAGGCAATCAATCTTCAATTTTCCTCTTCATAATATGATTGGTTGATTACATTTAAAATTGTTTTCTGTTTTCGCCATTCTTGTATTACTTTGAGTAGTGGAGAAATTATTATTACTATTATTATTATTATTATTATTATTATTATTATTATTATTATTATAACTAACTCACTGGCACTATCAAACCCGTAGGTTCATAGTCACGCGGACATAAGCTCTCCATTCATCCCTATCCTGAGCAAATGTTTTCTAATCATCCGTTGTATAATCTACTTCCCTCAAATCATAGTAAATATTATCTTCCCAACACATTCTGGGCCTGCCTACTGAGAGATATTCTTCTGGTTTTCCTACAAGGGGCTTTCATGATTCTCTTCCATTCCCCATTCGTGCCACATGCCCTGCCCATCATAGTCTATGAGACCTGTATTTAGAACTTTTTTTAGTCCGAAGGAGGATCCTAATAATAATAATAATAATAATAATAATAATAATAATAATAATAATAATAATAATAATAATACTTTATTTGTTCTGGCAGAGTTAAGGCCATAAGGCCCTCTCTTCCACTCAACCAGCACAAATACAAATAAATATTCGACAAATATATATATACACTATACTAATTATAAACAGTTAAAGATACAATAAATGTAGCAATGTAAATGTCATGTACAAACAACATTTTATTTGCTATCCGAAAAATTAAGATTGTCAGCGATAGGATATCATACATAGGCCTAATTTTGTAATCGTAAATTACATGGTCCCACAGAAGATAAGATGACAAGATAAAGATTGAGTCCTATGAAGAATTAGAATACTTATTTGATAGTTTTTTCGATAATTTATGAAAATTGTCTTAGGATAGTTTAATGCGAAAGTGGGATGGAAATATACATTCAGGCAACAATAGACACATTCATACTTCATGGAGATAGTAAAGACAATGGGGTTAGATTAGTCAACATCGCCATATCAAAGAATCTTATTGTTAAGAGCACAAAATTCCGACATAAGAATATTTATAAATACACCTGGACGTATCCACATGGTGAAACTCGGAACCTGATAGATCATGTATTAATGAACAAATTCTTGCTCAGTAGAAACATATGTATCAGTTCAGTTAGAGCGACAGACTACAATTCAGATCATCAGGGTGAAAATCAGAGAACGGTTATCGCTTATTAGAGGAACAAACGCTAAAATATGATTCTGCAAAACTTGAATTAAAAAAAATGACTTGAGAAATAATTAACAGGGGCATGATTATCAGATCAATATTGACGATAGATTTGAAATACTGGACTCTTTAGATTAAAAAAATATTGGCAAATGAAGAAGAAACTGACATAAATAAAGAATGGGAGACTATAAGAGATACTACTAAATTTCAGAATCAGAAAGCGCAGATTATTTTTAAAAAGAGACAAATCAAGAAATGGTTTGATGAGGGATGTGCCGATATTGTAAAGAAAAGAACGCTAGCAGAAATGAATTGGTTACAAGAGCCAAATGAAGTAAATTTAGAACAATTGGATAACATCAGACGGAAAACGATAAGGTCATTAAAGAGTAAAAAAAAGGAATATTTAAAAGAGAAAATTGAAGATCCTGAGATGAATCAAAAAATTAAGAACATCAGATAATTGTATCAGGGAATTTGGATAGAGAGAAAAATGTTTTAGGCTAGGACAGACATAATTAGGATTAAAAACAGGGTTAAGATTGTATATTCCAAGAGTATATTAAATATGTGGAAAAATTATTTTATCAGCTATTGAACATAGCCTACATGCAGAACTGGATATTGAAGAGAATGATTCACAGAGAGCGGAAATATTAGTCAGAGAACCAAGTACATTAGAAGTTGAAATGTCGATTGAAAAATTAAAGATGTATGAATCAGGTGCAGATGGGATCCCACCAGAACTAATAAAATCAAGTGGGGAAAAATTGATGGATACATCGGCTTCTTAGTATAATTTGGGAAAAACGAGGCTCTGCCAAATGAATGGAAAGAATCGATTGTCGTACCAATCTCTAAGAATGGGTATAAAAGTGATTGCAGAAACTACAGAGGTATTTCATTGCTTTCAACTTTGTACTAAATTCTAACTAATATATTAGTATCCAGACTTGCTCCCTTAATTGAATATTAGTGGATTCTTCAGTCGTTCGTTTACACAGATTTTTATGGGAAATAATTTGGCCTAAAAATGCGTATTCCTTAGATACCTCAAGGAGGATTCTTATTATGTAAGAACTTTCAGGTTTCAATATGTAACTTCAAATGTTTTATTTAGATGCAATGTATGTCAATAAAATGTTACAGTTTACTGGGAACGTACGACAACGTTGTTGGTTAAAGCAATACGCCAGAAGATAGCAGGTTTGATTCCCGTTGGGGTCCTAGTTTTTAAAATTGTCTTAAATATTTTGTGTAGAGACGCATATTCTGAGTACAAAGGACCGTCAACCTTGCTGAGATCTCGTGTCGATTGGTCACAAAGTGGTACCTTCAACCCCATGGATCTCCTAAAGGCTTCTAGTGGGTTCACTTTTTTTTTTTTTTTTTTTTTTTACTTTCAGTTTACTGTTTGGTGCATTGAACCAATCAGATATCCAGTTCTTTTTATTTGAATTGCTTAGTAAAATTACCATGTTGTTTGTTCACCTTGCATTCCGATACCCACGTGCTCATTTCAATCACTTTGCTTTATGTCTTTTAACACACAGTGAATTTTACACATTCTTTCATGTTCAGAACAATAGATGCTTTTTTAAATTTGTTTTTATAATCGAATCCTGTTCATAGTTTGCATTACACTCTCATTTTAGGAACTTTGAGCTTTTTCTTGCAAAAGCTAAATGTATATTAAAAAATTCTACGAACTATAAATATTTGACAAGTCGCATTCTTAAATCATGATATGGCATTACATCAACTGATAGCTGAGATGAAGCAACAAGCCAAACTCGTAAAACAATTTCAGTTTACATTCCTGTCGAGAGCATTAAGTCTGTAGCGAAATTCCTCGCAAGCGCTAAGTGATGTCATTAATGGTACAAGTTGAACCAAATTGTGCTCTAAATTGCTATTTCCATTCATTATACAACATTTCACACATGTTAAAATATTTTCTATATCTTCCAACTCTTTCCTTCTTCCTTTCTTATGCTTAGTTTAACTTCTCCATTTTAGGTATATGCACCCGGGCCTTACAGTGACACGGCGTGCCGACAGAGGATGTTCAAATTTTGTATCAGATGTATTTTTTTTTTACCACAAGGACATAGAAGGTTTCCCCCAACTGAATGAGGGGTCACATCCGAAACAGCACGAATATTTAAGACAAGGCACACCATTCACTTAAACATTCAAACTAAGCAAGGCGAATATGATAGGAAGATTATGATACTGAAATGGTGTTCGCAGACAATTAGAGTCTGTAAAAGTACATAAGTCCGATTTCAGTGATTTTTATTTTGTAGATTATTATTTCAGGAACGCGCCATTTTTATTTCCCTCTCATAAGGGTAACGTTCTTATGTGATAGCTAATTTCTTAAGGTAAATATTTGGTCAGATGAATAGACAGGTGAATAGAGAAGGCTTACATAACAGTGAACAGTCTTTATAGGAAGCCAGATTAATCTTTCTTTATAAGCCCATGTTTCCCTTAACAGAGATTTAGGCGCTTTCCCTCTACAGGGAAGAATTTGAACCATACTAATTTAGGTACACTTGTTTTCGTATAGATGTCATTTGAGTGGTCCGTGGTCAGCGTTCTGCCTTATACTGACATCTAGGAAACCAAGGTAGTACTAGGATGGGAAAATTCGGTAAGCCTTTTCATTCAGGCTTAAGGATCTTTTAGGAGCCTAAAAATCTTCAGACTCGGGACCCACGGCTTAAAGTCCCTCCCGGAGGACTTGCTCCTTGGATTCTTCCATCCTAAAAAATCCATCGGCACTGGCCGGGTTTGAACACGCGACCCTCGGGACCAGAGGCAAGGAGCATAACCACTAGTCCACCGCGGCCGATTAGCCAGATTAATAACAACAGTTAAGTCTCGTAGATTGCGATGGGCAGGACATGTGGCACGAATGGGGAATGAAAGACGTGAATGGAAGCTTCTTGTAGGAAAACTAGAGGGAAAACTCCCAGTTGATAGACCATGAATGAAGTGGGAAAATAGCATTAACTATGATTAGAGAAAAGTAGATTATACAGAGAATGATTGGAAAACATCTCAGGATAGGGATGTATGGAGAGTTTATGTCCGCGCGGTCATGAACCTACGGGTTCGGTAGTGCAATGAGTTAGTTATTTAGTTAGTTACTTAGATATTTCTTGGTCAGAGGTAATGGAAATCTTCAAGTACTAATAAGCTCTCGTGAAAAGTTATGGTTTCAGACTTATGTAGGCCTATGTGTACCCGGTGACAACAGAATTGCTCCAGCTATTATCTTAATCGCGGTATACTCGTGGCTACCGTGTGTGGCTGCTCCGATTCGAAACCCAGGTTCTGGTCCTGCCAGTTCCAGAGGGGTACTGGTGGTGGCTCATACCGGGATTTTTCGGGTTTTCTCGGGGTTATTCGGTTTCCCGAATTTCATCCAATCAACATTCTCCTTTCATATAATTTCATTTCACAGGCAATCGTTTCATATCAACCTTCATCTCATCTCATGTTCGGAAAAATAGTTTGGTTTTCGCATACAGGTGTTGAAATTATTACGTGATTGCGGGGATGTAGTGGAGTCCACCAGGGTGCTGGCTAATGACTGAGCATTAAAAAAACTGAAGTGTCAAGGGGAGGGTTCTAGTCCTTCCTCGCGGCCGCGGACCTAACCTAAAAATTGCAGTAGGCTTATGGGTCTTGACAGAGGAATTTGATGTGCCAAACTCGGAAGAGGTCTAACACCGTTGAATAGACTTGATTACATTTATCTATAGTATAGCCTAGGCCTACTGGGATAGCGGGATATATACTTCAGATAGCAATGCTCAGAGCAGTCTGCCCGCCCAGACCGAATAAAAGACTAAAAAACTAGTCAGATAAAATTTGGATGTCAAGGAATAAATTGATGTCACTTTATTGATCAATTTCTACTGCCAGGCCCTCTAATTAAAGTTGCATGAACAATTGCGCCAGCTATTAGGTTAATTTTTATTGCGATTCATTTTATTATGACTTCTCTATTTATATACCAACATATAATACCCTCAACTCGCGCCCAAATTAGGGTCTGGTCTAGGGATGAGATGAGATAAAGCCCCTATACTTATAGAGGTCTGTGAACGACTAGTTGTCGGCCGACCACGCCTTACTCGCTGTCACATAGGCGAATGAACGAAATGAAACGAAATGGATCAAATGAGTATGGCGAAATAGTGGAACGAAGTTAGTGACAGGGGAAAATGGGAGAAATCCAAAGGAAAAACCTGTCCAAGCTCCGTTTTGATCATCACGTATCCCACATGGAATGACCGAGATTCGATCACGAGACCCCAACGATTGCGCCATGGATCTGCCACTTCTTTACTCAATATATGAAAGTAAAAGACCAAAATATACATTAAACACTATTGGACATCAATGAGAAGGAATGTGAAAACAATTTCAGTCGATTTACAATCTTGTGTTTGCCAAGAAATTCGCATCAAATGTGTGACGTCATACGGTTATAAAAATGTGTATTACATGTTGATCTATTTGTGGAATGAATGCTATAAATCCGTTGCTAGGGTGCAGCCGCTAGTGATGAGGACCATTGGATTTCACACCAAGTGCCCCGGAGCGGAACCAACTGACATCAATCCTCGCCCATTTATTTGCATTTATTGCAGCAAATCTGCCCGCGGTCACCAGTGACCTATATTAAATGAAACCACATATTCAACAACTGACAAGAGAATTCAGGAATCGGAATTTACTCTACACTCCATTAAATATAAAAGAGCATTTCAAAAACGTCAGTGTCAATTCATATAAAATAATTCAATATTTTATTTCATAATTCATAAACGCGCGCGCGCGCGCACACACCACACACACACACACACACACACACACACACACATATCCGGCTTTTCTTCTGCTGAAGTTTATGAGTAAGTTATTTTTTACTAGTAGAGGTTACCAATCAAGGAGTTAAACAAGGATGCAGTAGGCATATCTCTCCAGTTTTGTTTAACCTATACATCAATGATATAATAAAAAATGGAACGAAGAAACAAATAAAGGAATAAAATTAGATAAAACACACTACTTGAAAACATGATTATTTGCTGATGACCAGGTAATAATAGCAAATACGGAAGACGAGCTTCAAAGGAATATTTTTAACTTAAATAATATACGTGAACAATATAATCTCAAAATATCCATAGAAAAAACTAAGGTAATGGCATTCCAAGGGAAAAATCAAATCAGATCCAAAATAGTAATAGGAAACAAAATCATAGAACAGGTGAACCATCTCAATTATCTAGGATGTGACATTTCATTTAATTATGATAATGATATAAGTAATAAAATAGCAAAATTCCAGGGAATATGTGTACGATAAAACGATCACTAAATAATAAAACAACAAGAGAGACCCAATTGAAATTTTATAAAACATTGGCAGTACCGGTACTGCTCTATGGATCAGAAGCCTGGATACATAAAAAACAAGATCTAAGTAGGATAACGGCGGCGGAAATGAAATTTTTGAGATCTGTTAAAGGGTCCACTAAGGAAGACAGAATCAAGAACACAGAAATAAGACAGGAACTTGAAATATTTGCAATAAACTGATAAAATTGATACATATAGACAAAAATGGAAGCAACACATAGACAGAATGAATGAAGATAGATATCCAAAACAAATAACAAAATACAAACCTAAAGGCACCCGAGATGTGGGCAGACCAAGAAAGAGATGGGCTGAAGTCGGAACGGGTCAACAGATCTAATCCATGAATGCAGATGATGATGATGATATATATAATACCAGGCGTGCGTTTCTACACTTAAATACATGAAATGTGTTTTTATGTTCAATTGAGCAAGTAAAAAGGAAAATAAAACTTTACAAAATATAATAAAAAACAATAAAACCAAAATAAATAAATAAAAATTATCAGGTGTATATAAATTGTAGTATGGCACATATGACAATGTCTATATAGGACAAACTGATACACGTTTTATCTCTCGGATAAAGGAACACATGAGAGCATATAACAGAAATTTAGAATATTCAAAATATGCTAACCACCTATTCCAATTTAAAACCATTGTTTCGATCCAAATTTTGAAATTTTACATGTTTGTGATAAGGGCAAGAAGGTAAGAAGTTGGATTTTTTGGAGGCTGTAGAAATAAATAAATTGAAAAGTAGTAATAAACTGTAAAATTCTCAACTTGATTTGAATGAATCGTCTTTGTTAAATTTAAAAATTTAAATAAATTATTGTTGTATTGTTGCTTAGATCAGTTGATATGTACTATAATAACACAATTCATAATGTTAACATGTCTTAAGAAGGTACAGTGTACCGAAACAGCTGTCACTGAATTATATCTTAATAAATATAAAAATCAAATAAAACTAAGTTTTATTTTTATTTAATTAATAATTATGGATTTTCATCAAGTAAACACCAACTCAATTGATTATTTAAAAAGGAAAATAATTATAAATTTATATCGTAATTATTTTTAGATACTCCATGCTGATTACCCGGCGTTGTCCAGGAATTTACTTATCCCGATCTTATTTAACATTGAGCTGAAAGACAAAAATGTTTACTGTGAGTTATCACAAGTAATGCCACGAGTGATTTCCAATTTATCTAAAGGATTTGGAAATCAAGAGTAGTATTTGTTAGGACTGTTTAACGAATAAAATTAAGCAGTTTACTCAAAAGTCAATATTTAAATATAGTTACCGGTATTTTTAAATGTTTGTATATTTAATGTAAATGGCGATGTTTAAAAACAAATCATAAATGTGAGGTTATGTATATTCACTGCAACTTCATATTATTTATTGCCAAATAGGATCGCAATATTGTAAGAATGCACCCTAGTGGAGAAATAATTAAACACATCAAATTGTATGTTTTAGTCAACATTATAATTTATTAATTCTTTTTTTTAGTAAAAACCTCAGTAAAATCAAGGAATCTGTTCATTATTTGCTATATTCAATGTATTTTTTGGAGAAAAATAATGCTCTGAGCTGTTCAGAATATTAAAAAGGAGGAGTATTCTTTATCACCAAAGCAGGAGCTGAAAACGATAAATCGATAAAGAGCGAGGTGAAACACGACTGTACTTGGTTGTAGAACAAAAATCATTGAAACGTGATTGGTCATTGACTACCATTTGGGGCATCAGTTAAATAGTCCATAAAAGAGAGACATATGCTGTTGTAAGGGTCCTTTATGTTATGTAAAATGAGTTGTACTTTCTTTTTTATTTCTTTTTTTCAGGAATCACTACTTCTAAATATACAGGCACAGCGCCGTGGATTTCTATCCAGATGGACCACACAATTAAATAAACTTACGTAGTCAAATAGAATTCTGGCAACAATAATGAAGTTAATTGTGGACATAAATATGATAAACTTGAGTAGCAATGGGATAAGGCGGAGAAATGATTTAAGTAAAAATTAAGTACCCTCGTAACGATTTGCGTAACATAATACTGGGAACTAGACCAGAGACTAAGCTAACAATACAGAAGATTCTTAGATCACTAAGATCTTTTAATTAAAATTAAATTTGTTATAATTAAATTGTCCACCGCTGTGGTCTCGAGGTAGCGTGCTGCCTTGTCACGCAGCGGGTCCGGGTTTGATTCCCGGTCGGGACAGGCTCCTGGGTGAGGTTTTTTTTCGGGGGTTTTTCCTCATACGTATGACAAATGCCAGTAAGCTTAGAGTCTAACGGTCCCCGAAAATCATCCGGCCATCATAATCATTCTTATCATTATCATCATCATCCTTCACCGGTGTGAAAAGCAACGGGAAGTTACCACACCTATAATTCCCTAGTAAAGCTGCAAAGCATAGCATGAAAGTGCTATGATTGCAGTGAAAGACTTGCCCTCGGGCAGAATTACTATGGACGGATGGATGGATAATTGAATTAAATAAATTTAGAATTAACATAATTTACAATAAGTAATGCAGTGATGGCAAATGTTAATAAGTAATTCTCCAGAGATCGACCAGCTATACTACAAATTGCTACTCCGCCAAATATTCTGAAGTTCCACTTTAACACAGTCAACGTTGCAGAATTTCTTACGAGGATCTTCCGTCAACTACAAGAACAACTAGAACAATAATTGAACAATTGTAAAACTGTAAATATCCCGTGATATACCATTGGTGAAACACGGGTTGTAACATATATGTAAATAAAAAAAAACAAACATAACGTATGGAACAGCTCTGAGTCAATACAATTAAACAAAATAGAATAAACAACAATACACATTTAGATTCCAAATAAATATTTTCTTAGTCACTACACACGTGGACGGAACTAGGCTCTTTCACCCAAATCAAAACAAAGCTGAAGTAAACTGTTACGGACTGTTGCTTGTATAAGCGTGGCTCAACCTTATAGGCCTACAACAATGTAGGTAGGGTTTTGATGACGCAGTAGGCGACGTAAGGGTGAGGTAGGGAATGAGTTAATAAGTAGGAGATTGGAAAACGGGATGGAGTTTTTCAGAGGACTAAGAGAACACATATTTACGATGTACAGTACACATTTGTGGATTTTCTTGTAGAATGGTTTGCTATATTCAATTCTGTGTACATTAATTTGGTGTATTTGTTATGTTAGATGCAGCGTAAGCCATTTAAACAACAACAAAAAAGCGCCTTTTTATTTTCGTGCACTGACCTCCAGCCCTATAATACATATGTTACCCATGTTATTTGTCCAAAAACCCCTTTCAAATCGCTGCCGCGATAATACTTGACAACGATTACCTTGCGGAATAATTATAGTGGCGGTAGTTGGCATATTTGTATTTAATTATATAAAACCGCTGCGGGGAAACAAAGCGAGCCGCTGGACAACCATCATAGTGAGGCTATAATATATTACCGGTATATGGATGCTAAATATGGAATTTTACTTTAAGGGAGAAGAAAGGATTAGGAGTATTTGAGGATAGAGTTCTTAGAAAAATGTTTAGAACAAAGACGATCAGACAGATGAATGGAGAAAACTAACATAACAGTGAGATACATGATATTCACGGAAAATCAGATATAATAAGAACAAGTAAATCTTGTAGACTCCTATGGGAAATACATATGATACGAATGGCGAATGAAAGAGGGACATGTAAGAAAACAAAGAGAAATTGAGCAGTAGATAGGCCAAGAAATATGTGGGAGAATAACATTAACCATGATTTGAGGGCGATAAATTATAGAGGGAATGATTGGAAAACTTTGGCTCAGGACATGGATGTATGGAGAGCTTATGTCCGCGAGGACATGAACCTATGGGTTCTATAGTGCCAGTAAGTCGGTCAATAACTAACTAACTCACTGGGTCTATCGAACCCGTAGGTTCATGGCCGCGCGGACATAAGCACTCCATACATCCCTATCCTGAGCTAATGTTTTCCAATCATCCCCTACATAACCTACTTCCCTCAAATTATGGATAGCTAATGTTATTCTCCCTTCTCATTATTGATGTACCAACTGGGCGTTTTCCCTCCCGTTTTCCTACAAGAAGCTTCCATACACCTCTGTCATTCCCCATTTGTGCCACATGTCATGCCCATCGCAGTCTAGAGACATAATTGTTCTTATTATACACTGCTCAAAACAATTAGAGGAACACTTGTAATAAATTAAATAAGTAATTGTTTTTTAAAGCTGTGATGCTGGAAGTTGGACAATATGTAAATTGAATTATTAATTTTATCATTGGATACAAATTTTAAAGATCCATGGCCTAAATATAGAGAAATTACCTCAAATAACAAATTTAGAGACATTTTTTTATTTTGGAAGGCACTGGCCACTTCTAATTGGTAAGCTTCCTGATGTTGCTTTAGTGACGAATGTTGATTATTGCCTTGTTTATTGAAGTCTCTGACAAAATGAGGCATTTAAATGAGGTTGAAGTGTATCGTGCTCTACATCATTTATACGACAAGGTCAGTCTCTGCGACAAGTGGCTAGAGAGCTTAGGGTTTCTCCTTCCATACTGTCCAGGTTATGTAACAGGCACAGAGAGACAGGTCAGTATTGTAGAAGACGTGGCCAGGGCCGTAAATTTAAAACAAGCCCCCAGGATGACAGATACGTTGTTCTTTCTGCTCTTCGACAGCGTACAAAAACTGCAAAAGACCTGCAGAATGACCTGCATACGGGTTCCGGAATCCGGGTTTCAGACCAAACCATAAGGAACAGATTAAGGAAAGAGAATATTCGTCCAAAAAGGCCCGTTAAAAAACCACGCTTAACAAATAGGCATAAGGCAGCAAGACGTACGTATGCTGAAAACCATGGTGATTTAAACCTGAACCAGTGGGAGTCTGTGCTCTTCTCGGACGAATCCAGGTATCGTCTTACACGTTGTGATGGTCGATTGAGGGTGTGGGGACGGCCAGGAGAAATATTTTCTACAGGAAATTGATAGATTCGGAGGAGGTTCCATAATGGTGTGGACCGGAGTTAGGTACAACAATCGTACGGACCTTGTACTTGTTCCCCAGCGACTGAATGCTGTCCGGTATATCGAGCACGTTCTGGAAGAGCATGTAGTACGTGCTGCCATTGGAGTAGGCCCTGGATTTCTGTTTATGCAGGATAATGCCAGGGCACATTCTGCGGCTGTCACCAGGGATTTCCTGAGGAGGAATGAAATTGAGGTAATGGAGTGGCCAGCGGTCAGCCCGGACCTCAACCCTATTCAGCACTTGTGGGATCTTCTAGACAGGAAGGTCAGGAACCGACATCAAGCTCCTCAAACTCTGCAGCAACTTGGAGATGCTCTGAAGGAGGAATGGTAGAATATCCCGCAAGATGAAATCCAGAATCTTATTGGGAGCATGCCACGAAGGTGCCAAACTGTCATCGAATGTCGTGGAGGCCATACACGATACTAACTCTACATAACGAGTGTTTAACTTTGAAAAATAAGCACAAGATTCAATTGCTTACATTGCGGAATTATTTGAAAGTTAATTGTCAGCGTTATTCATTTATTTTTACTGACATGAGCAATAAATAAATAACCACAAATAATGTACTTTATTAATTTCATGTTTGTACCTTTATCAAATGAAAAAAAAATTGCATATTTCATAGTGTTCCTCTAATTGTTTTGAGCAGTGTATATAGCTTCTTATGTATAACATGTAGCACACTGTTATGTAGTGTCCATTCACCTGTGTGCCAGTTAATGATAGTAAAGTAAAGTCATCCCACTACAGGCCTCAGGAGGCCCTTGGGGTAGTAGGAGGTTAAGACTCCTACTTTTCTGGCCAATCGGCACTTGATGTCAGCCGGGTTATCGGTCCTGCGTGACGGCCGCCTTTACCCCAGAACAAACGTCTCATTTCCCTTAGAGGCTGAGTCGACCCCAGGGCCATAGTGCCACCAGAGGGTTTGGGTCAGTTTAAAAATTCTGACCCACCGGGACTTGAACTCTCGACTTTCCTGCTTGTAGTGCAGTGCCTTAACCACTACGCTACGACGTGCTCATTGTTAATAATAATATTAATAAAATTCTTAATAATAATAATCTCTCTCTCTATCTTCGGGTTTTTACAGCTGCTGCCGTCTTCCCGTGCCAAACCTCCAAAGCCTACGGTCTTGGGCATCTTCGATGCTTAGCCCTCTAGCTTGCATTACTGTCTTCATGTTTTCCTTCCAAGTTAACTTTGGTCTTCCTCTTTTCTTCTTTCTGTTCGGATGCCATTCATATAGTTGCTTGGGCCATCGCTCATCTTCCATTCTTAAAACATGTCCTAACCACTTTAATTCCTTCTCCTCAATTCTTTCAATTATGCTTTCGTCTGCTTCCATTATGTTTCTAATTTCCTTATTTGTGACACGTTCTAATTTAGACTTTCTGGCACTTCTTCGTAAATAATCCATTTCTAGAGCTATTAGTCTATTCTTGTAGTACTTATTGATTGTCCATACCTCACTTCCGTACATTGCAACAGATTCCACCAATGTTTTACCAATATATTTCTTTGTGTATTTCCAAATATGCTTATCCCACCATATGGAATTTAATGATGATATTATTTTGCTACTCAATTCAATTCTATGTTTTATGTTCTCTTTTCCTATACCTTCGATGTTATCCATAATTATTCCCAAATATTTAGTTTGTTTGACTTGCTTCATTTGGATTCCTTCTTCCAATATTAAATTTTCTCTTTCATTGCTATTTATTGCCAGATATTCTGTTTTTTGTAAATTTACTGTGAGACCCCATGATTCATATGTGTTTTTCAACCTTTTTATCATGAATTCCATATCAAATTTGTCTTGCGCTAAAACCAGTTGATCATCGGCAAATTGTAATGTCATCAAAAATCTGTTGCCTATTGGGATCCCCATACCTTTGCAGCTTTGTTTCCATTTCGTTAATATAAATTCTACGTAAATATTAAATAAAATTGGTGATAGACTGCACCCTTGTTTCAATCCCTTTGAGGTTTTTATAGGATTAGACATTATATTTCCCATTTTAACATAAGCGGAGTTATCTTTATAGATTTGTTTAATAATTTCTATTAGGTTTCTGTCAATATTGTATTTCTCCAATACTTCCCATAATTTGTTCCTCGGAATTGAGTCATAAGCTTTCTCTAAATCTATCATTGTCAAGTGGGTTTCTTCTCCAACTGCAGTCCGTTTTTCAATTAACTGTTGTATTGCAAATATATTGTCAACACATGACCTTCCTGGTCTGAATCCATTTTGATCTTCTCCTAATTTGTCTTTAACATCTTTTGTAACTTTGTTTTTAATAACTTCGTAAATATTCTATATAATGTGTTATTTATACTTAGTCCTCTGTAGTTTTTTGCGTCTCTTCTATCGCCCTTCTTGTATATTGGTACTATGTAGCTTATTTTCCATTCATCAGGAATCTTCTGTATTGCAATGCACTTATTATACAAGTCCCTCAATCTACATATTAAATTTTTTGGGCCATATTTAATTAACTCATTTGGTATGTTTCCCGGCCCTGGTGCCTTTTTATTCTTTAGGGTTTGAATTTCTAATTCTATATCTATTGTATCAAATTCCAGGGCGTTCATTTCTATGGATGGATCTTCTGTTGTTTCCATAAACTCATTTCTAGTTTCTGACAGTAAAGCTTTGTAATGTTTTTCTTTGATTGATTTGGTCTTTTAGCATTTTGTTTTTTTTTTTCTAATGTGTGGGGAGCTGGCCCACAGCATAAACCCCCAACCTGGAGGACCAGGAAAATTTCTGTCTGGGTTTTCCTCCCATAGCCTTTGAAGATCCCTCTTCACCGCAAGGCAGCGTTTCTCTATTTCCCTTAGAGATAGGGTTGCCTCTTCCGCCAGATCCGCCGTGATGAAGGACTCCTTCTGCGCCGACTCTGCCGTTGAGGTCTTCACCGTAACCCTGGCTAGGGGCCCTTTCAGAGTACTATCAGTCGGAGCCAACTGAACCCTGGTTTTTTAACGAGGTTGTTACTCCTCCCCCTCCCCCTTTCTCATCCGGGCTTGGGACCGGCCATGGCGGAGTTATAATAATAATAATAATAATAATAATAATAATAATATAATAATAATAATAATAATAATAATAATAATAATAGTAATAATAATAAATCTTATTTCTGCATTGTGTCCAAAAGTGGTTATTGGCCTGAAGTTCTGAAATCATGGCAAAACTTTGCTGAATGTAGTGTCAAAGTTTTGGGCCCATACTCTAGTTGAAATAATATTTATAATAAAAATGAGCGTTGTCTGTCTGTCTGCCCTTTATGGACTCAAAAACTACTTAACGAATTAGAGATTTTTTCTGGGACAATTAACGTATATATCATATTACCGTATGTATTATAGGGCCTGAGATGAAAAAGAAAGTGCATTGTGCACTAAAAAAATAGCTTTTTGGACAATTTAATGGCTTACTCTGCCTAAACCATAGCAAATACACTAAATTAATGTACAATACATTGAATATCTCTAAAAATTCTACCAAAATGCCTGCAACAACATGTCTATCTTTCAATAGCAATTTTCGTTTTTCAAGTCATTGATGCCAAGAGAATCGGCAACGCCGAGTAATCAGCACGGGGTATATAATATAATTACGATATAAATTTATAATTATTTTTATTTTCAATTATTCAACTAAATATAAAAACATTTAATTTATTTAAGCGTTGCAGTGCACGCAGGATACAGTATTAACGAGTTTAAAATATTTATTCGCGTATTATAATCGAGAAAAAGAATTAATTCGCCTTTGTCAATCGTGAATGTACTATCTTACCCAAATGACCTAGGTAACGTTATGTAGTTTGGCCAAAATTATATTTAAAAAAATATCTAGAGTTTTTGTTCTATCCCACCATTCATTAGTCCTTTTAAGTTAAAAAAATGCGTTTAGCAGGTGTATAAAGAAGCCGGCTACCCATACATAGAATTCAGTATTATTTATTGCCACATTACATGGGTGTTGACCAACATTTCAAATTATTCTATTCAAGATTACGTGTCCGTAACCTTAAAATTACAAAGAAACAACATAGCGATGCAATAGAATTTAAAAGGATGGTATATATAAAAATGGAGATTATACGAAAAATTTCATAAATATAAAGGAAATTATGCTTTAAATTACACATATACATGGATTTATGTGATATTTTAGCTTATGTTTGTGTAGGATGATCCCAAAAACATTGCTAGTGGGAAGTTGCAGCAGAGGCGGTTATTTTGGAAGCTTCCATATACAGATTCTGTTCACAGATGTTCAGTTCAGAAGTAAGACAAAGACTAAGATCTGTTGTTACAGGAGTAATTATATGACTCTTGTCACTCGTTACGGTGTCATCTGAGCATTTTAGTTGTTTTCATAAAGACAGACAGACATTTATCTTTCAATAAGTTTTGCTTAGACTAAATAACCAATCTTTTGCACATTTGTGCGCTTTTCCTTTCATTCATTCATAAAGACTTGTTAATTAAAAATACGAGAGAGGCTCCAGTTAGGCCTACATGCGCCTAATGTCCATTTTATGTGCTTTTTTATGGTATGTTTCAAAATTATCTTATGAAGTAATCAATCTCTGTATGTAGAAAGATTCGTATTTTTATTAAATCTAAGAATTTTCCAATATCTGTATGGAACTTACCTATCTAAAAAGATCAAGATTCAATAAAAGAGAAGGCATTAAGGCAGGCTCGAATAAATACATAATAATAATAATAATAATAATAATAATAATAATAATAATAATAATAATAATAAGTAACTAACTCACACTAGCACTATCGAACCCGTAGGTCATGGCCGCGCGGACATAATCTCCATGCATCCCTATCCTGAGCTAACGTTTTCCAATCAATCCCTGTAAAATCTACTTCCCTCAAATCAAAGTTAATGTTATTCTCCCACCTCATTCCTGGTCTACCAACTGGGCATTTTCCATCTGGTTTTCTTACAAGAAGCTTCGAGGCACATCTTTCATTCCACATTCGTGCCACATGTCCTGCCCATCGGACTACAAGACTTGACTGTTCTTATCAAATCTGGCTTCCCATAAAGACCATGCAGTTCACTGTTAAGTAGCCTTCCCCATTCACCTGTCTGTTCATCTCTCTTTGGTCCAAAACTTTTCCTAAGAACTTTATTCTCAAATACTCGTAATCTTCTTTTATCTCTTAAATTAAGAGTCCATGTTTCGCATCCATATTATATAACAGGTAGAATAATTGTTTTATCTGTATTTCAGTTTAACGTTTTTTTAAAGGAGTTGGGACGTCAAAAGTCTCTGCAATGCATAATAGCACGCATTTCCAGAATTGAGCCTATGTTTAATTTCTTTGTGCAACTCATTTCTATTTGTGATTTATGTTCCTAGGTATTTGAATTCAGCCACTTCTCATTTGTCATTATTTGTCCTTTTCCATTATATAATATATTTCTATATTATTATTACATATATTATTATTATTATTATTATTATATCGAATGTAATTGTACACCGTTTAGTCTTGGTGTAGCGATGCTGTGTCATACACAGTGGGCCTGAGTTTGATCTCGGTCGGGACAAGTTTCCTACGTGATGGTTTGTTCAGGGTTTTTTCTCAACTCTAAGACAAATATCAGGAAACATTAACATTCAAACGATCCCCGAACATTATCTGACCATCATAATAATCATTATCGTATTCGCCATGATTAGTATGAAAGTATGAGTGGGTAGTGTGTTTCGTCTTAAATGTTCTGATGTCTCGGAGGAGGCCCTGGATTGAGCAGATCACTCATTCGGAGAGGCCCTCCATTTCCTTGTGTGATCAAAAAGTATAGGTATGATCCAAAGTTTAAAATCCCTCACCCGACAAATTGTACCGTTGTAAAACCCGTGTGGCGTGTGGCATTTAAAAGAACCTATGAGGTGAGGGGTTAAATACGACGTGGAAGAAGATTAAATATAATTAATTTATTATCATAATTTTATCAACGTCATCATGTTTGTATGTCAGCCTCTGATCCCGAGGATTGCGTGTTCAAATTCGGTTGGAGTCGATCGAATTTTACGATAGAAAAACCCAAGGGACAAATCCTTGGGGAGGGACTTTAAGCCATGGGTCCCGAGCCTGAAGATTTTCGGGCTCGATAAAAAACCTTAAGCCTAAATTAATTCCTCTGAGCAAAAATTATTTGGCTTCCCTCAGCCAAATAAGTATCTTAGTTGCCTACTAGATGTCACTTCGAGCCTATGTGCTGATCATATGTCACTCGCTGACATTTGTAGGGAAACGATAGTAACAAAATTAGCTTGGTTAAGAAACTCCACCTAGGAAGCACCCATATCTCCACTAGGACCTAAGGGGGGCAAATCTATCACTCATTTTACATGTTTCCCTTTCATATTAAATAATATAATGTATTAAACATATCAAATAATATTTCTAAATTCGAAATAAAAAATATGAATATTTGGAAAGTCTCTTTCCATAATATTTTTGATATTTGTTTTATTTAATTCCAGAAGCTTGATAATCCATTTACAGGCACAACTCCATCCAATGATGCCATAAAAATAAATACCGTATTGTATCAGAGAAACAATAATGTATTCTATACTAGGGAAGTAAAGGACGTAATAAATTATATATATATATATATATATATATATATATATATATATATTCAATTTTTTAATATTGTTACATAAGAATATTGTGCTTATCTCATTTTAGATGGATATTAATAAAATTGCTAGATAATTAACTATGTTTGATTTTTTAGTGTTGGATATTTACAATTGTTCATATTTTTACACAAATAATTTCGTGACTATTAAAATGCGAATACTTCTATGTATATTATAAAATATTATCAGGGTTTTACTAATGCATATGTTTAAAATCACAGGAACGGTCCTGTTACAATAAAATAATGTCTGTTTATATCTCTGTTTATATAAAATCATCTCTGTTTCCATGTATGGAATTCTCTTTATATAAATATATTACTAATTTATGTATTATGTTAAAACTTCAGATTTCATTTATTTTTTAATTTTATTTATCTTTGGGCAAACCCCAACGATATCACATAAATAAATAAATAATACTAACTTGACTTTTATGTGAAAAAAACTGTACAATTGACAGTGGTTGATGCCAGTAGTTCCATATCTTAAAGTAGGGCTACTGAGTTTTGGTTCCTTTTATTTTATGTGTTGATTTGACACAAATGCTTTGGGTCACTTTAAATAGATCCTATATGAAAGAAGTGCTTTTTATATTGGAGAATATAACGCGGAGGCGTGAATTTTATTACTGTGTTGTGCTGATAATCTTACGATAGAGTAAAATGAAGCTATGGGTTGATCAGAAGCCAGTTGCAAATCAGCGTGCACCAGAGGAGTCTAAACTATCGACACCGGAAGGAAAAAACTTAATATTTATTTTTCGTTTTTATCATACAATGTCATGAAACTGTTTTTTTAGACACGTCTGGATTAAGTTGGACCAGTTCTGGATATGGGTGCCGCTAGCCCATTACGTCATCTTTGCGTAGTCTTCCCATATTTAGAAATGACAATAAACTGTGGCAGCATACTTTATATTAATGTAAAGAAATGTAGCAATGACATTAATATGCATACCAGAACAGGGACTTGCCATACATCTCTGGCATATTAAACTCAGACTTGCAAAGTGCCTTCTAATTTATTTCTTGCGCTCATTTTTACATTTTATTCAGTCACAAACTGGAAAACAATCGTCTTTGTTTCTGAAATACCTTCAATTATCCGTGGTGAGTTTTGCACTTTTTGTGCTAATTCCTTTTAAATCTTAGCCTTCGACGTTTTACGTGTTTTGAAGTGTTTAGTTAGCTCTGTCGGACCTGATATTCTAGTTGGTTACCATGGAAACACTTTTACAGGTTAATGGGGTTTGTAGAAGTTAATATCAGTATGACTTCCTTCGGAAGGCGATTTCCTTATCTTACAGGAAAATAACCTGAAGTGTGAAATCAGAGGTATCTGAGTAAATTATCAACCCTCTCAAGTTCATCATTGAATTGCATCTCTGATGTCCTCAGATGGGTAAGACCCTCATTACAATATCCACCCATAGTAATTCTGCCCGAGGGTAGGTCTTTCACTGCAATCATAGCATTTTCATGCTATGCTTGCAGCTTTACCAGGGAATTGTAGGTGTGGTAGCTTTCTGTTGCTTTCCACACCGGTGAAGGATGATAATGATGATGATAATGATAAGGGTGA
The DNA here is from genome assembly GCA_030220185.1 of Diploptera punctata. Taxonomy (NCBI): domain Eukaryota; kingdom Metazoa; phylum Arthropoda; class Insecta; order Blattodea; family Blaberidae; genus Diploptera; species Diploptera punctata. Next base: position 695,758 of record JASPKZ010004551.1, on the reverse strand, counting down.
GGATGAGGATGATTATGATAATGGTGAGGATGAGGATGAGGATGATGATGATGACCATATGATTTCGGGGACCGTTTGGGCCTTAAAGTTTTCCTGACATTTGTCTTACATGTGAGGAAAAACCCCGATAAAAACCTCACCCAGAAAAACTGCCCCGACCGGGGATCGAACCCGGGCCCGCTGCGTTGCAAGGCAGCACGCTACCTAGAGACCACAGCGGTGAACATCATTACAATATGTTATTTAAAAATAAATAATTTCTAAGATGTTACAGACTTATAGAAAATTAATTTATTAGTGAATTAAGTTATAGCATATTGTGGTATATAATTTACTCACTATCGTTCCAACCTTCTTTCTTATTCTTAGTTTAATCTCTCTCTTTTCAGGTATTTTTACCAGCCCCAAGCCATCCGGGCTTTACAGTGACACAACCTGTCGGGAGAAGACGTTAAAAAATTGTATCACCTACATACTTTTTTTTACCTCACAGGAATATGGAGGGCCTCCCCAATAAGAGACTAGAGACTTATACATTCGTATTAAAGTCTAATAAATGCTCAAAAAGTGTTCGAGGACTATTTGAGCCTTACGTTTGCGATATTTGTCTTAGAAGTGAGGAATAAACTCCCACCCAAAAAACTTCTCCCGACCGTGGATAGAACGCAGGTCCGCTGCGTATGAGGCACCGAATCGTTCCTACTAAGTTTTTATTTTTTTATATTTTAAGTGATATTCATCTATTTTGTCGTACCATTTAAAAAAATAGATGCATCTAGTAGCACATGTGAACATAATTTAGAATGATCTAGTAGCACATGTGAACATAATTTAGAATGGCGGATTTCCCCCAAAAGTTGGGTTTAAAAATAAAAGTAAATCAAATTATACTGCAATTAGAACTGATTAAGTAAATACACAGACCTTAACTAACTAAATCCATGACGTGACAAACCTTGGCCTACGTACCACGTGTATAATTACATCCATCCAGTAATGAGATGACGTGGAAGTAGATCGGGTCCCCTTGCCGTTATAGATAATTATCTTAACTTACAGCCGCTACTTATTGTAACTACTCAAATTTCTCACGATTTCTGGCGTGTACTTGATCCTATACTGGCTGAAATTCTATGACAAAATTTCTTCCACACGAAGACTCGAACCAGTGATAGTCCCGGTAATTTTGCACCAACGTATGATGCCTTAAATCGCTCTGCTACGGCGTGGGACGTAAAACTCAAAAGTGTCACATTGAAAGGCAATAAAGAACCATAGCGCATGGATACAAATATTCCACGATTCTTATAGAACAGGGTAGATAAACATATGCTCCGCCCGATTTTGTCCCCAGGAAAACTTTTGGTCTTCATTTTATGGGAGTCTGACTGGTCTGCACACCAATGATGAAGGAAAATCCCCACTTCCGCCAACCGGGATCGTACCCGAGCCGGCCAGCCCTTAGACACTTTAACGCCTGAGATCCTGTCCCATATCTGAAACATTTATTGTGGATTAATATACATAGACCTATGTACTACATTTTATTCAACATCTAGAGTTCACAAAAAATGCATTTCTGGATTAAATTTATATCTTAATTTTGTGTGCGTGTATATGTGTGTATTCTAATCCATTGCAATGCATTTTTAGGGCGGAATTCATGAAATCATCTTTACGCAAAGAGTGACTCTTTCCCCCTCTCTATGACGTAGAGAGTATTCATAAAACCGGTTTTGCTTAAAGATGGTTTCATGAATTTCGCCCTTAGTGCTTCGAGTTTTGCGCTGGACGGAGTAGATGACATTTACTTGGTCTATTTTACTCATCACTTCTGCAGATCACGTTATATAGATAATGTATTCTTGTATTGTGGACAAAGAGGAGTTTAGATGAGTAAATGTGTATATGTCCATATAGTCTTAAGTGTGTTGTATGACGAATTATGTTGAAGAGACGGGAGAAGGCGAAACCCGGTGCCGACACGTAGTCTATTTCTATCGAAAAACACCAAAAGTGTCGCCAGGCTTAACTTTTCCATCCGACGCGACGGACGAACCGCTATCAAACAATATCACATGTCTTCTAAACATAAGTACTGAGGAGAGTACAGGATTCTGGTGCACAATCCAGTGAATAAAAATTGCACTCCACCACCCCTCGTACCTCTGAGTTTGAAGATTTTGCAGTTAAATTAATTATCATAAGTAATGTCACGAGTGGTTTCCAAATCATCCATTAATTCACGAGTCACAAAGTGACGAGTGAATTTATCTAGAGGATTTGGAAATCAAGAGGGCTATTTGTTAGGGCTATTAAACGATTAAATTAAGCCGTTTACTCAAAAATCATTATTTAAATATAGTTACCGGCATTTTAAAATATTTATGTATATTTAATGTAAACAAATCAGAAATGTAAGGTTACGTATATTCACTGCAACTTGGTCATATTATTTATTGCCAAATAGAATCGCAATATTGTAAGAATCACCCTAGTGAAGAAATAATGAAACACACAAAACTGTATATTATAATCAACATTATAGGTTATTCATTTTCTTTAATAAACAACTCAGTAAAATCACGGAATCTGTTCATTATTTGCTATATTCAGTGTATTTGTTGGAGAGAAATAATGCTCTGACTTGTTCAGAATATTAAAAAGGAGGAGCTTTCTTTATTATAAAAGCAGGAGCTGATAAAGAGAAATCGATAAAGAGCGAGAACAAAATTCATTGAAACGTGATTGATCATTGATTACCATTTGAGGCATGAGTTAAATAGTTATAAAAAATGAATACATCTTAGAAAAATTACATATGGAACCTTCAGAAAACAACATTTCTGATTATAAGTTTAGATCGATGCAACGTGTTCATCGAATGGAACATCACAGGAAACCTAAACAAATATAAGCTATCAATTTGCAGGAAGAAGAAGACTAGGACATACAATCAAAAGATGTTTGAATGGTGTTTCTCTTGGGGCCGAAACAGGTCAACAAATTACCTAAATTCGTGAATGGACTCTGTTGATGATGATGATGATGTAATTAATTTTAGAATTAAAATTTGGTTTGGACACGTGAAGAGGATGAATGAAGATAGGAGTTTGCAGTGGATTCCAAAGAGAGACTTACGAGGATATGGATAGAGGGATTATGAATATGATGAAGGATGGGGACTGGATGGATAGAGATGAATGGAGGAAGAGAATCATAATTTATTATTGAGCACAGGAAGATATTGTATACATTTAAAACCTGTTAAGTAATTACATAATTAAAATTTTCGAACTAGCCGACTATCGAACTAGGGTCCACTAGTCAGAAAGCAGGCATGTACCATCAGAGCCATCACGGTGGATTGTCTCTAATCTTAGTTAAAATCTGAAATTGAAAATGTTATTGTTAGTGCGGTATACATATTTCTGAGAATGAGTTAATTGATTTCTTGTTGTTTAAACGTAGAACACAAATTAAGGGATTAGCGGTAAAACTGGGGTCTCTGTAGGCGGTTACATTTACATGGGACAAATTACTATCAAGGTTGGTGGGCAATGATGCTCTGTGACCCCTGGTGAGATTAAACATGTATAGATGAATGAGAATTGATCTCTGAATACAGTTTCTGTTACGTTGCACTACTATATCTCCCCTTCGATTGTTCTTATCGCTTATAACTTCCCAATTCATTCATATCGAAGCTTCTCCATTGGAGTCTAATTCTTTTATTCATGTATTAATTTATGTCTCGCTGGGAAGAAGTTGCCTATGGCGATATAGAACATGTCTTATAGCTAACATTAACCATGATTTGAGGGAGGTAAATTGTACAGGATATGTTTGGAAAACATTAGCTCAGGGATGTATGGAGAGTTTATGTCTTGCGCGGCCATGAACCTATGGGTTCCATGACACCATTGAGTTAGCTTATATTTTGCTATGTATCTGTCCAACTATTCACAAGCCCAATGTTGAGCCATAGCTTCCTTTTGTCAGGAGTTACTAGACCAAGTTAATTTAGTTACGCCTATTTGCTCACAGATGACATGAATGGTATGTGGTCAACATAACGACCCAATGAAAGATCTAGCAGGAAACTAAGTTATTACTAGAATGATGAGGTCGGTAAATTTATCTTAGCAGACTCGGGACCCACCGTTTAAAGTCCCTCCCAGGGGAGTTGCTCCTTAGATATTTCCATCCTAAAAAAATCGATCGACCCCGGCCGGGTTCAAACCCTTGACCCTCGGGAGACAGAGGTAAGGAACATAACCACCAGTTCACCGCGGCCGACTACATTTTGCTATCATGTAAACATAAATATATTTTCGAACTGTATAAATTGTATCAATTTTCGAAAAATAATATTCCGTATTTGGAATACTACGTCTTCCAGTCTAGGTATTGTTTCTTGATATGTTTTATAGATCTATTATTTTACAAGTAAATGCCATATCATATACAGTTTTAAAAAATCTTAAATTTTCTAAAAAAAACACATTTTTAATTACAACTAGCCGTATCGGTGGATGTGCGACTAGCGACTAGGGTCTCAAGTTCCGGAAAGGTATTGGTAGTGATCCACACCGCGATTTTTCGGGTTTTTCTCGAGGTTCACCCGTTTCCCGAATTTCATTCAACCAACATCCTCCATTCCTCTTCCCTCCTCCATCATGTCCTTTCATCTTCATTCATTTATTTCATAACACCTTTCACCGTATCTCATGTTAGATAAAAAATAATTTGTATTAGTATTTTAAAATATGCAGTTTTGGTGATACTGTCTCATGACTCCGAGTCTTTGTGTCAACTTAGAGCAGAATAGACCAATGGAAGGATTGTAGCCCCTCCTCGAGTCATTGCGCCCAGCCCAAATAAATGGCGGTATGAGTTATTTGTGTGAATACTTTGTTTCTGTCGAGCCAGGATCACCATAACAGACTACATGTCACCGTAGAATAGATTTCATCTCATTCAGTTTTGTTTATTGTAATTTTGGTGTAAGAATAATTTTTGTATTTTTCTTCTGACCTAGTTGAGTAGTAGACAAGGCCTTAAAGTCTTACCTCTGCCAGGTAAAATAAAGCTATTATTATAAAGTAAAAATGGGTACTACAATGATCCTAGGTTGCCGAGTTAGAGTCTTAAAACCCGAGCCCATCTCTACTAATACAATATAGTATCTCTTCCGTCTATATAAGTAAAAACATCAAACTTACTTACTTACTCACTGGCACTATCGAACCCGTAGGTTCATGGCCGCATGGACATAAGCTCTCCATACATCCCTATCCTGAGCTAATGCTTTCCAATCATTCCCTGTATAATCTACTTCCCTCAAATCATAGTTAATGTTATTCTCCCACCTCATTCTTGGTCTACCAACTGGGCGTTTTCCCTCTGGCTTTCCTACAAGAAGTTTCCATGCAAGTCTTTCATTCCCCATACGTGCAACATGTCCTGCCCATCGCAGTCTACGAGACTTAACTGCTCTTATTATATCTGGCTTCCTATAAAGACCATGTAGTTCATTGTTATGTAGTCTTCTCCATTCACCTGTCTGTTCATCTCTCTTTGGTCCAAATATTTTCCTAAGTACTTTATTCTCAAACACTTGTAATCTCCTTTCCTCTCTTAAAGTAAGAGTCCATGTTTCGCACCCATATAATATAACTGGTAGAATAATAGTTTTATATATTTTCAGTTTAACGTTTTTTGAAAGGGGTTGGGACATCAAGAGTCTCTGCAATGCATAATAGCATGCATTAAAAAAAATTAAGAAGTGTGTTTCGATATAAATAACCTGCGTCTCCCGAATACGCAATTACTGAGCTATTTAATGTAATGACAGATCGGGAATTATGCCCCTATTTGCCTGCTTTTTAACATAGTAAATTAAAGAAATATAATTATTTATTTAGAAGAACTAGCAGAAATTTTAGTATTAGATTAATTAACATTTTAAAGATTTTAAATACACAGAAGGTAAACACTAAACATTTACTTGAAACCGGTATAACATGAAAAATATAGAGACTTGTATAGACTTAGTATTATCCTTGAGGGGAGGAACGTGTAAACAAACTGAAGGAGGTAGAAATGTTAAAAAGAAATCGACAACATAATTTTAAACGAGCACGCACTGTGTAAGAACAAACCTTTCTACAGAATTGTTACTACAATATACAGTAGCCTAACAGCTTTCTGCTGTTGATGGAACTAGTTTAGAAAGGCCCGCCGTTTTAATAACTTACAGGTACTAATTCCACACGTACAGGTACTAATTTCACAATGCCATGCTATTATTTCCATCTCTCCCTATTTTAACCTTCCCTTTAAAGGTATATTTATGTGCTCCACACCTCATGGTACTTACAGGGCAAAAGATGATTTTTAACTCTGCATCACACACTTGTTTCTTCTTATCTCACAAGGATATGGATGACCTCCCTGGATAAATGATCAGCTCAATGGCTGTCTACCTCGGAGACAACACGAGCATTTAAGCATTCACTGATTTAGTCATACTAAACAAGGCAAATAAGATATGGATGATTGTGATGACCAGATGATGTTTAGGGACTATTTGGGTTTACAATTTCCTGATATTCTTCTTAGAGGTGAGAAACATACCCGAAAAAAATCTCAGCTACGAATCTTGCCCCGACCGGAGATAGAATCCGGACCTGCTGCGTACGGGGCAACGACGTTGTCCCAAGACCATAGATGTAGACTTTTTTATATTGTAGTTTATTTAATGAGCTAATATTTTAATTAATATGCGATTTTATTATAGGCTACAAATATTGGATTATTTTTGTTATGGGCTGCGATATTTCAACTCTCCTCCCTCGTTTCTTTCCTTCTTGTTTATAACCCCCTTATTTCTTCTAATCACAACTTATTCTTCTATACATGTATTTAAACAATGTCTAAAACGGATTAAAAGTTGAAATGGAAGTGAATGTAGAAACTAAAAGATTTTCTGTAATTTCTATGGTAAAATAGTGACAGGATGTACTCTTTTGGACAAACGGAAGAATGAAGATATTCGTGAGGAATTACAAGTAACTAGTGTGATAACAAAAATAGAAGAACATAGAAATAAATGGTTTGAACGTGTTAGTAGAATGAGTGAAGAGAGGATACTTTATAAGATGTTAAATTACAATCCACAAGGACGTACAAGTCGTGGACGACCATTTAAAAGATGGAGCGAGCAACTGTAATATGGAGCCGGAACAGATCAGAAATGTTCTAAACTGTGACGGTACATGATGATGAAAATAGTTTTTCTAATCGTTGTAGAAACATGTAGTTTCGTTAGCCTTCGGTGTCAAGATAGTGTACCATCCGTCTCAAGTTCTGAAATATATGATTCTAAAGTCAGTTGGCTGCACATATTGATTCTAAAGTCAATTGGCGTTCTAAATTAAGAATATCCGAAAATTTTTAGGGGACATTAAAAGCCGTTGATTCCTTGTTACACTTATGTTAACATTAAGGGACCCTCGAATATGGTATGTATTTTTTTCCTTAAGAAAATTCCACGCGCCAGGCTCACTCTCTGGCAGTTCGATTAACCTGGTAGCAGAAATTATCGAGAAATAAAAATCCTCTTCAGTCTTTAGTTAAACAAATACTCATTTGTTTTTTAGTTCTTGTATCGGAACTGATTTATTGTCTCACAAGGAGAAAGAGATTTATTTAAATGTAATTCGGAGAAATTCTCATTAGTTGGGCATTCTTGTCTTTATATAATCTTGGCATTGTGATTGTTTTCTTATAAGAATACAATTCCAGGAAATTTAGGAAGAACATTGCAGACACCAAATGAAACTTTAAAAAATGACAATCCGTTTGTTAATGGTTTGGTTCATTTGAATTACGTCTTCATTAATGATTTTACAAAGAGATCGTGAAGCAGATTGAAATCAGGCGAACAGAAGTGTGTCAGTGCGGTGCGGCGAACGAGTTGCCTCATTCCATTCATGAAATGTTCGACCTTCGCACTCCTTCAGGGATATACAATCTGTTATGTTTTTTAATGTAATTTTTTGTTTCATGTTATATCGCATTTAATTATTTTAATGAGTATTAAGACGTATACGAGACCGATACAAAAAGTCTGTCACACAGGAGCTGCGTAAACTAAGCCAATTCTTCAGCAAGTCGAATTGATGGAGTCATTTTAGTGTAACACTAAATATATATAGTATTCACATGTTCAATTAGAGAAGTCCAATTTCACATGCCAGTTTATTTAAGAGTGTTGGACTGCAGTGAAAACAAATAATGCATAACTGTAAATTATCTATTTGCATATTGTTGTAGGCCCTATAATTTGGCACACATTTAAATAATATCCACTGATTCATTTTCCCATGACTTTATTAAAGTATTAAATAAACCAAATTAATGTACATCATGGGATATATTGCCAATTTAAGGGTTAATTAAATTGTGTGGTATATGTTGCGACGAACCAGATATGGCGTTTCTACTGTCCACCCCTCGTTTCTAATGATCGGATTTCGCTGATTTTTCGAGAATACCTTCCTCGGTTTATTTAAATAGCATAGAGTAGATGCAATAAGTGAAGATATTAGAAATGAGCTAAATATTTTTAAACTTTTAGATAAAATAAAATAATCTAGAAAAAAAAACTGGAAAGAACATGTTCAAAGAATGAAATATGAACGAATACCAAAAATTATATTTAATTACAAAACAAAAGGAGACATGAATGTTGGTAGACCGAAAAGAGATGGATTCAACTTTTTGAATGAGAATCTATGAGACTGGAACAAGCCACATAGGCTTAATCCGTGATTGTTGATGAGAGTAGAACATCGATTTTCCGTCTCTCTATTAACCGATAACCAGATTATCCGATGGTCTTAACGTTCACTTTTTTATTTTTATACACTTACAGAATATAGAATATATTTATTTAGCTTGGTGGAGTTAAAGATGGTATAAAAACACTGGACTTAACAGCCATGTATCGTAAACTGTTTTAGAAGTTTTCTTTTCTATTTGGGTAATTTCATTGTAGTAATCCCCATATTTATCTATAATTTTCATCTTTTAGGTGAACAGATTCATAAATTCGAGATTAGAAACAATTTTAAAATAAAAAATCTTCAGTTTGTTATTTAATATTTATTTATTTTTAATAATATCAAGAAGTACACCAGTTTTTTTAGGAATCGATTTTAATATAAACTAATTAGTTTATTTAATTTAATGGGGAGTTGTGGCGATTAATTAAAGTAACTTATGTAATAACTTTTTTATTTGATTGTCATTAATATTTATGGGATTTGTATTTTTTATTTATTGTTTTATTAGCTAAATGTTCACTCACACACTGAAATCCATATTTTATAGTCTGAGTTATAAACGTTTTTAAAATTGCATAATGCATGTTGTAATTTAATACAGACTTCAAAATTACATTCAATACTAAATTTTAGCAACTTCTATAGTCTAATACAGAGAGGATAAGACTATTTTTTTCAAGATGTAGCTGCTCACTTGCCAGGAAAAAAAGAAGCTTCTTAAATTTTAAAATTGTTCCAAATTCATAATTTATAAAGCGTAACAAATTGAAGTGTAGGTAAAAACATGACTTTCGATAATATGGAATGATCCATCTCGTTATTGACATATTTTTCGTAGAAGTTTCAACCGTAGACCTAATAATGATATAAAATGTAAAAAAGTAATACAATAATGAATAATATTCTCTTAATAATTGTCGAATTATAATACAATATTTCATCGTGCTCTGAAAAAATCAATAGAAAGGAGATAACTATGATTGATTATTTAACTCATGCCCCAAATGGGAGTCAATGACCAATCACATTTTAATGATTTTTTTTACAACCAATTACAGTCGTGTTTCGCCTAGAATTTACCAACTAAAGTTTATCATAATAAAGAAAGCACCTCCTTTTTAACATTCTGTATAGCTCATAGCATTATTTTGCAGTGACTGACTCTGTAAGAAATACGGCTACCAGATTGCATATATAGTGCATGAATGTCAGCAGAAAGCGCATGCCAGAGATAATATAAAAACATTTGTAACAATTGATTATACCACAAAAAATCACTGTTTGCATTTTCTTAAACGAATTATTTTTAGGAAATTACGTTGCATAAAAATATAATTGACATATTTACATCATAGGACATCAAATTAATTAATACCTATAACGTTGGTTATAAATTTCTCCACTAGGGTGAATTCTTACAACATTGCGATCCTTTGGCAATTAATATTATGATCTGGTTGCAGTGATAAACAAAAGAAGCAAATGAAGCGTACCTATCGTTTCTCATTTGTTTTCAAACATTGCCGTTTACATTAAATATATAAATATATTAAAATAATGATTTGTGAGTAAACAGCTTAATTTTATTCGTTAAATAGACTGGGGGTCTCTGTAGGCGGTTACATTTACATGGGACAAATTACTATCAAGGTTGGTGGGCAATGATGCTCTGTTCATCTCTTTTTGGCCCAAAAAAAATCCTAAGAACTTCGTTCTCAAATACTCGTAATCTTCTTTCCTCCCTTAAAGTATTTGATCTCTTCTAGAAAATCCAGTTGAACGTCTCCAAAAATTTATATTTAATATGGAACTTAAAATATATGCCTACATTATCCATCGATCCATCCATAGTAATTCTGCCCGAGGGCAGGTCTTACACTGCAATCATAGCATTTTCATGCTATGCTTGCAGCTTTACTAGGGAATTATTATAGGTGTGGCAGCTTCCCGTTGCTTTCCACACCGGTGAAGGTGATGATAATGATAAGGATGATGATGGCCATATGATTTCGGGGACCGTTTGGGCCTTAAAGTTTTCCTGACATTTGTCTTACAGGTGAGGAAAAACCCCGATAAAAACCTGCCCCGACCGGGGATCGAACCCGGGCCGGCTACGTGACAAGGCAGCACGCTACCTCGAGACCACAGCGGTGGACCACATTATCCATAATTATGTTAAAAAATATAAATTTGCAATCAAGCACACAAGCATCTAGTAAGTGTTAATTTATTTGAGTAAAACACAAATAGGTCTGATATAAAAACAGAAAGGTGTCCGAAAAAAAGAAGAAAACATTTGCTCATCACACATTCCACACTTATATTTTAAATCTTAAACTTTTTTTTTTTGCCTCTCAATATTGAGGATGCCTAGAGATACAGAATATAAAATTTTGAGGGAGTCACAGAAATGGTTTAAGTATGTGTGGTTTTAAACAGGGATAAAAAAATCTAACATGAAAACAATGCGTCTAACGGAAATGAATACCAGATGTTTGTTCTGGGTGTAAAGGCGGCCGTCACGCAGATTGACAACCCGGCTAACATCTAGTGCTGATTGTCTACAAGGTGGGAGCCTTAAACTCTTATTGCCCCAAGGGCCACAAGCTTGTAACATGAACACAATTATATTGAGGTACAGAATAATTATGTTAAAACTATTTAAATGTTTCAATTTCCATGCAAATGTTTTCGTAGCTGCTATTGCAACGGATGGACAGATTCATCCTGTATGTCTGTGCCAATCTCATATTTACTTCTTCACTCAACCAGCATTCAGGATTGTAGTCCTAGAAACAAATAACCCTGTTACTATGGTTTTGTTCAACTCAGCGGTTCGCATTCTATGGATCGTGATCTGTAGGGAGGTCACTGGATTCTTTCTGGGGGATCGCGGTGGAGTTATTTGAATTATCAATTAATATTAATATTAATATTATTATTATTATTATTATTATTGTATAAATACATTTTTAGGATTTTTTGAACCAAAGAGAGATGAAAATACAGGTGAATGGAGAAGACTACATTATCAGTGAACTACATGATCTTTACGGTAAACCAGATGCAATAAGAGCAGTTAAGTCTTACAGATTTCGATAGGCAGGATATCTGGCATGAATGGGGAATGTAAGAGAGGCATGAAAAATCAGGAAAAGTGCGCAGTAAATAGGTCAAAAGTTGGGAGAGTAACATTAACCATAATTTAAGGGAAATTAATTATATAAGGGTTGATTGGAAAGCAGTTCAGAATAGAAATGTATGGAGAGCTTATGTCCGCGCCGTCACGAACCTCAGGATTCGATAGTTCTAGTGGGTCATTATTATTATTATTGTTATTATTGTTATTGCTATTATTATTATTATTGTTATTATTGTTATTGCTATTATTATTATTATTGTTATTATTATTATTGTATAAAATGTCACACGTTAAAACATGTGTATGAAATTTCTAGTTGATTAGGCCTGTTAAGTAGGGGATTAATGTTAATAAATTCATTCTCGGGACCAGCCACATGGGCTAGTGGTCAGCGTTCCGAGCTACTGTTCATGAGGTCCCGGGTTCAATTCCAGGTCAAACCATAGGATTTTCCTTAAAATGAATTATTCCTGTAGTTGCCCATGGTCTGGTATTTAGGTTAAGAACTCTCCTGGCGCATCATTATCATTATCACCAATCATACCATCGGGTTAATGTAACTCCGCCTTCCAGGTGCCCCCACCAAAGAAATGGATTACAATCCTGCCAATTCTAGGGGAGAAAGCCAGAAATGTCATAAAAGACAACCTGGTGGCATTAGACAAAAAAGAAAAATCTCGGAAAGTAGATCATGTATGCAAGAAGTTTGGTCTAACTTATAGTAGATCTTAAAAGTAGTAAAGTAAATATCAGGTTTTTCACATCATATGCCTTTCGGTTGGATTTATTTTTTACTTTTCTAGTACTGTGATGAGAATACAGGGGTGTCTTTAAACTCACTATCCATTTCAAATAATGAAGTCCATCCATAGTAATTCTGCCCGAAGGCAGGTCCTTTACTGCAATCATAGCATTTTCATGCTATGCTTGCAGCTTTACTAGGGAATTGAAGGTGTGGTAGCTTCCCGTTTCTTTCCACACCGGTGAAGGATGATGATGATGATGATCATATGATTTCGGGGACCGCTTGGGCCTTAAAGTTTTCCTGACATTTGTCTTACTGGTGAGGAAAGACCCCGATAAAAACCTCACCCAGAAAAACTGCCCCGACCGGGGATCGAACCCGGGCCAGCTGCGTGCAAGGCAGCACGCTACCTCGAGACCACAGCGGTGGACATAATGAAGTCAATGATTGAAAAAATCAATGTTATTGTGCAGTGTTACACATATCTACTGCTTTTCTTCTAGGTGAAAACACATGCTCCATCTTTCAGCTGTGAAACGAAATGTAGACCTTAACATTTAAACCGTAAAAAAGCCTGCTGCTTCTGTGATACGATTCCATAAATCAAGCAGACGTGATAAGGGCGTTTTCGTAAAGTGAAACGTAGAAATTTTCACACTGTGTTGCGAGAGGTATTCAACTCCCTGTTGAGGCGTCGAGTTGATGCGTTCGGACTATCACTGGCAATTTCAACCTGATGCACTGATATGTGAATCTGCCGATACGTGTGGTCGTCCATGATTACAGCCCTTCAAGCCTTTGAATACTTCGAGGCCCCATTTACAATTGCAGACTCAGTTTATGGTACAACATTTTTTTTAGCAACAGACTTCCATGGGCTTCATGTAATATTGGAACCACTTTCCTACTAACATGTTTACTCTGGCACCACGTTCCTTATCACACACACGCCGGTACGCTTAAATTTGTTACAAGCAGACGAATGTGTGCATTTGTTGGGGCTGATTTACGGAATTTATGGATAAATTAAGATCTGGCGTTTTCATATGACAATCAGTTTACCCGTTCCATGTTAAACATGCTGCACTAAGCTAACAATGTATGCAAAAAGAAAAAGTAGTGTTTTCATGGAAATGGATAGTGAGTCATGTGATGTAACGTGGATATAATTTCTATTGCATTACTATACAAGATGTTTATGTTTCTTTACACATGTTTGTAGGACATACTGGCGAGGAGAGTATGGAATTCTTTGTCCCATACGACATTGCCCTCTGTCTCATTGTTCTCTCAACAATGTAATTTGACCTGTGCCCTTACAGCTTTCCATCGGAACCTCTTTATCAGGGATGTGGTGTGTTACATGGCATGCCCCTATAATTTATACTGTCGACAGCAAAGTTAACACCATATTCTCATATTTTAGTATATGCCATAAGATTTTGTTACTCTGTATTAAGTGTTTTCTTAATTATATGGGATGTGGAATGACACATTTTTAAATATCATTAACATGACTAGAGGTGAATTAAAAAATTGAATATATTTTTGTTTTATATCACAGAATATCAAGCAATCTCTGCAAGAGTTGTAATTGTTTAAAATATTCAAGTTTGCATGTTTCTAAGTCCCCGATTTAGCGAATTCCGAAGGAACGAAGGTATTGAGATTGTTCTTATGAAAACAATATATTCACAGATATTACGAACTGCTGGTTTCCTTAGGACTTAAAGGATCTTCGGGACTTGGATTTTTGGTAGCATGAGGTTCTAGCCGAGCGTTAGTATGTGGATGTATTAGTTATAAAAGCATACGTGTTTTCGAACATAAATAAATGGATTCTTAATTTTAACTATTTTATTTCTAGAGTATAATGATTACAATAAACCTAAATAACTAATCTAAGCTTATATGAAGAAAACCTACATTCGAACTTTCTAGGGTTTGAGAGATGGAGATGTGGGTTTTATAAATCTACCCTAATCTACATTTTAAAAATTATCTACTAACTCTTTAACTTAGATACATAGTATGCAACTATTTAAAATACTTGGATTATTTTCTAATTGTCCTAGCAAATTTGTTAAGAAAAATGGCTGGTAGACTTACCCATCAGCTACTGCATTCACTGACTGACACGAGTCACCTATTTTGCCAGGGTTAAATACTGAGCTTTGACCTACATCTCCCCTAACTTACTGAACTAACATTCCATAGTCTAAATGCAGAGATTTCACAGTTAGCCTTGCAAACTTTGCTGCCATAAGTCAAAATTCTGTCCTGAAATATAATGTGTCTAAGTGCTTTATTTCAACAACTGTTTCATTTGAATAATTAAAATAATCTATGAAATAATTAAATATCTATGTAAAATACTCTATGTATTCATAAGAACAGATCTTCACCTATCCTATGTAGAAGACACCGAAAATGACCATGACAAAAAAAAAACCTATTTCACCTTCTGATATGCTAGGGTATTAGCTACAATACTATTAATTATTTACATTCATTTAGAGTATGCTTATCCACCGCTGTGCTCTCGAGGTAGCGTGCTACCTTTTCACGCAGCGGACCCGGATTCGATTCCCGGTCGGGACGGGTTCCTGGGTGAGATTTTTTCAGGGTTTTTCCTCACCTGTAAGACAAATATCAGGAAGCTTAGGGCCCAACGGTCCCCGAAAATCATCCGGCCATTATCATCCTTATCATTATCATCACCATCCTTCACTGGTGTCGAAAGCAACGGGAAGCTACCACACCTATAACAATTCCCTAGTAAATTCTTATATGAAGTATTTGACAAAGGCAGTTGAAATCTATTTTGGCAATAATCTAATTTAGTAATAAATTCATGTCTTTGGGAATCAAATGCGGGACATTCAGATAACAGATGTGATACATTCTGGCTGGAGTTCCTGCAAATACAGGTATCTGAACCTATTTTATATCGATCCAAATAATGTTCAAATTTACCCTGTCTAGTCATAAATTGTGATAATACAAAATTTGGTACTACTTAATTTCACTTTATTCGGTCAAACACTGCTGGGAAAAATAATGTTATTGTCAAAACATCATTACTACAGTTTAACCACCCAGTATTCCAATTTTGTATATTTTCTTAATACTTCTTTAATACAGAAGAACACAAGATTACAGCTTTATAAGGTTCTCCCAAGACCAGTATTAAAATATGGTAGTGAAGCATGGACAATACGAAGAAGAGATGAAAGCCGAATAACAGCAAGTGAGATGCGATTTATCCGCCGTATAGCAGGCTACACAAAGTGGGACCATAAAATAAATGAAAAATTATGGAAAAGTTGGATGTAGAACCCATTCTTCACCATATACAAAACTACCAGAAAAACTGGAAAGTCCATCTTCAATAAATGCCTTCTCATAGAATTCCAAAAGCCATACTTCACTACTGCCCCCAAGGCAAAAGATCGCTGGGACGTCCAAAAAAGCGCTGGATGGAAAATTCCTTTTGAGACCTAACAGACCACACGACCTAATACTTGCATGCATGATGACGATGATGACTTCTTTAATATTATATGATAGAGGACAGAAAGAGTATATATATTATTGCTATAAGTAAATATTCTGTTTATATGCTTGCTTGTTATAGAAGCTACGAGATGGCAGCTCGACCGTTGTGCCACTGCCCCTAATGATAGATAATCATATATCAGGAAGAAACATACATTTGTGCTGGAATACCTGAGTGACACAGTTGGGAGCGCGCTAACATATAGAGTTAGATGTCTCGGGTTCAAATCCCGGTTCAGGCGTTTATTTTTCTTTTTCGTGTTCGTTAATAGTCTAGCGATCGTAACTTTTGCTTCGTCGAAACAAACTTCGGCTGTATAAATTTACTAAAAAAGTAAGGTCGAATTTGTTAACCAGGCAAATCAGACCGCTAAGTGTAGGAGTTCACCTGAAACGAAAATTTGAAAATCGCTCTAGCGATTGCGTATTCGATGTTTCACAACGAAATTCCTTGGACTACATCGATATGTCCTCTTGGGATCTTTTAAATAACTTATCCAATTATTGAATTTAATGATCTTTTGAAAATTGTGATTTTAGTAAATACCGAAGTAACGTTTTGAGAATGTTCTAATGAAAAGTTTTTTTTTAACTTTTTACAAATCTTCATCAAACCTATATATTAGACACCAAACGTTATTATGGCTATATGTATCATTAACCCAGCCGGGGTCGATGGATTTTTTTAGGATGGAAACATCCAAGGAGCAAGTCCTCTGGGAGGGACTTTAAGCCGTGGGTCCCGAGCCTGAAGATTTTCAGGCTCGTAAAAGATCCTTAAGCTTGTATGAAAATGCCTCTAAGCAAATTTTACCGAATTTTCCCGTCCTAGTACTACCTTGGTTTCCTATATGTCAGTATGAGGCGGAACGCTGACCACGGACAACTCAAATGACATCTATACGAAAAACAAGTGTAACTAAATTAGTATGGTTCAAATTCTTCCCTGTAGGGGGAGAGCGCCTAAAATCTCTTTTAAGGGAAAACATGGGCTTACAAGAATGTACAAGAATGCTGTAACTTTTTTCGATAAATTTCCGAATTGTTTGTCCCTTTTTCGATGATTTTTCACTAATTTATTGCTATTCTAATGGTTTTTAAGTCTCTTAATTAATATCAAATTCCGTTGAGGTGAATAGTCTTAAAATAAAAATAAAAATTAAAATGTACCTGTCGGCAGGTGTCGTCGTCCTCAACCTTATTAAAATGATGTATTTAAAATATTAGTTGGAGGCCTTTTGGAAGTTAACTTCCATCGTCAGCAGGATGCGTATGCTCTACTGGTTGATGTCTGTGTGATGTTGTAGACGCTGATGGTCTCTCTCTTTTTCGATTATGTACTGCAATTTTGTTTCCTATATTTACTATTGTTTTATGTAACGTCAAGTTGGTGTTAAAAAACGTTAAACTTTGCTTTAGCATGATAAAATTTCTTTCCCTTTGGGGACTCGAACAAGTGCAAGTCCTTTAGCTCTGCATCGAGCCACGATGTCCTAAACCTCTCGGCTACGGCGCCTAAACTCGACGCTAGTAGCTGCTATATATATATATATATATATATATATGGGTTGTAAGGGGTAGTGACGTGTGTATAACCTCTCCTACCCAATTCTCATCCTCACCTTCTCGTGGTACAACCTGTTTTCACAAACGAGGCTCTGAGGACCGAGTCACGGCGGTATAACCGTTCCATCAGGTACTGAGTAAATGCGGTATCCTAATGTCTGTCCAGAGACTAAAAGGTAGCAGCCCTACCACTGGACTACTTAGCGTCGGGCCAGTAACCTGTCCTAAGGAACTTCAAAACTACTTTCAAGTCTCAACACGAAAAAAGCCAGAAGGAATTGAAATATGACGACCCACAGCAAAGAAATATGGTTAAAAGAAAACGGCACAATGATATTGTAAGATATGCAACCTGGAATGTCCGAAGCATCCATGAAAAAGAAGAGGAACTAGACAGTATATTTAAAAATAGAAACATTGATATTGCAGTAACTACAGAAACTAAGAAGAAACTTAAAGGAACGAAAGAAACACAAAATTATGTACAAATATATAGCGGTGTCGACAGGAAAACCCATGGGCAAGCTGGAGTAATGATTTGGATTAATAAAACCATAAGAAATAAAATTCAACACTACACGTACTGGAAAGAAAGAATATTAGAGCTTCGACTGAAAATTAATAGAGGTAATTTGACAGTTCTTGGTGTATATGCACCAGAGGAAGGCCGTGAAGAAGACAATGAAGAATTTTATAAAATATTACAAGAAATTTATAGACAAATTAATAGAAATGATTACATTCTCATAATAGGAGATTTAAATGCCAGAGTGGGCAATGCTCAAGTCAACAATAATATTGGAACATTTGGCGAACCAACCAGCAATAGGAATGGGACAAGATTAACAGATTTTGCTATCTACAATGAACTGAAAATAACGAATACCTTTTACAATCATAGAAACATACATAAATATACCTGGCATCGTCAGGACTCAAAATCAATCATTGATTATTTCATTGCAAATAATAAGATTTTTAAATTGTTTCTCGATGTCAGAGCCTACAGAGGATATGATATTGGTTCAGATCACTAACCTAGTAGAAGCAAAAATAAGATTTCCACCAAGATGGTTAAAAAAGAAGAAAACAACAACAGAGCATAGAACAAAAGTACAAGGTAAAATTATTTTATGATGACAGCATTAAATGGTTATATTCGAGAAGAATTCAGCAATATATGGCTACAACTCCAGAAAGTAATGATGTCGAAGAAGAATTGGAAAAACATTAAAATGATAATTCAAAATGCAGCTAATGAAACTTTAGGAAAAGTAAATATACAAAAAAGAAGAAATAGAACTCTAAAAATCTGTGATGATCAAATAAAACAATTGATTGAAGAAAAAAATACAGCTTATAAAAAATATTTGAACACAAAGAAAGTAGAAAATGAAATAGAATTCAAACGCTGTAGAGCTATTGTTAAGAGGGAAATAAGAAAGAGGCATAGGAAAACATGGTTAAATTTTGTTACACATATAGAATCAGATTTGCATAAGCTCCAACCTAATGCCATCAAAATATTAAAACATTTGAATAAAGATATTAAAGAATCTACCAAAATTAATTGCGGAGTAACAAAAGAAGATTTTTTTTCAATTATTATAAGTCTTTGGACTGACAATAGCTATGAAGATACAATTTTCCGAAATAATAATGATACAGATTCCATAATATCATTGGAAGAATTGAAGAATTGAACAATAGTTTAAAGAAATTAAAAAATGGGAAGGCAACTGGCACAGATGGCTTGAATTCTGAATTGTACAAATATGCAGGCAAACAGTTCCATGAAAGACTGTTGTCCTTCTTTAATAATGTATTCAAAAATGCAGATATACCACAAGAATGGAAGACAAGCATTGTTATACCCCTGTTCAAGAAAGGAGACAAGAGAAAAATGGACAACTATAGGGGAATCAGTTTGTTAAAAACATGCTACAAAATTTATGCAGACATTTTAAATGGAAAATTGAAACGTTTCAGTGAAAAATTCCTTATGGAATGTCAAAATGGATTTACGAAAGGACGATCTTGTATTGATTCAGCATTTTCTGTTAAACTATTGCTTGAAAAAAGAATAGAATTCAACTTAGAAACACATTTTGCTTTCATAGATTTTGAAAAAGCATTCGACACAGTCAAGAGATCAAAACTCTTAAATATATTGGAAGACAGAAATATACCAAATTTACTTCGGCAGAACATACAAAATATTTACAAAGACAACACCATGAAGATTAAATTAAATAACAGATTTTCTGAAGAAGGAATTATAAATCGTGGTGTGAGACAAGGGCTGCCCCCTCTATCCCCAACACTCTTTGCAATTTATATCAATGAAGTAATATGTTGCTGGAACAAAACATATAAATTTGGAATAAGAATATCAGAAAATAGAAAATTTAAACACCCTATTGTTTGCAGATGACCAAATAATAATAGCAAATTCCGAAGATAATCTACAGAAAGGTCTGTATGAACTTAACAAAATTACAGAAGAATATGGATTAAAGATATCTACAGAAAAAACAAAAATTATGGCATTTCAAGGTGTAGATCCTGTCAGAAGTAAAATTGTACTGGACAATAAAATTTTGGAGCAGGTGAATAATTTTACATATCTAGGATGCAATATCTCATACGAAGAAGAAAAGGATGTAAATGCAAAAATATCTAAATTTTTAAGAATTTTAGGGTTAATAAATTCTATCATCAAGCCACAGATAGTCCAAAAGCATTCAAGACTGAAAGTGTATAAAACACTGGCTCTTCCAACTCTTTTGTATGGTCGCGAAATATGGACGTTGAAACAGAAGGATATACAGAGACTTAGATCTGCTGAAATGAGATATCTTCGGAGAACTGCAGGATACACACTACTAGATCACAAAAAAAATGAAGACATCTTAGAAGAATTACACATGGAATCTTTAGAAAACAAAATTTCTGATTATAAGTCAAGATGGATACAACATGTTCATCGAATGGAAGATCACCCAATACCCAAAAAATGTTAAGATATCAACCTGCAGGAAGAAGAAGACCAGGACGTCCACTCAAAAGACTTCTGGATGGTGTTTCTCTTGAGGCCGAAACAGGTCAACAAATGGCCTAAATTCGTGAATGTACTATGATGATGATGATATATATATATATATATTTGTGTGTGTGTGTTTGTCTTAACCACTTAGCGGCCGAATTTTTAGATTTTTCGCACAATGGGACTTGATATATGCAACTAATATACGGTAGAACCAGAAAATCATTATTAAAAAAATAGCGAAATCTGACCATTAGGAGTGGGTGATTAACCTGAAAGTCGAAATTTAAAAATCACCTTGAGGCCGCCATGTTTGTTTTCTCTTAACGTAACTGGATTTATGCGACTTAATTAACAAATATTTAATATATTCCGTAAACCAGACAAATCGGAGACAACTCCTACATGACGAACGTTCTAAAATTGGCAATTTACAGAATGCTTGTCGTTGTTATTGGTCAAATTATTTGGTGGATATTGCTCACGCACTAATGAATTGCCTAAGAAAATGTTTATTAGTATATTCGTTTGTATAGAGTTAACTTATAAAACTGAATAGGTCCATAAATTACAAATGTGGGTAGGATCTAAACGGCAGTGACTTTATAATGATATTCCAGGTCTTGAGGGGATAACTTATTCAGCGTCATGTTTGGGATTTCAGAACCTCTTAAATATGACAAATTTGTAATTTTATTAAGTTTAATTTCATTCATTCCGAGCACTAAACGTCAGATTGAACTAGTTTTATGGCGTTGGGATGATAAGGATGAGGGTTAGCCAACACTTAAAATTACATTGTTTTGTATTTTATATGACTACAAGCCCGAGGTTTGTTTACTCTAGCTGCTTTGAAACTACTCCATTTTATTAGATCAATTTGTTCGAAGCGGGACACATTTTTATGACTAGAAAAGTAACCTTTCGTGCTTCATATAAGTTGTACCAAGATTAGGACATCTATTGTTAAAATTCTTCCATTCTTTGTTGGCCTCACAGTACATCTGTTTGACTAAGTATTTTATGTCTTTAGCTTTTTGTAGGTTTGAATTCTTTTAGCCACCTAATTTATTCGAATGTTGTCGTCACTTTTATAACGTATTTTATATTTTTTTACTTAATTCTTATTTATAGACGCTTTAAGATGTATATAGTCTGGAATCTTTGGTTGTTTACAGTAACCTCCACATCTCCATTCCCGTGTCTTCTCATTTGATTTTAAGTAGAAGTTTACTGATCTGCACTTTAATTATATTAAATATTTATTATTTATGGTCCCTCCGTTTCGCAAGCGGTTAGACGCTCACCTCTCGCCGCTGGAGTCTTGAGATCGACTCTCGATCACTCCATATGGTTTTTGTGCTGTCGAAACGGAGCTTGGGCAGGTATTTCTCTTTTCCCCCGTTTACCACTGCCACAATTTTCATTCCACCATTTCTCCTTATTCATCTACGAGTAATCAATTTCCTTTTATTTCGTTCATCCGCCCCTGTGACGTTGTAGAATCTCATCTCATCCCTCGACCCGCCATGCAATGAGGATATTTATTTTATTTATTATTTTTCCTTTGCTGTCATAGTTGCCTCGTACACAATAGGCCTGGGTTTGATCCCCGATCGCGAAAAGTTTCCTAAGTGGAAGTTTTTCGGTTTTTTCCTCACCTGAAACACAAATGACAGGAAGCTTCAATGACCAAACGGTCCCCAAGCATCATCTGACCATCATATTCATCATTATCATGTTCGCCATGTTAAGTA
Source organism: Diploptera punctata (assembly GCA_030220185.1). Taxonomy (NCBI): domain Eukaryota; kingdom Metazoa; phylum Arthropoda; class Insecta; order Blattodea; family Blaberidae; genus Diploptera; species Diploptera punctata. The sequence goes on along the minus strand of JASPKZ010004551.1, from coordinate 673,092 downwards.
GTAGTAGTAGTAGTAGTAGTAGTAGTAGTAGTAGTAGTAATAGTAGTAGTAGTAGTAGGACTTTATTAAACAAAAAGTAAGATATTTACAATATTATTTACAAATATGGGTCGCACAATATGTGTTTGAGTGTTTAGTCTTAATGTTGTGTTGTCTCGGAGGAGGCCCTGGATTAAGCTGATCGCTCCACGTTCTTATGTGGTCAAAATGTATATGTGATCTTAAGGTTAAACATTCTCTACAGAAGGTCGTTATTACTGTAAGACCCGGGTGGCATGGAACACGTAAGAAGTACCTAAAAGGGAGATGTTAAACTAAGGTTAAGAAATAAAAGAAGTGTACTGATTTCAAGTTCATGATCATGAAAATGAAATTCCAAGGAGCACATTCCTTGACGATCGAGGAAAATTGGACAAAAACGCAGTCAGGTTGATCAGCTCTAAACATAATAATAATAATAATAATAATAATAATAATAATAATAATAATAATAATAATAATAATAATAATAATACTTTATTTATTCTGGCAGAGTTAAGGCCATAAGGCCCTCTCTTCCACTCAACCAGCACAAATACAAATAAATATTCGACAAATATAGATATACACTGTACTAATTATAAACAGTTAAAGATACAATAAATGTAGCAATGTAAATGTCATGTACAAACAACATTTCATAGGGTAATAACAATAATGATACGATAATAATAGTAATAATAATAATAATAATAATAATATAAATATGATACATTATACGGGAAACACCAATTAATATATATATCTTACACTGGATAATAATGAAGTCGAGTTTAGAGCAAATATAAATTTAGATTTTTTTAAAAGATGCCAATGTCCGGCAGCCCCTTATTTCTTGTGGTAGGGAATTCCAGTTGCGAGAAGTGGAGATGGTATATGACATGGAGTGATGTGATGTCCTATGTTGCGGTATATTAAGTAAGAGACTATGTTGTGATCTTGTGTTTAAGTTATGGTTTGAGGATAGATACTGGAAACGGGATGATAAATAATTGGGAATCGAGGTATGTAGGATCTTAAATAGGAGAATTAGACATACGTACTATACCGGTATCAATAAATTGGAGATAGAAAAAGAAATTGAAATTCATCCATTCCTTGATCTCGGCATTTCCTGAATACGAATCCTAAAAGCTACCAACAGAGCTAACTCGTTCATATCTGTTGAACTATATTTTGTTTGTAAGTTAACACTGTACCATATCTACTGATGTGGTCCGTCATATTTTAATTGTTTCAATATTCCAATAAACTATATGATCTTCAAACTATCATAGATAATCTCCGTAAATGAAAAATTATTAATTAGAAAAATAATAACAATAAATAAGAAAAGGATGTTTATGCACTAAATGTTATGTATGAAAACATATTAGTATGATGTTTCTGTAAATTGACCATAATTTTATTTTCTGATGCAAAAGTAACATAGATAATATTGTTAGGTCTTATAGAAAACACTAATTGTTAACATCTGTATAATTTAGCCCTGGTAATTCCATCAGGATAAATAAACCATTTTGTCTAGTCTATACGCATACATCCCCATGTGGGGAAAATGGTGCTCTCTATCTGAAGTTACCAAGATCATTTATTTACGCTTATTTCGCTACAAATGTCAACATTGACATGTACTTTAAACTGACATTATGATATTATCTTGATATGAAAGGAGAATTAAATTTTGCTCAGAGGCTCCATATTAAGCATGGGGTTCTTTCACAAGCCCGAAAATCTTCAGATTCACGATCCACAGCTTAAAGTCCCTCCTAGAAGACTTGTCTCTTGCATTTTTTCATCCTAAAAAAACCCTAAACCAACAAGGCCGAAAAAACATTATTATTATTATTATTGTTATTATTATTATTATTATTATTATTATTATTTCCTGATACAATATTAACATGTGTAATATGTAGGTAATGTTAGATCTTACGAAAATATAAGTTTTTTACACGCTTTATATTAGCTTGACCTGTATCTGTCCATCTATGTAACGGAATCTTTCAACACGATTTTCACCCACTTAGAAACATACTTGAAACTTTGTATACTTGTAAAGGACAAGTGACAATATAATAATTTCATAAACGTTTTCTAAACTCCTGGCCAAAATCCTCAGAAAATAAATAATAAGATAAAAATCGGTATAATAGGTTACGGACTTATCAACTTTTTAGTCATCGTTATAAGAGCTCAGTTGGTAGAGCGGTGGACTGTTATGGTATATAATTTCAGTAATCCATAGGTCGCTGGTTGAAATCCGCCCTGGAGGATTTTTTAAGATGAGTATTACTTTAGCTCATACTACAATAGTATCGAATTTAAAGATATTTTCATTTTTATCTTATTCTGTAAAAGATTAAAACTAAAAAATAAAAATAAATAATAGTTTAAAAAACTAAAACAACACGCTTATTAGAAAACCGAATTAACAAATTAAAAATAATTTTAATTTCCAACACGCTTGGGATAAATTTAAAGTGGTCAACAAAAAAAAAATTATCTCCAACACATCTAGAATAAAACTAGTTATCTACAAAAAAATAATTTTACCATCAAAAGCGTGGGTGCTTTTTATGGTTTTTACATTTTCTTCTTAGAGATTTTACTTTACCAATATCTGTTTATTATCAAATATATTAATTTATATAGAGCATCCCTTGCTTTTAATGGTAACATTTTTTTGTAGATAACTCTAGTTTTATTTTAGATGTGTTGGAGATGATTTTTTTGTTGACCACTTTAATTTTATGCCAAGCGTGTTGGAAATTAAAATTATTTTTCAATTTTTAGTTACGTTTTCTACTAAAGCGTGTGTTTTTAGTTTTTTAAACTATTATTTATTTAGTTATGTTAAGAAAACTGTAAACAATTTATTTTCAATTGATTGAAGAAACGTCTCTTACTTGTCATTATACCATGTTGCAATCTTAGCTTTTAGTGCATAAAAAACCGCTACTTAAGAATTCATATTGATAATAAGTAGTATTTTATTTAACGAGGGAACTCGCGGCTTCAATTCCCTTTCGAAGGAAACAGAACCCAACACTCTGAAAAAAAGTAATTGGTAATTTCCTATTTTAATCCGCGAATCTTAAACTAGAGACGTGCATAATAACTACTAGTCTACCGGGACCGATGACTATGATTGTGATAGCATTACAGTATTAATATAATAATACCTAGGAACAATAATCACAAATAGGAATGAGATGCACTAGGAAATTAAACATAGGCTCAATTTTGCAAATGTGTGCTATTGTACATTACAGGGACTCTTGACGTCCCAACTCCTTTCAAAAAGCGTTAAACTGAAAATATATAAAACTATTATTCTACCAATTACATATATGGCTGCGAAACATGGACTCTTACTTTAAGGGAGGAAAGGAGATTACAAGCATTTGAGAATAAAGTTCTTAGGAGAATTTTTGGATCAAAGAGAAATGAACAGACAGGTGAATGGAGAAAGCTACAGTGAACTATATGGTCTTTATAGGATGTCAGATATAATGAGAACAGTTAAGTCTCGTAAGCTGCGATGGGCAGGGCGTGAGGCAGGAATGGGGAATGAAAGACGTGCATGGAAGATTCTTGTAGGAAAACCAGAGGGAAAACGCTCAGTTGGTAGACCAAGAATGAGGTGGGAGAATAATATTAACCATGATTTGAAGGAAGTAGATTATAAGGGAATAATTGGAAAACATTAGCTCAGGATAGGGATATATGGAGAGCTTATGTACGCGCGGCCATGAACCTACGGTTTCGATAGTGTCAGTGGGTTAGTTAATAATAATAATAATAATAATAATAATAATAATAGTAATAATAACTTAATAATTATAATAATATTCCAATCTAAGTGAAGCCTTAAACATTCGACAGGATTCGAATTCTTGACGTCCAACTTTGTTGTAAAGCTTGAAACAGGTGCCGAATCAATGTTGCTTGGTGTGTGTGAACTCATGTGCATGTTACTGAAACTATACTAAACTTGTGTTGATGGGTAATTGCTTGCAAGTCTACTAACCTAAAACAATTATTTGATCCCAATTTATTGTGGTCAAACCATACACTTTCAAATTGTGTTCCTTTTTGTAAAATAGGTAGTCATTTTGTTATCTTTATTACACACTGAACACGGAAATTATTGCATCAGAGTCTCATATTTTATCATGATGTCATTTAATTGAAAAATTAAAATAGTTGAAACATTTCTTTGCAATTTTGTAATTAAATATATAATAATAAATGATAACAATAATAATAGTAAATTAAAATATATTTAAATGTATTTATAATAGTAAACTTATAAAAGCAAATCTCAAAAGGAAACAAAAATATATAAATGTAAAACTTCATAAAACAATGAATATTCAACTTCTATTATTTTTATCTGAAACAATGGCCTGTAAGGAAAAGACCCGAACCATATACAGACAGCTGAAATGAAATACTATATCTTGTAAAAGTAGGCCTAAATGTAGGAACTGTTTTAGACAGAATTAAAAAAATAGGGCATGTGAATAATTATGTGCACTTTTATCATAGGTAATGCCACGAGTGATTTCCAAATTATCGATAAATTCACAACTCAAGAAGTGAAAAGTGAATTTATCTAGAGAATTTGGAAATCACTCGTGGCACTTGTTAGGACTATTTAACGAACAAAATTAAGCTGTTTACTCACAAAGCATTATTTAAATATAGTTATTTTAAAATATTTATATATTTAATATAAACGGCGATGTTTGAAAACAAATGAGAAACGCTATGTTTCACTTGTTCATCACTGCAACCAGATCATATTTATTGCCAAAGGATCGAAATATTGTAAGAATGCACCCTAGCTGAGAAAAAAAATGAAACACATCAAACGGTATATTAATTAATTTCTGATGTTCTATGATATAAATATGTCAATTATATTTTTCTGTCCACCGCTGTGGTCTCGGGGTAGCGTGCTGCCTTGTCACGCAGCGGGCCCGGGTTCGATCCCCGGTCGGGACTTTTTTTCTGGGTGAGGTTTTTATCGGGGTTTTTCCTCACCTGTAAGACAAATGTCAGGAAAACTTTAAGGCCCAAACGGTCCCCGAAATCATATGACCATCGCAATCATCATCACTCATATTCATCTTAGGTTAGGTTTAGGATTAGGGACTCTCCTGGCGCGCCATTATCATCATCATCACCCGTCATATCATCGGGGCAACGTAACCCCGCCTTCCAGGCGCCCCAACCTCAGAAGTGGGTTACAATTACGCCATGCCAGGAGAGAAACCAGGAATGTCGAAAGACAACCTGGGGCATTTGAAAAAAAAAGAACGTTATTACCTAGGAAAATACGTTTAAGAAAGTGCAAACAGTGGTTTCTTTTTTTTTTATGGTATAATCAATTGCTACAAATGTTTTTATATTATCTCCCGCAACCACGATTGTTACATTCGTGCGCTATATATATAATCTGGTAGCCACATGCAGTCACCGCAAAATAATGCTATGACCTATTCAGAATGTTACAAAGGAGGAGCTTGATTTTACAGTGATAAAATAAATTGATAAAATCGGGTGAAAAACGATTGTGATTGGTTGTAAATAAAAAATCATTGAAATGTGATTGGTCATTTACTCCTATTTGGGACACGAGTTAAATAGTCAATTAAAATAAATATAAGAACAAATGAAAGAGAACAAATCTTCTATTGTGAATGAACAATTATTGCATTCTATTGCAAAAAGAGTATGCATATCGAGAAAATATGAAACGTGAAAATCAGAACAGGAGATATGACTTAATTCCTATACAATTAGTATGGTAGTTATCCTTGACAATAATAATATTGTCCCGCGCCGTAACCGAGTGATTAAGGCAGAATCCTTGGGGCAGATCTACGATACTTGCGCTGGTACGAGTCCCATGGAAAATAAATTTTCTCATGGAATTTCGGTCAGTATGGGACTAGTTTCCACCCAGTATCGTGAAGTATTTGAGTATCTACAATTAGTAGCAGTTCCAGGTTGAGAAAACCAGCTATAACTGTTGGGGAACCCGACATGCTGACCACATGTAAATATTTATTGTTGGTAGTTAGTTGCTTTAAACATTTAAATAGTTTATCATAAGTAATGTCGCGTTTGATTTCCAAATGATCAATATATTCACTAGTCACGAAGCGACTCGTGAATTTATCTGAAGGATTTGGAAATCAAGAGTGGCATTTGTTAAGGACTATTTAACGAATAAAATTAAGCTGTTTATTCAAAAATCATTATTTAAATATGGTTACCGGCATTTTAAAATATTTATATACTTAATGTAAACGGCGATGTTTGAAAACAAATAAGAAATGTGAGGTTATGTTTAGTCACTGAAACTTGATCATATTATTTATTGCTAAATAGGATCGCAATATTGCAAGGGTGCACCCTAGTGGAGAAATAATGAAACACATCGAACTGTATATTATCCATCCATCCATAGTAATTCTGCCCGAAGGCAGGTCCTTCACTGCAATCATAGCATTTTCATGCTATGCTTGCAGCTTTACTAGGGAATTGTAGGTGTGGTAGCTTCCCGTTGCTTTCCACACCGGTGAAGGATGATGATGATAATGATGATGGTGATAATGATGGCCATATGATTTCGGGGACCGTTTGGGCCTTAAAGTTTTCCTGACATTTGTCTTACAGGTGAGGAAAAACCCCGATAAAAACCTCACCCAGAAAAACTGCCCCGACCGGGGATCGAACCCGGGCCCGCTGCGTGACAAGGCAGCACGCTACCTCGAGACCACAGCGGTGGACCTGTATATTATAACCAACATTATAAATTATTAATTTATTTTTTTAGTAACAACTCGGTACAATCAAGGTATCTGTTCATTATTTGTTATATTCAATGTATTAGTTGGAGAGTCAGTCACTGCAAAATAATGCTCTGACCAGTTCTGAATATTAAAAAGGAGGAGCTTTCTTTATCACAAAAGCAGGAGCTGATAAAGAGAAATCGATAAAGAGCGAGTTGTAACATGACTGTCATTGGCTGTAAAACAAAATTCATGGAAACGTGATTGGTCATTGACTACCATTTGGGTCATGAGTTAAATAGTTAATGTAACCCTTGCACTGCCTGACTGATCGTCTACCTCTTTGATTAATATATGTGGGTGTGAGACCAGCAGCCGGCTGGTAGCCCAAGGGAATTCTAGGCCTGTCGCACCTTTGATTTTTAATAATACTTGTAACAATATATGTAATAATATATTATTAACTAATAGCCACTACCTACCCGGAAATTAATGGCCGCACGGACATTAGCTTTCTATACATCTCTATCCCAATTAACCCTTAAATTAGCAATGTATCCCACAGGATACAACAATTGGTTTAATTTATTTAATATTCTAAATAAAGCAGAAACTAATAAACGAATAGAAATAACTTAAACATGTGTTGAATTACACAATATTCCTAATAACGACAGTTATGGTTGATTTAGTTTTCACTGCGGTCCGCCACATTTAAATAACTGATACGAGAAATTAGTTTTCATCAGTTTAGTGGTTAAGATTATCCAATAATTAATCATCATCATCATCATCATCCAGGGATTAAGCCTGTTGGCTAGTTCCGGTTTCATAAAAGCTAGAATTGTTTAAATTGTTCAGCCCATCTTCTGTGTGGGCTTCCAACATTTCTCTTTCCTTGCGGTTTACAATTTAGCAATAATTTTGGTAATCTTTCTTCTGGCATTCTATCAATATGTTCTTTCCAGGCGTCCTTATAGTTAGTTATTCGGTCTGTAAGTTTGAAAATATTTAGTTTGTTTCTTATATCTTCATTCCAATAATTCACCTCCGTCAAATCTCACTTCATTTTCAGCCTACCTACTAGGCGCCTACGATACTTAATACAATAATAAATAATAATAATAATAATAATAATAATAATAATAATAATAATAATAATAATAATAATAATAATAATAATAATAATAATACGTGAAACACTAATATATACAGTTTGTATAGAAAGCCTGTAGTAGTTTATGACATTGTGTATTACTCTTAAGTTATCTGATACGTATCCACATTAAATTGATTAAAAACAAGAATTAAACAAGGAAGTGTAGCTTCATAGAAAAGCGTTTAAATAACATTTAAGAACATTTAATATATTACACTACATTTGGGGGTAATTTGGCAAATAGTGGTAGCAATTTGGCATCGTGCCTCGTCTAAACTGGCAGCTGATTCAAAAACACTTGAGAAAACCAAACACTTGAAATCCTTCTTTTCTATGTCAAGTCCTTGGCAATGGATCTGTTTTATCCACAGCTGCACTTGATGTGAAATAAAACCTTTACTTTCCCATCGAGACAGTAATTCTGATCCGCTCTTTTAATGTAATAATGATACTGCACGTTACAAACTATATTTTATTGCAACTCATAATTGCTGTGTCTTTCTCAGACGATTAAAGTAGTAAAACGATATAAGTGGGTATAATATCGCATCCATATAAGATTTTGACAAAGCTTTAAATAGTTATGTTAAAAGGATTGGATATGAGACTTTACGGGTGAACTAACACTTTTTTTTATCGAAGCGTAGCTGTGTTCGAATTTCGAAATGAAGTCGTAAAACGTTTCCAATCCTTTAAATGTACATCATTTTGTTTTACATTAGGGCTATGTCGAATTTTATTATTTTAAATAAATTCATAGCCTATTAATCTGCCGCGGGCACGGGTTCGATTCCTGATCGGGACAAGTTTCTAAGTGTTTATTTTTTTCAACTGTAAAACAAATGTCAGGAAACTTTATGGATAAAATGATCCCCGAACATCATCTGCCTCTCATACTCGTCATAATATTCGCCATGTGCAGTATGAATGTGTAAATGAATGAAGTGATTGGTCTCAAATATTCATGCTGTCTCGGAGGAGGCCCTATATTGAGTTAATCAGTCATTTGGGGAGGTCCTTCATGTCCTTCTACGGTCAAGAAATATATAGAGCTAGTGCAGAAAGTATTGGTACACTTAAAAATAACACAGACAGAAATAAATAATCCCATTATTTCTTCACTACAAACAAAAACAAAAATATACACCTTTAAATTGAACTCTATGAAGTTAATACACACAGTTGCCTCTGTTTTAACATGACAATTAACAAGTAAAAAAAAATAATGTGTACATGAACAACAAAAATGAACCGATAAAAAGTATTGGTACAGTCTCATATTATGACTGTTTTGAGTCTTTATATTTTGAGTTCAATGCCAAGTTGCTTTGATTCCAATATGGCTTGAGGACGACGTAGCATCGACTCGACTAAATTTGAAATTACTGAAGAATGTATATTTCTCCAGTCTTCTTCCAAAGCGTTTCTCACGTCTTGCTTCTTGGAAACCTGCCTTGAACGGATTATCCTTTTCAGATGTTACCATAAATTCCCAATGGGGTTTATGTCCGCAGATTAGGGAGGCGTTATTATGTACTTTGGTGTGTTATACAAAATCCATAAACGCGTATTGAAACCGATGTGTTTGGGATCATTATCTAGCATAAATACAAAATCTTGTTTAATCCACATTTCCTCTGCAGGGGTATGCAGATTGGTCTTCAGTATGTTTCATATACTGTTTGTGATCCATCACACCATCGATAAAATGCAAGCTCCCGACTTCCCGACTCAGAGGTACTCGTGTATCCCCATACTAATAATGAACCACCACTATGTTTCACAGTGGATTGGAGATTTTGATTTTGTAGCTCTGTACTTCAATTCTTCCGGACTTTTCTTTTTCCATCTTAACGGGATGTGTTGATTTTAGACTAGTCAGTATAAATTACTTTTTTTTTTACAAAATTATTTGGAGCTGGTTATGTGTGTTTTAGTGAAGTTCAAATTTTCTTTCATTTTTCTTCACTTACTAAGCATTTTCTGCGGGCTATTTTCCCATGCAGTTCGTTAGTCCATAGACTGTTACGAACATTGCTAGCAGAAATACAAACATTAAAGCCATTCTTGACACTAGCTGCTAATTTAGGGGCACTACTTTTAGGTTTTGCTTTTCTTTTCTAGGACGTCCTGATCTGGCCTATTTCAAAGATTTTTGTTCGCCAACTTTATCAATTATATGCTGAATGTTTAGTCTTGGCCTTCCAATTATTTCACTAATTCCATTTAGCGGTTTACACCGATTATGTAAACCAATAATATAATTCCCGTTCTTCTACTGTAGTATTTCTACCTTTGTGCCCCATTCCAGCTTAATCTGTAGCCAGAACACACACAACTACACGGCAAAGTACTCAAGGCTAGAGTGAATAACAACTCTACCAGACCCACCCCACTCGACTTCATGTGAATATTCTGTTGACCAAAACTTATACTGTACCAATGCTTTTTGTTGGTTAATTTTTGTTGTTCATGTATAAATTTTTTTTACTCGTTAATTGTCATAGAGTTCAATTTAAATGTGTATATTTTTGTATGTAGTGAAGAAATAATGGAATTATTTATTTCTGTCTGTGTTATTTTTAAGTGTACCAATACTTTCTGCACTAACTGTATGTTATCCAAAGTTTAAATTGCTCTACTTGTCTGTAAAGCGCGTGTGACGTGGGCTTGATGTGAGAGGTTAAACTATGATGGATAAGAAGAAGATATACTCTATTGTACATAACATATTCAACAGTTTTATAAGAAAAGATGCTCCTAAATACGCTCAAAATTAAGTTGCTCGTATTGAATACTGAGATTATTAGGACTATTTTCGAGATAAAATACCAATGAAGGCAATGTATCCAAACAAAAAAGTAATCGTATGGTAAAGTTACGGTTATAAATATAGTCAGTCACGTAAAATCAACCAAATGAAATTCGTTTGAATCAGTACTGCTAGTTGACAAAATTAAATACAAATTATATCATAGCTTTCGAAAATACTTTTTTTAACGTGAAATCAATCATCTTTAGTTTTAATATTTAATATCCTCAACTCGTGTCCAACTCAGGGTCAGGTCGAGGGATGAGATGAGATGAAGCTCCCTATATTTATAGAGGTCTGTGAACGACAAGGTTGCCGGCCGACCACTCCTGATGCACCGTTACAGGGGCGGTTGAATGAAATGAAACAAAATGGATGAGATGAGTATGGAGAAATGGTGGGATGAAATTTGTGGCAGGGTAAAACGGCAGAAACTCCGAGGAAACCTGCCGAAGCTCCGTTTCGTCCACCACGAAACCCACACGATCTCGTGGACCCCAGTGGTGAGAGGTGAGCGTCTAACCGGAGTCACCTTTCAATTATAATTAAAGATAATTATTTTTAATCAGCTTTATACTGATATTAGTATATACGATATGAAGGTTTTATTTGCGTACAAATGATCGTGCATGTTTATTTACATGTAAAATTATTAAGTTTATCCATAGTACAGTGTGGCGAAAATTGCGTCCGCTTTTGTAAATGGTACTGTAATGTTCCATTCTATGATTTCTTTCTAAAATGAAATGAATATGTTGTGAAATAAAAACTATTAGAATTCTGAATGAAGAATGTTATTAAAAGGGAAGAATTTGAACTAAATGTACAATTAAAATACATGGAGGAATTAACTCGGACTTACCAATATTTTGAATAGAAACATTATAGGAATAAAAATGAACATTGCATAATAACAGTAAGTGTAAAAAAGAGATTGTACAATAGGTAATTTGATTAATTAATTCTTTTATTTTTCTTTAATACACGAAGTAATTACTTCAGGCTACTCTTCCATGCTACTCATTTTCTCTTAGGAAATTATGAACTGTTGAATCGCTTTCAATCAACCTGCAGGAAGAAGAAGACCAGGACGTCCACTCAAAAGACTTCTGGATGGTGTTTCTCTTGAGGCCGAAACAGGTCAACAAATGGCCTTAATTCGTGAATGTACTATGATGATGATGATGATGATGAATCGCTTGAACCGAAAGTGTGTTTTTCGGCTCATTATTGTAGCGTCGTTCTCCTCCCTAGACTGGAATATTTATGAACTATGCCAATATCCCTTTCTCCTTGTATTTACCCCCACTCTCCCCTCTTTACCCTTCCTGCCGCGCTGTGTCTACGGCGCATCTCCCCTCTACTTCGGAACCTTCATATACGTGGTGCACAGGCAGAACATTATCATTCGATCATTCAAGCATTCGTCGTTCAGTTGTTCAAGCAGATTCAAGGTTTGAATCCGCATCCAATCCGCGATGCGATTGGAGCTATAATGGACAAGCTCGTCTGAAGCCGAGAAGCGGCGTGGTTTAGTTGGTCCGGCAGACCAGGGAAGAAGTTGCCCCTGGTTCGGACGTTGAATGAGTGTGGCGTGAGGTATGCTGTGGTTTTTTCTAATGTAAGAGTATCGTCATTTATTTATTTACGTTTCTATTTTGTTGTATGATCGGAATATTTTTTGTTAATTTGTTTTTAATTCAGACAACTTGTTTCTATTAAATGTCATCTTTTATACAACTTCCCTGCTTCTTCATTAATGTATACGTAGTTATTTACAATCCTATACGGAAATTCACTCATGTAGGAAACTGTTTCCAGCTCCCTTACTATTTTGCTGTTTAGCTTTTATTGCCATTTTCACTCACTCTATGTATTTGAGAATCATTATTTATTTATATCTGAGAGAGAAAGATGAATCGATTGCTGCCTTTTATGGGCCCAAGGCAAGCGACTTTGTGATTGATAACCTTGCAGGATATCAGATCCACGTTAATAGAGACAGCAGTAACAAAACACGATCCCGGTTATATGGTTCGAACCCGCACAAAATGGTTGCGCAGAAGCGTGGTTTATTTATAGTGGTCGGTTCGAACCCCACACGCTTTCAATATTTCTGATACAGATTTACATATTTTTATTCAATCGAACGATGATTGTAGGTTCTTTTTAGGAGTCAATTAATTGTTTTGTACATTCTGTGTGACTGCACTGACAATTTTATGCTCTTCTTCTGTTTTTTTTCTTTTTGAAAACTATTTAACATTTCGTGTATTCTGCACAACTGCAGTAGTGGAGAATGCTACTGTGTATGTTATAAAGTCTTTATAAGGGAAGGGGGAGTGCACTGTACACTCATTTCCTACTCGTAGAAGATTGGCTAGCCTTTTATATTTGTTTTATAGTCATATGGAGAGTAGAGTAAAATAACCAAGTAAGTCACTCTTTGTCGAAAGAGAGTTTGAGGTGTCATTAGATTGTTAATGGAAAACACTAACCTTTAGAAGTGTCAAACAATAAAATATACAGTTCAGTCATGGGTTTTCTACCTCCTAAGTTTGACCTACAAGTTAGGAAATATAGATGTTTTACAATTAAAAGTAGGTTTCAAAGACAAAGTAACCTTACTTTTTTTTCCCTGTACCCTTCATGTAGCACGGCGATGTAACTATTTTTGTATATTTATGTTATGTACAATTAATCATATAGTACTATTGGCCGGTAGCGAGGAGATACTAAAGGACAACACGCACACATTATTGAGTAACACTAAGAAATTGGACTGGAAGTAAATATCAATAAAACTAAATATATGGTCACACGTAGAAATGCATTATATAATGGAAATGGACAGCTAATGACAAATGAGGGAAATTTTGAGGAAATTGCTGATTTCAAATACCTAGGAACAATAATCACAAATAGGAATGAGATGCACGAAGAAATTAAACATAGGCTCAATTCTGGAAATGCGTGCTATTATGCATTGCAGAGACTTTTGATGTCCCAACTCCTTTCAAAAAACGTTAAATTGAAAATATATAAAACTATTATTCTACCAGTTATATTATATGGGTGCGAAACATGGACTCTTACTTTAAGGGAGGAAATGAGATTACGAGTTTTTGAGAATAAAGTTCTTAGGAAAATTTTTGGACCAAAGAGAGATGAACAGACAGGTGAGAATGGAGAAGACTACTTAACAATGAACTACATGGTCTTTATAGGAAGCCAGATATAATAAGAACAGTTAAGTCTCATATACTGCGATGGGCAGGACTTGTTGCGCGTATGGGGAATGAAAGACATGCATGGAAGCTTATTGTAGGAAAGCCAAAGGGAAAACGCCCAGTTGGTACACCAAGAATGAGGTGGGAGAATAACATTAACTATGATTTGAGGGAAGTAGATTATACAGGGAATGATTGGAAAGCATTGGCTCAGGATAGGGATGTATGGAGAGCTTATTTCCGCGCGGCCATGAACCTACGGGTTCGATGGTGCCAGTGAGTAAGTAAGTACAATAACCATATGAAAACATATATTTTATACTAATTATGTTTATCGATTGACAATATTTTCAACTTTAGTAAAACATATTTAATTGTACGATCACTTTTACACTCGCTGTAATTCGTCCAATGATTATCATGCTGGAGTTTTCGAAAGAGACTTCACAAGTTTTGATTGTTGATACAGCAGGATAAGTTGATTAAGATGAACAATCCAAGTTCATTTAGTTACGCTTATTTACCTATAGATGTTAACGAATGGCATGTGGTTAGCACATGCCTCAAACAGACATCTAGTAGGCAACTAAGGTATTTCTTGGATGGATGAAGGGGTACGGCGCAAAAATAGACATCCGAATTTGGAGATAATTTTGGTTTTAAAATTAAGCTTAGGAACGTCGACGATGAAAACATGAACAAATTTGTGGACCATCCAGAAACAAAGCTGGAAAATAATAATTTATAAAGCACTATTTCCTATATTACCTTGTGGTCGTGACGTCAGATTTGATATTTAGATGTTACGATGAAAACATGTTTTCTTCAATAGAGATACGAAAATAGAATAAATATTTTATTTTAATAAAAGTGCACTGCTGTATTTCCAAATGCTACATTTCCAAAATTACATAGCAAAGAGTTTGAAATTGAATAACAATCACATCCTCACATAGAGCTTCTTAAGAAAAAAAAATGGTTTAACTGACTCGATTGTCGATAATAATCGATACGTCATCGTACGTATATCTCGAAAATGAACAACGGCAAATTAACCCTTACAAAATATTCAATAAATAGATGCCACTTATGTATAACATAATCTTCGAAGTTTGTAATATCCATCCATCCATAGTAATTCTACCCGAAGGCAGGTCCTTCAATGCAATCATAGCATTTTCATGCTATACATGCAGCTTTACTAGGGAAATGTAGGTGTGGTACATTCCCGTTCCCTATACAAAAAAATAAATAATAGTTGTAAAAAACTAAAACAGCACGCTTTATTAGAAAACCGAACTCCAAAATGAAATATAATTTCAATTTCCAACACGCTTGGGATAAATTTAAAGTGTTCAACAAAAAAATCATCTCCAACACATATAGAATAAAACTAGAATTATCAACAAAAAGAAAATAATTTTACCATCAAAAGCGTGGGGTGCTTTTTATGATTTTTATATGTTTTTCTTAGATACTTTACTTTTACCAATATCTGTTTATTATCAAATATATTAATTGATATAGAGCACCCCACGCTTTTGATGGTAAAATTATTTTCTTTTTGTTGATAATTCTAGTTTTATTCTATATGAGTGGGAGATGATTTTTTTGTTGACCACTTTAAATTTATCCCAAGCGTGTTGGAAATTAAAATTATTTTTTCATTTTTGAGTTCGGTTTTCTAATAAAGCGTGCTGTTTTAGGATTCGAACCAGCGACCTATGGATTACTGAAATTGTATACCACTAGTTCACCGCTCTACCAACTGAGCTCTTACAACGATTGACTAAAAAGTCGACAAGTCCGTAACCTATTATACCTGTTTTATTTTTTTTTTATTTTCTGATGATTCTGGCCAGGAATGTAGAAATAAAATATGAAATTATTGTAGTGTCACGGGTCCTTTACAAGTACACAAAGTTTCAAGTCGATCCAATTTCTCTACGTGGGTGAAAATCGTGTTCAAAGATTCTGTTACATAAATACAAACACACTTTTTTTTTGATTTTCTGATGATTCTGGCCAAGATTTTAGAAAATAAATATGAAATTATTGTATTGTCACGGGTCCTTTACAAGTATACAAAATTTCAAGTCGATCCAATTATTTTAAGTGGGTGATAAACGCGTTGAAAAATTCAGTTACATAGATAGATAGATAGATACAGGTCAAGCTAATATAAAGCGTGTAAAAAGGTTAAGTTAGCCTTTAATAGAGTAACCTCAACGGTGCGATGGTTCAGAATGACTTTTAGAAGTATAGACTCTCTAGAGGGTTAAAATGTTCCTGTAGTAAACTATCATTGATCTAGAAATTGAAAATTAAGTACAACGTGTATAAAATAATAAAAATGCTGAATGCATTGGGGGAATGAATAAAGTTTTAATCAATTAAAGCATTAAGACTTTTATGGGGAAAAAAACCCTATTTTTACACGGTTTATATTAGCTTGACCTGTATCTATGTAACTGAATCTTTTAACGCGATTTTCACCCACTTAAAATCATTGGATCGACTTGAAGCTTTGCATACTTGTAAAAGACCCGTGACAATATAATAATTTTATATTTTGTTTCTAAAATCATGGCCAGAATCATCAGAAAATCAAAAAAAGTCTTTGTATCTATGTAACGGAATTTTTGAACACGATTTTCACCCACTTAGAAACATTGGATCGACTTGAAACTTTGTATACGTGTAAAGGACCCGTGACAATATGATAATTCCATATTTGTTTTCTAAAATCCTGGCCAGAATCATAGAAAATAAAAAAAAATGAAAACTGGTGTAATAGGTTGCGGACTTGTCGACTTTTTAGTCAATCGTTGTCAGTTGGTAGAGCGGTACATTCTAGTGGTATATAATTTCTGTAATCCATAGGTCGCTGGTTCAAATCCGGCTGGGAGGCTTTTTTTTAGAAGAGTATTACTTCCTGCTCATACTACAATAGATTCGAATTTAAAGATATTTACATTTTTATCTTATTGTGTAAAATATTAAAACTAAAAAATAAAAAAAAATAGTTTTAAAAAACTAAAACAACACGCTTTATTAGAAAACCGAAGTAAAAAAATGAAAAATAATTTTAATTTCCAACACGCTTGGGATTAATAATTTTTCCATCAAAAGCGTGGGGTGCATTTTATGATTTTTACATTTCTTCTTAGAGACTTTACTTTTACCAATATCTGTTTATTATCAAATATATTAATTGATAAAGAGCATCCCACGCTTTTGATGGTAAATTATTTATATCCCAAGCATGTTGGAAATTAAATTTATTTTTCATTTTTTTAGTTCGGTTTTCTAATAAAGCGTGTTGCTTTAGTTTTTTAAAACTATTATTTATATATCTCTTGGTTATTAAGTAACTATTGAAATTATAAGAATCGGCCTAGGTGGACAAGGGATTATGTTCCTTGCAGCGATCCCGAGGTCATGTGTTCAAACTCGGCAGGGACCAACGGATTTTTAGGATGGAAAAATCCTAGGGACAAGTCGTCTGGGAGAGACTGTAAGCCGTAGGTTCCCATTTTGAAGATTTTCGGGTTAATAAAAGAAACTCAAACCTAAATTAGAATCTCTTTGAAAAATTTAATAGGCGTTTTCCATTCAAATAGTACCTCAATTTATTGACGTAGACTTTCACGGCCGGAGTTGCTATGATGATCTTGAAAAAGATCGTGGTCGTGAGGCTTGTAGTGCCCCGACGTTTCGCCAAAGACTGCGTCTGGCATCGTCAAGGGTTGACAACGCAGTCTCTGGCGAAACATCGGGGAACTACAAGCCTCGCGACCACGACCTACAGCCCGAAAATCTTCTTCAAGATCATCATAATACCTTAGTAGCTTACTAAGTACTCTTTGAGGTGATGAGCTAACCATGTGTCACTCTCTAGCATATATTGGAAAATAAGCGTAACTTAATTGGCTTGGTTAAGTACTCCCGCAAGGGAGCACCCTTGACCAAGGTATATGGGTTGGACAGATAATTATAAGACATATATCCAAAAATCTACCAGAATACGGATATACAAAACCTTAGCAAGACCTTTACTTTGCTACGGCAGTGAGGCATGGACTTTGATAAAATGAGATACTGCAGGATAACTTCTAGTGAAATATATATATATATATATATATATATATATATATATATATATATATATATATATAAATAACAAGGTATATCAAGTGGGATTAGAAACATAATGATGGTGTCCTGAAGAAACACGCTTACAACCAGTCATTAAGTACATACAAGAATACCAGAACAACTGGATGCATTATTTGAGTCCTATGAGTTCAGATAGATTTCCCAAAGCCATGCTTCGTTATTGTACAGAGAAGAGATCTTTGGATTGTCCAAGAAAGCGCGAGGTACACAATTTTTCAGTGGCCTAGGACTTGTAAGATGCAGAAGAAGATATGCAAAAAGCAGTAAATAATAATTATTAATTCACCCATTGATATGTAACAAGATAAAAACTAATTCACCTGAAAAGTATGTAATTTAGGTTAACCATTATTGTAGTAACTGCATATTGAAGTAAGTAATTTTATTTTTGGTTGAATGTTCGCATCCGATATAGTTTCAAAAGTATTAAGATATTTTTTTCGTTCCTACTTTTAGTTGTCATGTATATGACATAAACCTAAATAGCCTTACTAAATACGAATACCAATAATTCAATTCCATTACCTCACTATAACCTCTCACCTTAAAAAGAGTTCTTACATGTCACACGCCACCCGGATCTTACAGCGGCACGAACTATCGGGATAGGAATTTTAATCTCTGGATCATACTCATACTTTTTTGACTACACAAGGACCTGGAGGGGCTCCCCGAATGTGTGATATTAATATTATTAATAAGTCCACCGCTGTGGTCTCGAGGTAGCATAATGCCTTGTCACGCAGCGGGCCCGGGTTCGATCCCCGGTCGGGACAAGTTTCCTGGATGAAGTTTTTTCGGGGTTTTCCCTCACTAGTAAGACAAAGTCAGTAAACTGTAAGGCCCAAACGGTCCCCGAACATGATATGACCCTCATAATCATCATCATTCATATTCACCTTAGATTTAAGTATAGGATTAAAGGACTGTCCTGATGCATCACTATTATCATCGTATCGGGAAAGCCGTGACCTCGCCTTCCAGGCGCCAAACATCAGAGGTGGATTACAATTACGCCAATGCCAGGAAGATCACCAGAAATGTCGAAATGACAACCTGGGGCAATGAACAACAAAAAAAAATATTAACAATGTAAATCTTTGTAATTTCAAATTGTATTGTACACACTGTATTTGGACTGAACCCGAGCACAAACCACCGGCCATTCGGACATTACTTGGAAAATAATGTATACTATGTGTGCAAATAAATGAAGAAAACGATACTTAATATCTTTTAAACATCTAAGGCCATATTTCGTCTATGATCTTTCGATATGCACTAGTAGAGTGTGGTTTTCCAGCAATTAATTGTATTTTAGTAATAATTATGATGTAAAATGGTGATTATGATCAGCCAAGTGAATGTAGAATACTACATAACAGTGAACTACGTGGTCTTTATAAGAAGCCAGATATAATAAGAACAGTTATGTCTCGTAGACTGCGATGGGCAGGACTTGTGGCACGAATGGGGAATGAAGGACGTGCATAGAAGCTTCTTGTAGGAAAACCAGGGGGAAACGCCCAGTTGGTAGACCAGGAATGAGGTGGGAGAATAACATTAACTATGATTTGAGGGAAGTAGATTATGCAGGAAATTATTGGAAAACATTAGCTCAGGATAGGTATATATATATATATATATATATATATGGTATGATAAGAAAAATAAATGCCTGGACGGGATTCGAACCCGGATCTCTGAGTCTGTACCTCAGCGTGATATCCATTACACTACCAGGCGAATCCAATTCAAACACTTATTTTTCTTATATATGTATTATATTCTCCATTATTACTAGCTGTCGCGAGAACTCGGTCTTCACTGCCATCTAGTAGCTGACTATAACAAGTAAGCAAATTAAAGAGAATATTTTTACCTTCTAGCAGTGACGCTTTATAGATGTTATAATTAAATGTTCAACATTGCATTGCTTGCATTGCTCAATGTTGAACATTTAATTATAACACACACATATATATATATATATATATATATATATAGGGGCATCTCATTACTTTCAACTTCATACAAAATTCTTACAAATATATTAGTAAGCAGACTTACTCCCTATATTGATGACATTCTAGGAGATCATCAATGTGCATTTAGAAGAAACAGGTCTACAACAGATCAGATTTTTAGTATAAGACAGATTTTAGAAAAGAAATGGGAATATAATGGCACTGTACATCAACTATATGTAGACTTCAAAAAAGCATATGATTCAATTAAGAGGGAGAAGTTATATAGTATCCTGCTGGAGTTCGGAATTCCTAAAAAGTTAGTTAGACTTATACCAATGTGTCTAAATGGCTCAAATAGTAGGTGCGTGTAGGCAAACAGTTTTCAGACACTTTTGAAATCCAGAATGGGTTGAAGCAAGGAGATGCACTATCTCCTCTACTATTAATTTTGTACTAGAGCATGCCATTAAATCTTTAGAGAATGAGGAAGGCTTACAACTGAATGGTATTAATAAGCTGTTAGTTTATGCTGATGATGTAGTACTATTGGCCGATAGCGAGGAGATACTGAAGGCCAACACGCACACACTATTGAGTAACACTAAGAAATTAGGACTGGAAGTAAATATCAGTAAAACTAAATATATGGTCACAGGTAGAAATTCAGTATATAATGGAAATGGACAGCTAATGACAAATGAGGGAAATTTTGAGGAAGTGGCTGAATTCAAATACCTAGGAACAATAATCACAAATAGGAATGAGACGCACAAAGAAATTAAACATAGGCTCAATTCTGGAAATGCGTGCTATTATGCATTGCAGAGACTTTTGATGTCCCAACTCCTTTCAAAAAACGTTAAGCTGAAAATATATAAAACTATTATTCTACCAGTTCTATTATATGGGTGCGAAACATGGACTCTTACTTTAAGGGAGGAAAGGAGATTACAAGTATTTGAGAATAAAGTTCTTAGGAAAATTTTTGGACCAAAGAGAGATGAACAGACAGGTGAATGGAGAAGACTACATAACAATGAACTACATGGTCTTTATAGGAAGCCAGATATAATAAGAACAGTTAAGTCTCGTAGACTGCGATGGGCAGGACATGTTGCACGTATGGGGAATGAAAGACGTGCATGGAAGCTTCTTGTAGGAAAGCCAGAGGGAAAACGCCCAGTTGGTAGACCAGGAATGAGGTGGGAGAACAACATTAACTATGATTTGAGGGAAGTATATATATACAGGGAATGATTGGAAAGCATTAGCTCAGGATAGGGATGTATGGACAGCTTATGTCCGCGCGGCCATGAACCTATGGGTTGGATAGTACCGGTGAGTTAGTGAATGGTGATTACGGTGGAATTGATCCAGGTAATGGTATTTCAACTAACGCAGGAATCGCTTAACGACTGAGGAAAACCAACAAATAGCTCAGTCAGGTTGATTGGCACAGGGATTTGAATCTTGGATCTCCCGATTACAAAACTCAAACGCTGTTGTACGAGCACTTGCTCAGTTCTATTTATTTATCATAAACGCGACAAGAGGTTTGGAGTATTACGAAGTACGGTGCAACACAGTACATACACTCCCGTAGCTCAATCACTGTCAGGCGAAGTATGTCACAGACATGAACAAGTACAGTCGCGGAAGTCGATGGTGGCTGGTTATTGTAATCAAAGCCTGTTCCTTCCCACTGGTGTTTCTTCTAATGGACCAAACTTCTGAAAGTAGAGATGAAAACATTGTTCAAAGGGATGGGTTGCAGAGCTCGTCTGGTCATGCAATATGAAAATAAACTACCTTTAATTTAAGTATACTAATAAAGACAATGTGTTATCTTTATATAACAGGTATATTATAATATAAATAACTAGCTAATAGCCGGCGTGCGCTTCTACGCCTGAATAAATTATATATTATTTTAAAAATATTTAGTTGAATTAGTAAAAAGAAAAATAATTATAAATGAATATCGTAATTATTTTAGATACTCCGTGCTAATTACGCGGCATTGCCCGAGAAACTACTTAGCATCAATGAGCTGAAAGACAAAAATGGTTCTTGTGAGATATCCGTAAAATTTATACATATACGCCGCAGATTTTGTTATGGTTTAGACAGCATAAGCCATTTAAGTCTCCAAAAACCTACTCTTTTAGATGCGCCCATGCACATTTTTTAGCTCCTGCTTTATAGCACATACGGAAAAATGTTGTATACATTAATTGTTCCAGAAAGATTATATAACTGATTGTGAAAAGCCACCCCATTCAAATCGGTCAAGTAGTTTTTGAGTCCATCAGACTCACAGAAACTCATTTTTATATCTGAAGATTGGAGCCATTTCCCTTCTGATGGTTCAGTGTCCTCGCACCTAACAGAGTGAATGGGGCTGTGTGTCTACAATTAATAATGCAGGTAAGGGTGAGTGGTCCGAGTATTACATAGGGTTTGTTTACAATAACAGTCATCCACTCCCGCGACTGTACAGTTTACTAACAACAAATTACCATTGATTTTGCTCTACATTTTTTTAGCACATTGTACACAGTTTGCAGAGTAGTTTGTAAGTTTCATTAAGAAAATCGTAATCGAATTCTGAAATGCATGTTCTTAATCGTGTATTAAGTTTAGTTTTGTGCATACTTCCTTAAGAAACTGAGAGAATTGCTGTTCACTGTTTGCTTGTAGGTGCACAATCGGAAAGAGCAAGATTCGTTGTCCCCTTCACACTGTGTTGGATAAACTGTAGTTGATACCAACATTAAGTTTAGTTCTGTAGTTTTTTATTCTGGCAAACTGCCCTGAACATCTGAATGATCTATTGCGCTAACACAGTATTATTGAAATTATATTGGAGTAAAAGTCTATCTACGGTGTTACGTAAGTTGTAGGTCGTATTCCAATCCAACAATCTAGGCTTTACTTCTATGACCCATACCGCCATTTTTTGATTGGGCCCATGGCCGCGAAAGGATACTACAACTCTCCCGTTGGCCTCTTATATCATTTTTATTGCTCAAGCTTGGTTCATGAGACACCATCCTGGTGGTACCCTACTAGATCCACATATTTTCAGTATCTGTGGATTGCCAAACAAACTATTTTCGTAACATGTAATGAATGAATGAGAAATTAAATGACATGAAGGGTAGAGAAGGGAGAATGGAGAATCTTGCTAGGACAAAATTAAAGAAAACGAGAGAACCCCGAAAAACCTGAAAAATCCCGGTAAGCCCACCACCAATACTCTGTGGAACCGCCGGAACCGTTCGCGTTAGCCACGCATATACCAAGACGGCTGCCAACATCTAACTATGAATGTATCAACTGCACTTTATAGTGCTTCAAATCTCTTGTCCCGATGAACTAACTCTATGGCTTAAGGAACCTGAAGGTTCAATTACGCATTCGTTAAAGCTCTCCTTTCGTTTCTTCTGCCAATTGGATCCAATTTATATTTGATATTAATTTCCCTAAGATCCATGCAAGAATTATTTTTCCACCTTTTTTCAGACCTTCCTAATGGTACTAACTCAAAGAATTTTGAATTATTTTTCATATAATTTCCACTGTCATCCATTCGAGTACATAATATACTCATCTTAATCTTCTAGATTTAAGTTTGTTGGATTTTGTTCATTTTAATGTAATAATTTTTACCTAATTAGCATTCCATCAGTTCATAAATTAGAGTCACAAACTCAATGTACTACATCAGACGAGTTGATTTACTCAACTTATTGAATGTGATAAAGTTTACGGGCAATGCTGAGCTTAGAATTGAATGGAAGAGGATGTTCCCTGGTCATTTCCATTTTAAACACGTTCAAATGCTTTGACTGGACTTTATTACGTGGCCTTATAACATTTTTATTTCACACCGAGATTTACTTCAAACTGTCATAAAGGAAGATTAACTCATCGTATTCTGTCTCTTTCTCAACAAACACGTGGATTTAAATTGATGTAAATTGTGGATGATATTCTGTTTGCTTTTGTTGACTGTGAATAATTCACGCACATGAAGTTAGCTCAAAACACTGTTCACAGTCCACCATTCATCATGGCATAATCCCCTTTCATAGCGACTCATTTCATGTTTGTTTATTGCTAGACCACTGAATGTTTTATTTCCTCGGTATTGATTCATCCTGTTGGTGGCTTCTTCTTTATCTGGAGTTATTTCATATAAAACAATCTGTCATACAGAAATTGCGTAAACTAATAGAATTCCTTAGCAAGTCGAATTTATGGTCCAGTTTTTCTGGCTTACGGTTATTTATATATTTTGTTAATTAAATTATTTTTTTTATTCCGGATTGTTTCCGTTATATACACAGGTATCCTCAACCAAAATATACAATTCTTTTCTTCCACACTTCCCGGTCTTGTGTGTCTGCTTCTGTCATATTTGTTTTCTTCATGTTGTCTTGAATTCCCTTTATCCACATTGGCTTTGGTCTACCACGTTTCTCTTTTCCAGGAGGTATCCATTGCAATACTTCTTTGTTTGTTTCGATGTCCCTTCTTCTCAATATATGCCCATACCATCTTATTTGGATTTCTTCAATATCTTGTACAATAACCTTTTGTACATTCATAATTTCTCTTATTGTATTATTTTTTATTTTGTCTAATTTTGATATTCTTGCTAATCTTCTTAAAAAGTCCGTTTCTGTTACTAATAATCTATTTCTGTGATTTTGCTTCAACGTCCATGTTTCCGCACCATATAATAAAATACTCTTCACAATATTGTGTTATATATTAATAATTTAGTCCTCTTGATTATATGCTTACTCCATAAAATATAATTTAATACGCCAATAACTTTCCTTGTCTCAATTATTCTTTTTTCGATGTCTAATTCGGATGATCCATCTCTTTGAATTATTGATCCCAAAAACTTAAAATATTCTACTGTTTTAATATTTGTTCCATTTATTTCTAATTCCTCGGAAATATCTGTGCTCATATATTATGTTTTATTATAATTAATTGTTAAACCCCATCTTGAGTATTCTTCCTCTAGTTTCCTACTCACATACGAGTAGTTTGCATCTTGAATACCACTCGATCATCTGCAAATATTAAGTTATATATGTATTTCTTTTCATTTAATTTTAATCCCATCGGTTTAAATTTCTTTGGTCATTCCTGTAATACAATATCTATGTATATTTCAAATAATGTCGGTGACATTGTGCACCCTTGTACAACCCCTTTGTAGTTATCAACTCTTCTGTTAGTTCTAAACCCTTTTTAACTATACATTTGCTATATATATATATTATTGTATACAATAATTATATTGCGACAAAGCAAACGTGGCGGTTGCTACACCGATCTTTTAAATTTCGGATTTCAGATAAATCCCCACTTATAATAGTCGGATTTCGCTAACTTTTGGAGAATATCTTCCTCGTTTTACTTGAATAGCATATATCGTGCTTCTTGCAAATAATAGAACGTTATGGGAGCTTCATCCATTTTAAAATTTTCGTTTAAGTGAAACCTTACTCCTAATGATACAGTTCTGTTGTTTAACGAACTCGACCTTACTTTTAAATGTATTACTGTATGTTGAGTTGGTTCCGAAAAATAAAAAATTCCGGTCGCTAGAGAGTTAACATATATATATATATATATATATATATATATATATATATATATATATATATATTTTTTTTTTTTTTTTCATACTTGCATTTCTGTCATGACCACTACTATAGGGCATTTGATTTTACTTTACCGCTCAAGGCCATGCAGTGAAAGACAGAGAAAGAGGTATCGACATTTACAATGATTTCGGCTTTCGTTCAACTGTCAAACCAGTTTGGGCTAATATGGTACTGTAACAACTTGTAGAATGAAATGTCTTTCGCACCGGCGACTGCCAAAAGGAAGCACGCGGTGTTAGTCGAACAAGTGACTTCGACTACTTAAAGAAACAACCCCCTCCGAAAGTTTGTGGGATGAAAAGTACATGACCTTGAACAGTAAAATAAGACCAAATGTCCTATATGTAGGATCGATGAAGATATGTAAACAATTTATAAAAAAAAATAATTCCTTCGACATAAGTATAAGTACAAATGTTGTAGAGGTTCCATTGCGCATGAGGTTAGTTACTCGCACTCCACCTCTGGGTCCCGGGTTTGCATTTCGGGCATTCCAGGTAGGGTTTATGGTGGATAAATCGGTGCTAGGGAAGGGTTTTCTCATGGTTTCTCCTCTTTTAGCCTATCGCAGCCTAAAGACCTGTTTTTATTACATCTGGTTTACCATAAAGATCATGTACGTCACTGTTATGTAGTCTTGTCCATTCGTCTGTGTGTTCGTCTCTCTTTGGTTCAAAATTTCCCAACTGCTTTATTCTCAAATATTCTTAACATTTTCTTCTCCTTTACAGTAATAGATATGCCTTGATAAAATAAATATTTTTGAGCTCAAATTATTCATTAAACACAAACATTTTATTTTTGCCATTATTCCACTTGAGAACTTAAAAGATTATGTAGTAGATATTACATCTCAAAATTAGTGAATATCTCAGTATGATATGAATGTTGCCTCCGCTCCAATTAACAGGTTCAAATCAGGCCGATTCGATCGATGTTTTCAGGGTGTAAAATCCTGGCTATGGCTTCCTTCGGAAAGTAAGTACAATATAGCCGTGGGCGGCGGCTGACTTTAAATCTGCAACACATAAAATAATTTGACGCGTGATCTAAGGTGACTTTCACAATAAAATTTGACGGAGTGCTGCTGAAAAAATACAATGGGAGCTAAAACGATTTTGAGGAAAATATTAAGGAAGATTGTGTTTTTCTTCATCGCTTACTGTGTATGCCTTTCATATTCCTCTCTCCCCCATATTATTGAATTTATATACAGACTAGTCAATTTAGCTCTTGTGGGAGTAAGAACGCGTTTAAGTGATATACAAATTATGTCATCAGTTGATCTATTTTCTATTAAAATGTCTCACCATTAGTAGCAGAGGAAATTGGCACAATCCAGAGTTAGGAAAATTAATAAAAATATAGACTCCATAGGAACGTTTAATGAAGTATATTTTAGAATTGACCTTCTTGTTTCTGTATATTTTGTAATCACTATGAGAGTTCCCTTATTTATGTATTACTACCTAATACCCGGCGTGCGCTGCTGCACCTAAATAAATTATAATGTGCAATTTAGTTGAAAAATTAAAAGGAAAAATAAATATAAATTTATATCGTTATTATTTTTAGATACCCCGTGCTGATTACCCGGCGATGCCCGGGAATCTAAGCATCCCGATGTACTTGGCATACATTTACTGAAAGACAAAATTCGTTATTTTGAGTTATCCATAAAAGAATACCCGCCGTGCGCTGCTATGCTTGCCCGGGAATCTGCTTATCCCGATCTCCTTGGCATTTATGAAAGACAAAAATGGTTATTGTGAGTTATCCTTAAAAGATAAACATATGCCGTCGCGGGCTTTTCTGTAGAGTTTTTGAGATATTCAATTCTGTGTACAATACTTTTGTGTATTTGCAATGGTTTAGGCAGCGAAAGCCATTTAAGCTAACAAAAAGCGAAATTTTTTCACGTTTTTCACAACAGAAGGTGATTTTTAAGGGTGAAGGGCTTATAAACTATAACCTTTCCGGGAAAATCCTGAACATTTTGCAAAAAGCCACGTGACAATCGGAAGAATTGTATGGCAGCATATGCTTGCCCGGTAATCTACTTATCCCGATCTTCTTGGCATCAGTGAAAGACAAAAATGGCTATCGTATGTTATCTGTAAAAGATAAACATTTGCTGTCGCGGACTTTTTTGTAGAGTTTTTTGAGATATTCAATTCTGTGTACGTTAATTTTGTGTATTTGTTATAGTTTAGGCAGCATAAGCCATTTATGGGTAAAAAGGGACTTTTTCACGTTTTTTACTGCAAAGGGTGTTTTTTAAGGGTGTAGGAATTGAGTATCTCAACTTTCTTGTAGCCTATGTTCATCCCGGGAATCTCCTGAACATTTTGCAAAAAAAAAAACCATCACAATACGATCAGTGGTATAGCCGCGCATATAATACGAACAAACAAACAAACAATTTTTATATATTAGATTTCTTCTGTGATGCAGAAATCTTTCTTCTAATTATTCCCAATATTTTTTTCAAGAATTTAGAATTGAAATTATTTTATTTTAAAAGTTAGGAAACTTTTCCTGACCCATTCACTACCAAATGAAGAAAATTATATAATGAAGAAATTATTATTAACCATTGTCAATAAGTTGTAGGATAAAACCTCTCCACGTCTTCTCTACATCATCAGTCACAATTTATGAATAATCTTTCCGACCTTCTTCTTCTTCTTCTTATTCTCCTTCAATGACACTACCGTTCTATAAGGTACCCCTCTCCATACAAAAATCTTCCCAAATATATTTTTTTCTTGTCGCACACAATATCACCACCTATTCTTAAGTCTTCTTCTTAATCTGTTTCCTTGAGATTGCGAACAAAAATTTGTTTCGGCATTCCACTTTTTAGTATGGTATTGAAATGTCCAGTTCATCTCAAACAGCCAAGCCTAATACTTAAAATGTCATGATTTTGTAATTGTTTTTATTTCGGAATATTTCTGCAATATAACAGTTTTCCGTCACCCTCAAAATATTTATGTTTTCTCTATTTTTAGCGGCCTAACATCTGTAAGTAATTGTATTAACTCTTTATTATAGGCTATCGTCTTCTCCGGATGATAGCTTTACAATATCTACCTGCTCTCATTGTTCTCATCAGTGCCTTTCAAACATATTTAAACGATTACAGATACAAGTAACCAAGTTTCAGAATCATAAGTAGGTCTAACACTTGTCCTAACTAACAGGAATTTAATTTCGTCATGATATCTTACATGGGCACGTCTGCTTTGGTTTCGAACTTTCTTATCTTGTGGTAGTCCTATATATATATATATATATATATATATATATATATATATATATATACTATCTATATATACAAGCGTTACTGCTATAAAGTAAATATTCTCTTTAATAATTTGCTTAACTGTTATGTTAGCCGCTAGATGGCAGTCGGAAGATCTTTCCGCTACCTCTTGTGTGAATTGAGAATACTACATGTATAAGAAAATTGTATGTTTGTCTTGGAATTCTTGGGTAGCTCAGTTGGTTAGAGCGCTAAAGGTACAGACTTTAGAGACTCGAGTTCAAATCCCGACTCAAGCATTCTTTTTTCTTTTCATATCATATATATATATATATATATATATATATATATAATGGCAACTGGACATAGGGACCAAAGAAGACCAAAACATCGGTGGAAAGATCAAGACCATCTTCGCTAGGTTTACCGTACAGGCCACATGGCCTAAAACGAATTTGTTCATGATGATGAGGATGATATATATATATATATATATATATATATATATATATATATATACGCTCACACTAAGCACGCGCGCAGTGGAAGATGTAGTCCTGTTCAGTAAAATAATAGTAAAATTGATAATATTGGTAATTATTATTATGATAAATATTAATAATAATGTAGGCCTAGATTGCAGTAACATTAAGATTCATTACTTTCTGAGATGGCTTGCAAACCAATGATTTTTATAAGGACGTTCTGATTTGGTGCCCCGCGCTGTAGCTTAATTGTTAAGGGAAGATGCCTTGGCGCAGAGCTACGGGACTTCTGCTGGTTATGGTCTCCATGGGGAAAATACATTTTCTCGTGGAATTTCGATCAGTATGGAATCGATACTCACCCAGCATTGTGAGGCATTTGGGTAGCTACAATAAGTAGCGGCTACAGGTTGAGAAAACCAGCTATATCGGCTGGGGGACCCGATATGCTGACCACATGTTACCTGTATACTGTGCTGGATGATCGTCTACATCTGTATTTAACACCTGTGGATGTGATGGGAACATCCGGCTGGTAGACCAAGGACCTTTTAGGCCTTTCGCCCCATGGACGTTTTTTTTAAGTTCTGGTGTGAAAAAAATGGACATCTCTTGTTGAATAAATGTTTATAATTCAGATTAGTTTAACCACTCTGTATACGTAAATTTTAACTGGAATGTTTAGCTGTTTATAACTTTAACAAACAAGAATAGGACTCTATTTTAAATTCTATATTTTAATTAAATTTATCTATACTGCGGGAGGATGTGAGGATATTAAAATCTACAGTCATACTATTTTTTTTTCTACCTTCCCCACACGTGTCCACTATATTAAAATTCCGCGTCAAAATGGGTTGGTGTAGTTTCATTAATTTTCACGTCCTTGGATGTGACACTTAACGCTGGGCCGAAATCTATTGTACGCATCTTTCATTTCCATGAGCTTTTCTTTTCAATATTGGGGATCCTGCCGTCGGCAACAGCTACCGCTACTGTATGAATCGATAATTCAAATTCTGGACAACCAGTTATTGAAGCTCCAATCAGTGGCGTGTGTCAGCCACATTCGCCAAATTATCGCCTTTTAAGGAGGGTTATGGGTGAAATGTGGCATTCTTTTCGACAGAATTACATTTTTTTTTTTTCTTCTTTATGCTAGAAAATAACTAGCAACGTGAAATGTATTTTTGCGAAGTTTCAACTTCTAAGTCTCCCCAATTTAGTCATATTTAAATGACCGTTAATTTTAAATGTCCCTTAATGTGTCTTTGTGAATGAGGCAAAAAACAAAATTCAGATTGATTGTAGAGAAAGTTTAAGGCATATTTTGTCCAAATATTTCAAGTATATACTCAAAAATAAAACAAATAATTAAAACGTGGAAAATATTTTAATTAAAACATTTAAAAATTAAAAATTTGCACCGCCAGGATAGAGGGTGTGTGGATGCTCTCTCTTCTTACAGAACCTATCTTCAATTTTCGAACTATCTTGTAACATACAAGTCATCAAGCAGAGTCTGTAGCTGGGCCCAAAATACAGACTGAATTAATCTTTCTTGTAAACGATCTCTAGGGTATTATTCAACATAGATATCTCAAGAGAATGCTAACCGTATTTGACTTTACTATTAATATAATTTACGTTTATCATGAGAGGAATTAAAATCGCTCTAAAGTGCACAAAACTTAGGTTCAAGTTCAGATTGACACAGTTAAGCAAGCTACCAGAGAAAAGACATGCAATCTTAACTAAAATCAATATAACTAATGATGTCAAAAAGTAAAGTGTACAATTAGCTGTTTGAAATAAATGAAATATAAACATAATACATAATGAAAATAACCAGAACAGTCGTCGGCATTAAATAACAATGATGATACATACAACCATACTAGAATTTTCAATCACGTAGAAATAAACAATCTTCATTTTAACAGCTTTTCTTCAAATAAATACAAATGGACAGTCCTTGGCAAGGGATCGCTTCTTCGACCCCCGCCGATCTTGATGGAACGAAACGTTGATTACGACTGTTAACTGGAACAAGCTTGTGGTCGCGGACTTCGGTCATCGTGCATACCAAGTCGCGCCGATGACGTTAGTAAAGGGGCATTAGGAAGGGATAGAGCACAGAACACATATTCACCGTCACAGAGTCTACTATGAAACGTCACGGCAGTAAAATTACGTCATCACGGTACAAATTCAGTAACTCATAAGTCATAAACTATGAACCTCACCGTCACAATATCGACAATATTATTTACTGTGCAATAAACATCTGCGCAAAACATTGTGCATGTAGATACATCCTGTCTAAAATATTATATTTCACCTCTTGCTCCCTTTAACTAATATGAAAATCTGAGATTTAATTCAGCGGACCAGTGTTCGATCAAGTTTCCAGAATAGGTTTTCTTTGTTTTCTGTAACACAAATCTCTCAAAACACTCCTATAATCTTTTCTATCATAATCAGCTTTATTTAGGACGAATACATGAATCTATGATGTGACTTGTCCGTAATGTTTGAGGTGGCCGCGGCATTACGCTAATCACTCGTCCAGGAGTCCCGTTAGTCCTTGTAAGGTAAAGTCATCGCATTACAGGACTTAGGATGCTCATGTAATATTAAGAATCAATAGACCCTATTTTTCTGGACAATTTGCACGAGATGTCAGCTGAGTTGTCAGCACTTTGCGAATATGTACATAACCTTCTAACAGAGTTAAAAATGATACCTCTTCCAACAGAGAAATTAATAAAAGAACATATTCTGATACTTATTTCTGTTTGAGGCTGAATCTACTCCAGGGCCATTTTACCGCCAGAAGGTTTAGGCCAGTTTAAAAGTACTAAACCCATCGGGAATTGAACACGCAACCGTCTGTAGGAGTACGATTAGTTTCAGCTAAACAAGAGGTAAATCATAGTAAAGCCAAAGGTATAGTTAAAAAAATAAATCATAAATAGGCCTGAAATATATTAAATATTATTAAATTATAGCTCCCTACTAAAGTGTAGTTTATTGCCTTAACCAACGATGCTATGACGTGCCTTTTATCATCAATATAAGTGTGTGAAAAAATATTCGTCTGTCATACAGAGACTTGACAATGGAGAGGGTAAACTAAGGAATAGCGAGATGATTGTATGCTCTAATGCGACAGCAATAAAAAAAAAACTTTATAAAATTGTTGAAGGTTTGTATTGAAATGTGATAATTTAGACGGATGGTTGAAAAGAGGGCTGCACTATTGAAATGACATATTATGAGAAGGGTAAGCGAGATAGAATCATAAATAGAATGAAGAAGTAATTCAATACATCGGACTGAATCAATGTTATTTTTCATATTATGTAGAATTATAAAAAAAATCTGGAAGAGAGGCTAGAACCCTTAGGAGGTTAAACATATCAGCCATGTGGGACTAGATCTATGAGACATCCCAAAAAGCTCTCGATTAAACATTGTTCAGATCGTAACTGCCCTAAAATTTCTATGGAAGATGATGATCATGTAAAGCAGGATTTTGTACTGCCTGAATAATTAAAATTATAGTTAATAATGTATTTTAAAATTATTTTTATACGTAAATTTAACTTTAAATTTAAAATTCTAAATATTTAATTGCTAGTTATTGCCAAATAAAAGAACAAACATTTATTAATAATACAAATATTTTTTGCGCGATAGTGTGTTTTGTCGTACATACAGCAATGGCGACCATGACTGAAAGTTAAACTTCCTACGTTCCGGGGTTACCAACCTAAATAACTATACTGTAATATTACATAGGGTTATTACAAACCTCGTGCGGCAAGTAACACCACTTCCCTTAATGTATACTACGTACAATGTATATACAAAAATATATCCTAAAGGTAGTGTTAATATACATATATTAAAGAAATCACCGCATTTTAAATGAACTGAATTATATTTGAAACAATATAAAACAATAAATACGTACTTGCCATTTTATGACTGATTTGTGTCACGGCATGTTGTAGTCTCAACTAATAAACATTGCCCAACTGTTAATGTTAGTCAGTTGTTTTTAATGAACGCAAATATTTCTAACAAATATGTTATTATTTTACTATTATTTATTATTTTGAAAAGTCATCGGGCAAAAAATAATGTACCACGCACGTTTGTGAAATGTTCTACAGAATCTCGGGAATTAAAAATTCCTCGCTTCTATAAAAACCACTTCCCGCATCGTAATATACTATTACTGCATAAAGATTTTTTAAATAATGCTTTTAAAAAATTGTCTGAATTCTAAATGATTTTATGAAACTTTGATAGAAACACCTGAGTAACTTTATGCTCTCATAAAATAATAAAAGTAAATTAAATTGTGATTGGAATTAAAAGTACTTATCTTTCTTATATGACCAATCAGACTTAACTTTACATTAATTGAATGACTAACCATATAAATTAAGAGTAATATCATGTGACGTAATAATGAAATTATTATAACATATTACATTTATTTATTCTGTATAAAACTTTCGTTCTGGATAGAAGCAAGCAGAGCTCTTCAGATAAAATTTAATATTCTCTCCAATAATAGGATAAAGAAAAGTGTAATTTTATATATCAAATGAAAATAATCAACGTTGTGAATAAGAATAATTGATTTTAAAGAGACGGTGAAGATTATTACCTCCGAAATTTGTTCGATCTACTTGGAATAAATCCTCCTAATTTCTACAAGAAACATTTATTTTTATTTTAAGAAGTGTCTCCTGTATACCTATTTCCGACCCCTGACAAGAGAATCCACCTCTACCGCAGTTAACCAAAATTAATCCTAATCTAAACCCAAACCCAACCAAAATCCTTCATTACATGGTTGTGGTGAAAGTTATTCATTATATCTACGGAGGGTTGTTTCTCATCTCTGATAACGATATGCCAAGTAGTTTGTGACGTTGGAGTGTGAGTGATCAGGACAGGAGTGTGCGAGGTGATCAAATCAGTCAGTGTGCTGCTTCTGTTACACTCGCACGCGTGTTGCTCTCATAATGCCTAAGAAGGTAGACCCGTTTTGGGAAGGGTACATTACTGCCCTTACCGACGCTAATTACAGTTATTCTGCGTTATTGAGGCTTGCAAAAACGTAATTTTATGGTGTCAAAGTGTGAAATTATCTCCGTGCTTAATAAAAAGGGAAAGGGTCGCTTGGGATTAATTCCAAAAGGGGGGGAAAAAACGGGAAAATCTACGACCTGCTACTACCTGCACCCCAGATGTAATCAGAAAGGTCAAGGTCCTTATCTCTGGTGGTAACACTGCCACACAAAGGGTGATTGCAAACTGATTGGGAATATCCCTTAGAACTGTAAACACAATAATAAACAAAGATTTAAACACGCAGAAGCGCCACAAAAGCAGGGTTCATAAATTGTTGCCACGTCACATTGCCGAATGCCGCACCAACAGCAGGAAACTATGAAACGCACCTGGCAGGAGAAAAATGGAAATTTTTGGTCACACTTGATGAAGCATATATTTATCTACGAGACTGCAACAAACCCCAGGCAATTTACTATAGAGAAATGGGTGAAAAAAAAAATTCAAAAGTGGTTTGCCGAATGCAGAGAAAGTTTCTCCAATGGATTTATGGTCATCGCGGGATATTGCTACAATGAAAAACTGACAATTCGTAGAGTAGCTAAAAAGAGCAAAATCAACTCACAGTACTACCAGGAAGAAGTTCTCACCCCAATTTACCCCACTGAAATCCCAGCTCTCTATGGTACAGACACAAACCAAGTCTGGGTGCACCAAGACAAGGCCTCCAGTCACACTTCGGGTTCAACCCTGATATTCCTGGAGAAATGGAGCAGGAAACTGGAATACATGCTATTCCATTCACCAACATCCCAGTGAAGTCTCCTGATACATCACCGATGGACTTTGTGTCTTTGGACTCTTCAAAAGGCCACTGGGAAACAGGCGTCCTCGAACAATAGACGGTCTCTGGAAAGCATATAAACAGGAATGGGAACTTCTAGACATGGCTGTGCTGCGTAAGAGTCTTCTGCAGCGGAAACTCCGATGCTGAACCATAGCTCGGGTGAAGAGCCATCAATTAGAGCATGCTTGATGGAGGAGACACGGCTATTCTTAAGGTAAAACTTAAAAATCATTTGTTATCAGAGATCAGAAACAACCCTCCGTACAAACATGACTGGCCCTTTATTTTACTTTTTAATTAATTAGCTCCTACTTAGTATTTTAAATACGTTAACGACGCTTTTTAAAAACTAAGGTCATCAATTAAAATCTGTGTGTGAAAGGGCCGACAAATTTTGTTCAAAGACATTTTATTTCAAACTCCATATTCTTTTAAGTGCCCTAAATTCATGGCAAGGTACCCATAACTTTTGCTTCTCTTCCGAAGAAACCCGTTCTCAGGATTTTTTGCCTTTAAAAAAAACATAGACCAGGGCTAGATTTGAATTCTCGAACTCAAAACAGAGGCGAGCATTGTTACCCTAATAATGTTGAAAATCTAATTTAAAAAATAATAAAATGTGTAAAATAACCTTTATCCAAATTAGATAGACCGACATGCAAAACAAAATAGCATTTAGACAATGTAAAGTGTCATTTGTAGAGGACAGCACTCTGGTTTCAGCATGGTGGAGCCCCAGCTCACTTTAGTTATAATCGCGAGCACCATTTATGCTTTTAATATAGTTGCAAGCTGAGATTTTTACATAATTTGTAATTAATCCAAAGACGAGCTTCAAAAGGAAACCCATGAAGTACCGACAGAAAATTATAATTGGAAAATTTCTACAACTAAAACGAAAGCAATAGTTTTTCAAAGAAATTTAATTATAAGATAAATATAAATAAATAAATATATATATATATATATATATATATATATATATATATATGTCCACCGCTGTTATCTCGAGGTAGCGTGCTGCCTTGTCACGCAGCGGGCCCGGGTTCGATCCCGGTCGGGGCAGTTTTTCTGGGTGAGGTTTTTATCGGGGTTTTTCCTCACCTGTAAGACAAATGTCAGGAAAACTTTAAGGCCCAAACGGTCCCCGAAATCATTTGGCCATCATCCTTATCATTATCATCCTTACCATTATCATTATCATCATCATCCTTCACCGGTGTGGAAAGCAACGGGAAGCTACCACACCTCCACAATTCCCTAGTAAAGCTGCAAGCATAGCATGAAAATGCTATGATTGCAGTGAAGGACCTGCCTTCGGGCGGAATTACTATGGATGGATATATATATATATATATATATATATATATATATATATTATAAAACTGGACAAGTAAATAACTTACATATAATTATTTAGGTTGTATAATAAGCATTCCAATGGAACATAATATAGATAGGAAACTTAATACATTTTAAATTATGTGTGGTTCTATAAAAAGACCTCTTGGACAACAAACTAAGAGAGATTCAGATGGCATTTTATGAATTGATGGTAGTGCCAACACTGTTATATGGCAATGAGAATTGGGCTATTAACAGATCAGACAGAAGAAAATTAGAAACAACAGAGATGGAATTTTTAAGAGGGCTATTTAAGTCATGCCCCAAATGGCAGTCAATGACCAATCACATTTCAATGAATTTTGATTTACAAACAATCACAGTCGTTTTTCACCTCGATTATCACATCCATTTTATCGCTTTCATTTTATAAAGTGACTCCCAGATTGTATATATAGTGCACGAATGTAACAAGATTCTGCTTGGGAGATATATTAGAAAAACATTCGTAGCAACTGATCTTAAAAAAAAGAAACCATTGTTTACACTTTCTTAAACTTATTACTTCCCAGGAATTAACGGTGCAAATAAATATAATTGACTATTTACATCATAGGACATCAGAAATTAATTAATAACCTGTAATTATATGTTTCATTTTTTCTCCACTAGGGTGCATTCTTATAATATTGCGATTCAATTTGGCAATAAATATGATCTTGTTGCAGTGAAGACAAATGAAACAAAACGTTTCTCATTTGTTTTCAAACATCGCCGTTTACATTAAATATATAAATATTTTTAAAATAACTATATTTAAATATTATTTATGAGAATACAGCTTAATTTTATTCGTTAAATAGTCGTAACTAATGCCACTCTTGATTTCCAAATTCTCTAGATAAATTCACTTGTCACTTCGTGACATCGTTAATTTATCGATAATTTGGAAATCACTCGTGGCATTACTTATGAACAGACGGTTATATACTTGAGAATCAGATGAAAAAATGTCATAATTAGGGTAGAATTAAATATTGTCAATATAATAGAAAAACATCGAAAACCATAAAAGAGAATGATATTAACAGGATGTAAAATAATAGATTCCCTTATAGTACGTATAAGCCAGAAGGAAATTGAACTGCAGGAAGACTTACGGGAAGATGACAAGATTACTTCACAACTTCCTGTTGTCGGAACAGGTAAACAGGCCTAGACCATGTAGATTATGATGACGACGTTTAATCAATAATACATCTAGTATTCTCTACTCTTGTATCTGCTCTTGCCTGACTCACATTAAAATGATCTCCCTGAATACTCTCTTAGACAATATAATATATAAAGTTTTAAGTTTTTTTATATTTTGTGCTTAATCTTACAGCATTAAGAATATTATTATTATTATTATTATTATTATTATTATTATTATTATTATTATTATTATTAATGTGCAAAACTAGGTTTTAGAATTTAACCAAGAAAAACAACGAAAATGGTACGGGCATATTAAGCGAATGGAGGATGAAAAATTACAAAACAAATAATGGAATGGACACCATCAGGAACGAGAAGGAAAGGACGACCAAATCTCATGTGGATCCAAGGGATTAGAGTAACTTTAAAGGACTGACAAATAGAGGTAGAACTGTATTATAATAGAAACGAATAGAGGAAAATTGTAAAACGAAATTGGTACCGGAAAAATGTGTCAACATTGTTAAAACTGAATATATATATATAGGAAGAAATATATATATATATATTTCTTCCTGTATCCATTATTTTACAGAATGTTTTCCCTATAGTAGGTTAATCTTTATTTTCCTAATTATATTTCCCTAATCCCTTCCTGAACATACTCTGTTGTATCTCTTGTGTCCAAGAGTGACTAGTCAACTTTTCTTCTTCTGCCCGATGGTTTCCATTCCAGAACCAGCTACCTGTTTCATAAAAGTCACATTTAGTAGTTATTTTAGCAGTGTAAAATTTACTAGTTAGCAGTCTGGTATGTTCTGCTTAAAAAAATACAAACTATATTTGTTACACCACTTTTAGCAATTAGCAATGCGATTTCGTGCTAAGACAAAAATTATTTTCTGTATAAGATTTCATGGCCTTCTACATACACTCGTTCCCGGAAAAAAACAGATAAGTTGTTTTTTAATTTTCTTAATGAATACTATTCTTTATGCCGCTTCATGTGGTAAAAACAAGGCAAGTTAATTCTTCATTCTATTAGCTATAATAGGCCATTTTTGTTCTAGATAAGTCTAAAAGGGAGGAAGTTCACTGGGAAAAACAGATATAGGCCCTATTGACTTATATTATTTGTGCCAGTTTTGGACTTATGTGGTTTTTCCCAGGGATGAGCGCTATTTGCATTAAATTTGCATAGGACTTCAAAATATAGTATCTCTGTTGTATTGTTGTTTTGTTATATTATTTTTAGCAAAATAATAGCCGATATAAAATTTTTAAGTAGAGTAAAATGATGCACTAGAATGGACCAGATAGGAATTGAGGATATCCGTGAAGAACTGCAGATCTACTCCATAAAAGAAAATATATTTAACAACAAGAATCAGTGGATTAGAAACACGTAGAAAGAATGGAAGAAAGTAGATTACCAAATAAAATCTTACATTATTTTCCGAGAGGAAGAAGAGATGTCGGACGTCCTCGATAGAGATGCTCTTAGACCTATTAGTGAAGACGGAACAGGCAATTAATGCCTAAACCAGGAAGTGAAGAAGCGAAATAATAGAAGTGTCGAAATCATATAAAAATCATCAAGCAAGAAAACTTCTTAAAGAAACTTTTAGAAAATTATTTTCAAGATAAATTTATTGTATTAATTTCAAATTGTATATACTGATAAGTGATTTATCAGAACTCTTAACTAATAAAATACTCGAATACTACTTATTAGGACCATATTATATGAAACAGCATTGTAGTTATACAGCTAAATAATACTCCTAAATATAAATAGTGCACTGCCAACTAACTAACTAACTAATCTCTGGGATTATGGAAGCCGTAGGTTCTTGACCATACGGACATAAGTTCTCTATGTATCCCTCCCTATCCTGAGCCAACGTTTTCCAATCATCTCCTGTAAACTTTGCTTCCCTCAAATCATGGTTAATGTTATTTTCCTGCTTTATTCTTGGCCTACCTATTTGTTGGTTTTCCTACAAGAAGTTTCTAGTAATATAATGTACGGTTAAAAACTATAATATAGTTACCTTGTAGGTCCGTCTCCTCAACTTAAGTTCTTTTAAAACTCTGTAGGCCTTTCGGGACTAGTCCCATCATCAGCAGAATGCATTAGGTCCGTTCTTGTTGACCCTTGTATGCCTCTCTTTCATTCCCCATTCGTGCAACATGCCCGCTCATCGCAGTTCTACGAGATTTAACTGTTCTTATTACATCTGGTTTCCCATAAAGATCAGGTAGCTCATTGTTATGCAGTCTTCTCTTTCATCTGTCTGCACATCTCTCTTTGGTTCAAAACTGGTAATATTTTACACTGCTAATTTTGAAAGAGGTTGCAAGTTTTAGCAGTCTAAATTATTTATCAGTATACACACTACATATATAAGGAGACTTTATGAAACATACTCCTACTTGAGAATAATTGAAACATCCATTCTTATTATAATTATATTTGTACTGTTTTATTAATTTAAGTAGCTTAAAAGTGAGAGCTTAGTATGTGTCCATAGCGCAACTGTCGGTACACTGTATAGTCTAAAATTGAATCTTATTTCTTCCATTTGTTCCCTAATCTGTGTATTATTATTATTATTATTATTATTATTATTATTATTATTATTATTACTAAAATATAAATCTGTAAAAACATTTAAGGGTTATTCCATGTAAAATCGAAAAAAAAGAGTGTAAAATCTAAACTAATATCTTCAAACATTTACAATTTTTTATAGTGAAACGTTATAGTGCACTGAACACCTTAACTGAATTTCAGGTCTCACTTTGATAATACTAAGAATAATAATAATACAGTGAAACCTGTCTTAGCCGGAAACATTATAAGAAGGAAACCTGTAGTTACGGAAAAAAGTCTCCAGAACAGTACGATTTTATATGTAAAGTCGTCCTATATTAGTCGGAAACCTTCACAACGCGGAAACGGAATGGTTTTTAAAGTACCAATAGTTAATTTTTTCCTCAGTAAGACGGAAAATTATTTTTAAGCACATCCTAATTTCAGTAAAATTCTGCATATGACGCTACAGATTATATCGTTTTACCTTCTTGTGTTGCCATTGTATTGCGGGGATACCCTTGCTTATGTGTGACAGCTGAGAATCCCTCGCTTTTCCTTGCCTGCTAACGTAACCTGCGAGGGGGTTGGGGAAAGTCTTGAGTCCTCCAATAGTTGAGTTCCTTCTCGTTTTTGTGTAATAAAATTGTTTTGTACTGCCGTGCAAACTGTGCTGTGTTACATACACTATTTTGTTTGTAGGCCTATTTCAGTTCAATACGTTATGTCTTTAAAGCGTGCATGTAAAACCCTTACACTGCGTGAGAAAATTCAAGCTTGTAACTTGGGAATTCTTTATAAGGAAGGAAAACTGCCAAGACGGAAATATTTAAGTAACCGTCATGTTCCTTCATAGACAAGTTTTACTGTACTAAGAATAATAAATGACTATATTTATTGTATTTTTAAAAATAAGCGTTTTGTTTTAAATACATTTCTCAAAGTGTAATTACTCCATGAGCTTGAAACGATACTCACATACATAATTTTATGCACTCTCGCTTGGAAATTAGTACCCTGATATTTACATTTTTCTAAACGGCATAAATTAAATTAGTATAGGCCTACAATTGACCATTTTAACCATTTTATATAAATGAATAATGACAAGTTAATCCGTTCTGTCCATTTATTGCCTAATGTTTTTATTTATTGTTAGATGAAAGGAAACCTCATAATTTATAATTTTATTAAAAATGTCGCATTGAAATAAATGTATATAAATTCTAAACACAAGTTTAGTGCTATCGCAATAAATTTAATTACATAACTAAGTACTATTTAATCAATATTTTCACATGTAATCTACAGGCTTACATTCAGAGTGTAAGGCTTGTAGAATGTAAATTCCATCAGGTAATTTATTTGCAGTCTCTTCAGCTTTCGCAAGCGTTGTATATATCATTTTGCTCATGAAGACTGTTCACAGCTCACGGGAAATCTGATCCAACGGGACTCCTGTTCACTCTCGCTTGCATTCCACTCCCGTCCATGCGTTTGACATTTCCCTCCCACTCTCCGGAATACGCCAAATGCCACCGTAGAAGTAACGGGACTGGAAAGCCCCGGGAACGAGATTCGAGAGGGAGTGAATGTGTACTTGACTGCCTCTAGCGATCGAATCACGTAATTTTGGATACAGATGTTCTCTCATAAAGTAATCAGTACTTTGTTTTGTATCACATATTGCGCATTCTGTGTGCTTTCTTAAATACTCTTCCCAACCTATAAAACATCTGTCAACTTAAAAAAAAAGTATATATATATATTTTTTTCTCCATGCTGACACCAGGCTAAATAAATCTATTCTAAATATTTTACTCAGGCGTTTGCATATCTAACAAACTGAATTAATGTCAGGAAAAATCTAATAGGACTCGTCCCTTCGGCATTTAGCAAAATATTGAATAACTGCTTATCGATGTTCAAAACATATTCCAATAAAGGTGAACCGTGAAAATTATTTTCTAATAATATTTTAATAAAAACATCGGTGCACAAAAATCTTATGAAAACATATGCCGCTTGCACACTATTCAATGTTTTTCTGACGTCAATGATCTCTTTCAAGTACAAATTGACATAATTTCTGAAAGCCTTTTTGTAGTCTAAATACTTACCGTTAATATGATAAGTGTGGAAAGCAACGGGAAGCTACCACATCTATAATTCCTTAGTAAAACTGCAAAGCATAGCATGGGAATGCTATGATTGCAGTGAAAGGCTTGCCGTAAGGCAAAACACTAAAAATAAATAAATATTATAAGTTAATGGTAAAGCACAAATGTATATTTACATGTATTTGTAACTACAGTAGTATTTAAAACAATTGTATTTATTTTTTAAGTGTATTTTTATGTCGTAGTATTTGATATTAATTATATATTTAATTTT
Organism: Diploptera punctata; assembly: GCA_030220185.1. Classification (NCBI taxonomy): domain Eukaryota; kingdom Metazoa; phylum Arthropoda; class Insecta; order Blattodea; family Blaberidae; genus Diploptera; species Diploptera punctata. The sequence continues at coordinate 629,973 of JASPKZ010004551.1, read as the reverse complement.
TTTTTGTCTAATGCCACCAGGTAGTCATTTCGACATTTCTGGTGTTCTCTCCTGGCATTAACTTAATTGTAACCCACTCTGAAGTTGGAGCGCCTGGAAGGCGGAGTTACGTTACCCCGATAATATGATGGATGATAAATGATAATGAAGCGCCAGAAGAGTTCTTAACCTAAACTTAACCTAAATTCCAGACCATGGGCAACCACAGGAATAATTCCCTTTAAGGAAAAATTCCTTACGTTTGATCGGGAATCGAACCCGGGACCTCATGAACAGTAGCCAGAAACGCTGACCACTAGCTCATGAGGGTGATCATTATAAATTTGATTGCAGTGTATAAATGCATTTTTGAAAAAAAAATTACTCACTGGTTGAGTGGGAGATAAGGTCTCAGGATCTTAACCCTGCCAGTTTAAATGAACAATTTATTATTATTATTATTATTATTATTATTATTATTATTGTTGTTGCTGTTGAGTATTTAAATACGCCACTGATGTGAGCCCACGTGGGCCAGGCTGCTCGCCTTCCCATGGCAATGTTTTAAGTTTGTCAGGCTGAAGGTGATCTACTAATCTTATCTCAATGGCAAGCTCGGTAGGTTTGATTGTAAATTCTGCTCACACAGATTCCATACTAAATAAGATCATCCCCGTCTGCTCAAACCTACATCTACTCCACCAGAGAAATTATATTCCTGTCAAAGAAGTTGCAACAATACCAGAAAAACTAGTTATATTGAACTAGATTAATTTTACTTAATAAATGTCTTGCTATTACTCTCTGATGACTCACAGCGCATGTTACATTTCCATTACGTGATCTCTGTTTGGTTCTATTTATTTATTACCCTCGTTATGAAATGTTAAAATCAAACATTTAGATTTGTGGCCAGATATCGGAGAACATTTTTTGTTTGTTTGTATTCATCTTCAATTAGATAAAATATACTGTTATATTTTTTTCATACAGAGTGATCAACTCTATTCTCTGCGTAGAATATATTTTTCTAAATTTATGTCCATAATGTATTCTATATATTTTTTGTTCAATGCCCCAGGTTGTCATTTCGACATTTCTGGTGTTCTCTCCTGGCATTGGCTTAATTGTAACCCAATTCTGAAGTTGGGGCGCCTAGAATGCGGAGTTACCCAGATGATAAGATGTGTAATAAATGATAATGAAGCATCAGGAGAGTTCTTAACCTAAACTTAACCTAAATTCCAGACCATGGGCAACTACACGAATGATTCCCTTTAAGGAAAAATTCCTATAGTTTGACCGGGAATCGAACTTGGGACCTCATGGACAGTAGTCAGAAACGCTGACCACTAACCCATGAGGCTGGTATGTATTCTTGTATTCTCTTCTTCTTCTTCCTTTTCAGGATTAGATCAATGCGACCTGTTCCGGTCTCAAGTCCATCGTTTCCTTGGCCGTCCCAAAGATCGTTTTCCATGTGGTTTGTAGGCGTTGATCTTTTTGGGTAATCTTGTATTGTCCATTCTGTCTAAATGTTCTTTTTCATTGGTATTTGTGCTCGTCTAGTTTATCGAGTATTGAAAATATATCCAGTTCATTTCTTATTGATTCATTGTGTAATCTATCCATGCGTGTACATCCTTTTACGGATCTTAAAAATCTTATTTCAGTAGCTTGAATGTGTGAGATATCTTTTTTTGTAAGTACCCAAGATTCAGATACATATAAAAGAACAGGAACAGTCATAATTTTATAAAACCTGAGCCGAGTTTCTCTTCGAGTCTTTCGAAGGGTTCTTCTTATGGTGCCACACATAATTTGATTTCGGTTTAATTTATTGTGTATATCCCAATCGTAGCTGTATGTTATATCTGAACCAAGGTAGTTAATGTACTATCTGTTCTATTATTTCATTATTGATTACTATTTTTGCTCTGACTGGCACTTTGCCCTGAAAAGCTATAATTTTAGTTTTTGAAATTGAGACTTTGAGATTATAATAGAGTCCCAATTGATTCAACATGTAAATGACTCTTTGTAAATCATTCTCTGACTTCTGTATTCATATTCAGTATTCAAATATGGATCGCTTCCCAATAGACGAAACACAAAATTAATCGATAAATAGATGTGTTAATAAATCCATCGAACTTTGTTTTATCTTGCTGCATACAAATGCTTTTATATAATATAATATAGTCGTAGTAGAAGTAGTAGTTTAGTGCCCAGGACCTTTGATGATCTCCATTTTCCTATTTGCTTATCAATACAATTTTGATAAACGTTAATCACCACTAATTAATGAGTGCAGAACATTTTGTGGGATGATCTCCATTCATGACTGAACTCAACTATTTATATAATATAAATTAAAGTTCTGTGTATAGTTATATTATTTAAATGGACTTCCAAGCAATTCTGGCCAGTTCTTAGGAATCCCCTACTTCATATCTTGATGAATTTGACACATATAAGTTTTAATGTGACCATGATTTATTCATGCTGTAGTATACAAATATCAAATCGATATAAAATAACAAAAAATCTACAAAATCAAATTGTTGGTAAAAGTTGCATCCGTTTTGTGAATGATCTTTATATATGATATGAACGTCTGTGAGCCTGTCTTTATGAACTCAAAAACGTCTTTGCTGATTTGAATGGGGTTTTTTTTATCATGATTCAGAGATTTTTTTAGACTCTTTAATATATGTAACACGTTACCACACGTACTATAGGGCCGGATATAAGAAAAAAGTGCATTGTTACATTGTGAAAAAGTAGCTTTTTGGACGATTAAATGGCTTACGCTGCCTAAACCATAACAAATACACCAAATTAATGTACACATAAATGAATATCTCAAAAAAATCTACAAAACAATCCACGACTGCATGTGCCTATCTTTTACGGATATCTCAAAATAACCATGTTTGTCTTTCAAAACTAGATTAAAAGTAAGATTTTAATTATAAAGGCTTTTCCAACAACATGATTTTAATTCTTATCAAATTGAATACGTTAGTTTATACATAACCTGTTGAAATTATTTTTTCACGCGAACAACGTCGCAGCTGCTGCTAGTATAGAACATATGGAGCTATAATTTAAATTTTTCGGGTTGTCTGCGACTATTAAATAGTGGAATTAAACACAGAATAAAGAAAATAATTTAACATGTTAAGTTAGTTTATTTAACATTCATGTTGTATGGTGATATCATGTTCAATGGAACTGACAGAGCAATTAACAAAAATTATTCATAATAATACAAACAGAGAATTTTAGTCGTCCCTTGTGGTACTATGCTCGCCTCTGGTTTTATAGTTCGCAGCTTCAAACCCGGGAGTGGCAAATTGATGTCTCGTTGGAGAAAAAAATCCTGAGTTTGGTTTTGTTCGGAAAGGAAATAGAAACGTGAGACCGTCTGGTAGTTTATAGGTTGTAAATAACCTCAATTTGAGATAAGAGATTGTTGAATTTGTATACACAGTTTTGAATTTTGACGTTAGTGACCTGACATGTTAAAGAAAGTAGTTATAAATATAATATAATAATATAATAATAATAATAATAATAATAATAATAATAATAATAATAATAATGGTAATAATAATAATAATAATAATAATATTTTTTCTTTATTAGTAATTTCTATGTAATACAGTATTTTTCCTACAACGCATTGTAACTTCTCCATAAATCCCTATTCTCTGCGTCACTCTCTGTTATTTATCTCGACACCATACTCCTAAGCATTCCTTGAACCTACTCTTCTTTTGTCTCCTCTTTCCCCCTTTCTTCTGTTGTCCTCCGATTCAAAATTTAATATCATCATAGGTATCCTGTGATCTGACATCCTCTTTACGTGGCCAAACCATTTCTGTCTTCATTCTTACATAACTTATAGAACATCTTTTTTGAGCATCTATTATTTCTCTGATTTTGTCTCTTCTTGAATTATGTATATATATATATATCCATCCATCCATAGTAATTCTGCCCGAGGACAGGTCCTTCACTGCAATCATAGCATTTTCATGCTATGCTTGCAGCTTTACTAGGGTATTGTACGTGTGGTAGCTTCCCGTTGCTTTCTACACCGGTGAAGGATGATGATGGCCATATGATTTCGGGGACCGTTTGGGCCTTAAAGTTTTCCTGACATTTGTCTTACAGGCGAGGAAAAACCCCGATAAAAACCTCACCCAGAATAACTGCCCCGATCGGGGTTCGAACCCGGGCCCGCTGCGTGAGAAGGTAGCACGTTACCTCGAGACCACGGCGGTATATATATATATATATATATATATATATACCAAGAGAGTTATAACATTTCGGACAAACGAATAGGCTATTTGAAATAACTCGAGATTACGAACGAGGCAATTGGTGGGTTTTGGAAAATAGTACTCCTTTGAGAGTAGAAGAAATAAAAGAAAATAGTGATGCAATTGAAATAAGAAAAAAGCTATTGCATCAGGACGGGGTTGGAATTTTGTGGACATGTGTGTTGAATCAGAAGCTGCAGATGCAACAAGTAGTAAGAGAGGGGAAGGGGAGTGTCGTGACCAACTTGTACATCATTATCTTGTCATCAGCTCGCTACCAGCTCTTAACTACATCTTCTTTCTTATTATATTCATTAATTGCAATGTTGTATTCAGTTTTAATAATACTTCTCATCTTCCTGCGCATAGATTTCACTTTACCATTTCAAAGAAATTTCTATGAACATTTGAAGAGGATACGAAATAACCCTGCATCTTTATAGATAGGGATTTCTATTATTGTGCCAGTTTCTCATTCCTAGTCTGCACTTATTTCTATCCAAAGCATCTTCCAAATTCAGTTTTCTGGTTCTTACTCCTCTCAGCATATTTTTCTTCCACTAGATCCTAGTCTTCCTCTCTTTGACCTGCCAGAATGTTCCCAAATGAAGATCTTCTTCGGTAATCTATGATCTCTCATTCTAATCGTAATTATTTCTGTTCAATTCGTTTGATAATAGTTTTCTCTGCGTCTATCCTGTTTCTTATTTCCTGACATGTAATTTTATTCATTCTCTGTAATCTCGAACTTCTTTTCAAATACTTCATTTTCAGCGCCGAAGTGGTCTTCTTCGTTGATTCCTTAATGCACCATGTTTGTTATTCCTACAGTAAGCAACTTAATCCAATCATTTTTTAATCACTTTAAATTTATTTTTATTACAGCAAACTGATTGTAGACAACCAAGTATTTTCTTTCCTTTGTATTCTAAAAACAATTTCGGTCTTCGTTTCATTACTGTACTTAAAATCACTCAAGATATATTTAGATTCTGATAATAACATAATGATTAATCTATCATGTATCTTTGTTTCCTATATGATATATGAGAAGCTTTTTTTTCTCACTCTGTGAACAATTTTTTTATTATGATACATAACTGTGTTTCATACTCATATTTTTACCTTATTTCTAGAGGTTAAGTGATACTGTATTAAATAATATAACCTTCTGCATCATAAATGATAAACACTTAAACCAAATTAATTATTATATTTATAGTAAAAATGTGAAACAAAATTATAGCTCTTCAAACCAGGTTTGGCATCACATGAAAAACCCACAGATTTTAAGACCATGGACAACTGTTTCATTTAAAAAAACTCATTAAACACAAAAATCAAATTTTATTTTTCATAAAAATTTCAGGAGATATTTAACATATCCTTAGGATTCCCATTTGAATTGTTTTAAATGCAACAAAAATGCTTGCTGATAGAAAAATGCATATGAAATTCACTTGTTAGATTACATTCAAAGCTTTCACCAATAATCAGAAAAACGTAATCCTCATACTCTGAGTTAACATACATTTTATTATTATATAAAACTTTCCTTATTAGAGGATTGCCACAAGGACAAAGTGATATAGAAAATTAATTTCGAAATTGACGAAATACATTTTGTAAATACATTAAAAATGTCAAATTGTAATTGAAATAGGCCTGTATTCTATAAAGTAGAAATTTGTAAAGATGGTTTAGGTCATTCCGGATCTCCCTAACAATTGTATTAGAATATTCATGTATGGGTCAACTGTAGTAAGAGGTCTCAATTAGAGTTGATTATCATAACTAGAGGAAGTAGAAATGTGAATACGTTTCACCAAAATATGAACAATATGAAATTATAATGACAAAATATGAACAAAAATTTAAGTATACATTTATTTCTTTATTAATATTACGTTGTTATACTGGAAGGTAAAAACGAGTTTTAGAATGCAAATATAATGAATGCATGATTATTTATTTATAATATAATTATATAACCATAGGCTAGTAAAATAATTATTTATAAATAATTAATTATGTTTAAAGAATTTAAACCAAAAAGTACTCAGTTATCAGTCCATCACTAATCATTCATTAAAGAATAATTCAATAGAATAAAAATACTAACTCAATGTAAAACTAGCTACTTATTAAAATAACTACCGGTAACTAACGCACATACACTATCAAAGAAAATTAGTTCAAGGTGAGGGCTGGAAATAATCACCCTCTAATTATTTTGTTAATTAATTCTGGTTCCCTTTTATAAGTTTGTTTTCTATTCATAAACTTGTTTATAATCGTTGGAAAGTTCAGAAAAAAACTAAATCTGCACAACTATTAATATTCTCCTGAAATATGATGATACTGTCAAAATATTATTAAATATGAACATTGTTCTCATCTGCATTAGATTCGTCATTATCTATAACGTAAATATTTCTTGTTCTCTCCTAATTAATCTACATAATTCAGAGTATAAAATTACATATTTCCACTCACTCTAATCTTAACAGGACTTACTTTGAGAACTGTATTTCAGATGACTACTTATTGTGATTAAAAAGCAGCCAACAATTACTATTGAAGATTGTGATTACTGATTAGTGACCTAGAAAAATAAATAAATACATGTGTATATATATGATATTAAAAGAAAAATGAATGCTTGAGTCGGGATTTGAACCCGAGTCTCTAAACTCTGTACGTTTTAGCACTCTAACCATCTGAGCCACTCAAGTACTTTGTGTTAGGATACTTGAGTGGCTAAGATGGTTAGAGCGCTAAAACGTACATAGTTTAGAGACTCGGGTTCAAATCCCGACTCAAGCATTCGTTTTTTCATATCATATTTGCCTTCATTGCCAAATGTCGAAAATATAGTTATAACATCTAAATATACAAGGGTTACTGCTATAAAGTAAATATTCTCTTCAGAAATTTTCTTACCTGTTATGGTGGCCTCTAGATGGCAGTTGGAAAGACTTCCCGCTACCTCTTGTGTGATCTTAGAATACTACATAATTATATAAGAAAAAAATGTATGTTTGTGTTAGGATACTTGAGTGGGTCAGATGGTTAGAGCGCTAAATCCCGACTCAAGCATTCATTTTTCTTTTCATATCATATTTGCTTTCATTGCCAAATATCAAATATATATATATATATATATATATATACACACATGATTTTTGGTCAGAATAAAGTAGATAAAATAGTCAAAAATACAATACAATACAGAAATAACCTAATGCATGCGATATTAACATATATAATAATGAACAACACATTGAATATAGCAAATACGATTATTGAAAATAGCAGGGTGTCTAACCTTATGGGAATATGACGTCGCCGGAAAATGTAGCTTTACACTGACTATTTAACTCATGCCCCAAATGGGAGTCAATGACCAATCACATTTCAATTATTTTTATTTACAACCAATCACAGTCGTGTTTCGCCTCGCTCTTTATTCTCTGTATCAGCTCCTGCTTTTGTGATAAAGAAAGCTCCTCCTTTTTAATGTTCTGAACAGGTCAAAGCATTATTTTGCTCAAATAATACATTGCGAAATACATTGAATATAGCAAATAATGAAAAGATTCCTTGATTTTACTGAGTTGTTTACTAAAAAAAATAAATGAATAACCCGTAATGTTGATTATGATATATACTTTGATGTGTTTAATTATTTCTCCACTTGGGTGCACTCTTACAATATTGCGATCTTATTTGGCAATAAATAATATGATCAATAATATGTTGGAAGACCTAGAAGACGTTGGGCTGATGCATTATGAAGTCGGAACGGGCAATTGCCTAATCCCTGGAGTGATGATGATGATGATGATGATAATATGATCAAGCAGCAGTGAATGAACATAACCTCACATTTCTGATTTGTTTTCAAACATCGCTGTTTATATTAAATATATAAATATTTTAAAATAACTATAGTTAAACAATGATTTGTGAGTAAACAGCTTAATTTTATTCGTTGAATAGACCTAACAAATGGCCACTCTTGATTTCCAAATTAATTTGAAAATCACTCGTGACATTACTTATGAAAAACTTTAAAAATGTATCGGTTTGTAGTATGGGATTCCACTCATAGCAATAAAACTTAGAAATGAATAGAAAAAACTCTCATAACCTTGAAATTTTCCACTTAGTTGAATTACTCAATCCCATTAGGTTGCCAACACGGAATGTAATATGAGGCAATTGTGGTTTGCTGTATCATAGGCTACATATGTATGTAATTTGCGCTACAATAGCTCTTTGTTTTATAGGAAATATAACCAAAAATGGACCCATTTTGCGCTGCATAGATAAAAGTATATTCACTGACACTATCGAACCCGTAGGTTCAAAGTCATGCGGACATAAGTTCTCCATACATCTCTATCCTGAGCTAATGTTTTCCAATCACTCTGTATAATCTAATTTCCTCAAATCAAATCACCCCTGTATAATCTATTTCCTTCAAATCATTCCACTTCATTCTTGGCCTGCCTGTGGACGCTTTAGCATCTGGTTTTTCTACAAGGAGTTTTCATGTCCCTCTTTCATTCCCCATTCGTGCCATATGTCCTGCCCATCACATCTACGAGACTTAACTCTTCCTATTATATCTAGTTCTCTATAAAAATATCATGTAACTCACTGTTTGCAATATTCTCAAATTGCCTGTCTGTTCATTCCGCCCCCCCCCATAAACTCTTTATTATCAAATATTCGTAATCTCCTTTCCTCCCTTAGAGTAAGAGTCCATATTTCGCATCCATATAATATAACTGGGAGAATAACAGTTTTATATTTTTTCATTTTAATGTTTTTTTTAAGAAGTTGGGACGACAAGAGCCCCTGTAATCCATAATAGAATGCATTTCCAGAAATACGCCTATGTTTAATTTCTTTGTGCACTCCATTCTTATTTGTAACTATTTTTCATACGTATTTGAATTCAGCCACTTCTTTAAAATTTCCCTCATTTGTAATTAACTGTCCCTTTTCATTATATAATATTTGCGACCAAATATTTAGTTTTATTGAGATTTACTTCCAGTCCCAATTTCTTAGTGTTACTGAATAGAGTGTGCAACTTGGCCCTTAGTTTTTCCTCGGAGTCGCCTATTAATACTACACCATTGAGTTCTAGGCCTTATCAGTCTCTAAATATTTGATGTCATGCTGTAGTGCAAAATTGGATAATAAAGGAGATTATCTTTCTCCTTGCTTTAACCCGTTGTGAAATTCAAAAGTGGTGCCTACACGCACCGTACTCTTTGTGCTACTTATACACATTCAAATAAGTCTATTTAGTTTTTTAGGAATTCCGAATTCCAGCAGGATACTATATAACATGTCCCTCTTAATTGAGTCGTATACCTTTTTGAAGTCTACGGTATAGTTAATGATGCACAGTGCCATTGTCTTACACTAAAAAATCTTATCTATATTAGACCTATTTCTCTAAATCAATACTTTTCCGTTTTCAACTAAATCTGCTAATTCCACAAATTTTGATTTAAAAATATACTTGTCGAGGTCGTAGGACTGCAATCAAAATGCATTGATCCTCTTTCAGAAAATATCAGACTTGATGATCGCCGCATCTTCGTGTTTCGGAAATCTATGCAATTTCTACAAAAGTAAACCATCCATATTTTATAATAAAAAAAAAGCTAAACAGTATCCAGTAATTGTTTTTTTCTTTTCAGTTTGATTTTTTCTGTTATAGGGGGCACGCCGTAGCGTAGTGGTTAAGGTACTGCGCTACAGGCCAGAAGGTCGCGGGTTCAAGTCAAGGATTTTTAAACTGACCCAAACATTCTGGCGGCACTATGGCCCTGGGGTCGACTCAGCCTCTAACGGAAATGAGTACCAGGCGCTTGTTCTGGGGGTAAAGGCGGCCGTCACGCAGGGCTGACTACCCGGCTGACATCAAGTGCCGATTGTCTAGAAAAAAGTGGGAGCCTTAACCTCCTACTACCCCAAGGATCTCCTGAGGCCTGTCGTGTGATCACTTTACTTACTTTTAATTCAATTTAATATTTAATTTGTGTCATTTTATGCAGAAACCAATACAAATACCACACTTATATTGATAGAAATGGTACGTATTGCAGCTGGCATAAAAATCCTTCATAGGTATAGGTATTAATGAAAGTTAAAAAGCACCTGCCAAAAAGGTACATATTTTAAGTTTCTGTCTTATAAAAATCATAGATTGAACGATTTTATTTTATCACTGAAATTGCTGTTATTTTTTTATTTAGAGATTTAAAAAAAAATCCATGGCACGATTAGCATCGAAGGCCCTTTGCCTACCACTAGGCTGCTGGCCTTACATCTAAATGTATTCATCACAGAGAGTGATCGGTCATCTAGCCAGTATTCGGTAAAATATGGTGAGCAAGTCGTGTTCCCTCGCCGTTGTAGATGGTTTTCTCAAGTTAGATCCGCTACTTAATGTTGCTACCAAAATTACTCACGATGCTCGGTGGACACCGGCCTAATACTGACCAACATTCCATGAGAAACTTCCCCACGACGGCTCGAAACAGCTCAAGTCCCGTAGCTCTGCACCAAGGCATCATGTCTTAAACCGCTCGGAGCGCTACTCTTTAGTGGATTTAATGTCGCGTCGCCTATCTGTTTTTAAATGCGAGGCCAGAAACTGACTGGTGGACTAAGAGCTTTCTAGACGTTTCCGTGCCATGGAGTTAAGTCATTCATTCTGTGAGATTAACTAACTAACTAACTCACTGGTACTATAGAACCCGTAAGTCCATGGCCGCGCGGGCATAAGCTCTCCATACACCCCTATCCTGAGCTAATGTTTTCCAATCATTCCCTGTATAATCTACTTCCCTCAAATCATAGTTAATGTTATTCTCCCACCTCATTCTTGGTATACCAACTGGTTTTCCTACAAGAAGCTTCCATGCACGTCTTTTATTCCCCATTAGTGTCTTCCCATCGCAGTCTACGAGACTTAACTGTTCTCATTATATCTGGCTTCCTATAAAGATTATGTAATTCATTGTTTTGCAGCTTTCTCCACTCATCTGTCTGTTCATCTCTCTTTGGTCCAACAATTTTCATAAGAAATTTATTCTCAAATACTCGTAATCTCCTTTCCTCCCTTAAAGTAAGAGTCCATGTTTCGTTACCATATAGTATAACTAGTAGTTATATATTTTCAGTTTAGTTTAACGTTTTTTGAAAGGAGTTGGGACGACAAGAGTCTCTGTAATGCATAATTGCACGGATTTTCATCTGTAAGATTAATTGCAGTGCCAAATGTGAGATAGGACCCATACAGTATACAAACAACACCGACAATGCTTAGAATATTTGGTAGGACGATAATATAATCTGATCATCTTTCACGAGGGAAATTAATGCCCGGAAATTCTTTGTCGGCGCGCTGTGCGGTGTCAAAGATTCGTCGGATCGTTTTTTGGTTTCCTAATACAAAATTATGCAGCCATCAAGCTCCTTAACTTTTCTGGGCGCGCACGTACTACTTCCCTCCATAGTCCATGGTTCGAATCCTAATTGGCTAGATTGTTGTGCATCGGTGCAACACATTACGACATATACTGTGAGCCTACACAAGTTTCGAAAATTTGAACCCTTTTGTAATTTACTACACGGGCTGTTGCTCTTGTTGGGTTTCTTAAAGAAATTTAGAATGCACACACAGAAACACAGGAGAATAAATGTCATACTACAACGCCCCACATTACTGAACCCATGTATTTCCCAACATTCTCTTGAAATAAGATCAGTTTACAACATACTAGATGTTGTTTCTATACACCATGTAGGTTCGTATGAATAGTTTGATAGAGATATTGGCTTATTTAAATCAATACGTTACTAGGCTAAACCTAACGTCCTAAACCTTCTGGCGGATCCATGACCCTATACCTTATCCGCTCTTAGAGTGATCCTAACATAAACAAACGCCAATTGGGCCTTGTGGGAGATGACACGTTTTTTATCTACCCACTTTAAGAGTACCTAATTGCAAGAAATATTAATAAAACACTATATTAAACGTTTTTACCTAAGAGATGTAATTATCACTTCATTATTTTACTCGTAAATATGAAAATAAAGTGGAACTATTTCCTGTCATGACCACAAAGGTTACAACAGTTCTTACTTCTAACCAGCGATAAACCACCTATTATCAAACTTTTAACAAGAGATACACCACCGATAAACTATAAATGAGCACAATGTGTACATTTAATCGTGGGATTCATATCTATGTACCATATCTATGGTTTCAACAAATTTGGTCCAGATTTATCTTTTACTTATTTAACCGCGTAAAATAATAAAAAGGACGTTCCCTGGAATTCACCTAGGTTAGAGTAATTGATTTATGTTACAGTTATTGATTTAGGTTTGGTTAGCTTTTAGGTTCCTTGCATTTTAAATGTGATTTGATATATCAGTTATTCTTTGAAAAATTCAACATGTCTGACGGTTACAACGTAAATTCATATTTCCACTAGTTCATTTCATGATACGTTTACATATTTTGACGATGGTTATGTTTCACAGATAAATGGTATCATTAACACTTTATAATACTTTAAATTACATCAAAAATGGCATATGTAGCGTAAGTAAAAAGCTTGTCTCGTACAACCCCACCGCCAATTGTATCCTTTCGCCATTCGCGCCACAATTACTGTCATATTGATAGAGAGCACATGCGAAATATATAAGACATGTGATATATAATTCAATTTTTTAAAAATAAATTATGCACTATTACTCGAATTGCGTTTGCCACAAATGCATTACACTTATCAATAGCATATTGCACACGTTTCAATTTTTTTTTTTTTGCCGGGAGTTAGAACCTACCACGTGTTTTTTCTTTCCGAGCACTATTAATACTTGTACACGACACCGGTAAACTCATATATTAAATTCACTTTATCTTTTATTTACTGGAAGTTCTGGATACTTTTCAGTAAACTTGTAAAATACATTTAAAATAACTGTTTTTTGACCACTAGTCAAAGGTTTGCCAGACCTGTGTTTTACATATTTGGATGCCGACACGGCAACAGAAAACTATACACTTTCAGCCATGTTGTCGACCGAAGCATGACTCAAATGCATCATCCATATGTACTAAACTATTTTAAGTTGTAATTATTGATTGGTTAAGGCACTGCGCTACAAGCCGGAAGGTCGAGGGTTCGAGTCCTGGTTGGGTCAAGGTTTTTAAACTGACCCAAACCTTCTGGCGACACTGTGGTCCTGGGGTCGACTCAGCCTCTAACGGAAATGAGTACCAGACGTTTGTTCTGGGGGTAAAGGCGGCTGTCACGCAGGGCTGACAACCCTGCTGACATTAAGTGCCAATTGTCCAAAAATAGTGGGAGCCTTAACCTCTCACTACCCCAAGGGCCTCGTCAGGCCGTAGTGGGATTACTTTACTTAATTATTGATTGGATATATTTTAGTATATTTTTTATGTTTAGAATATTATTATTTTCATTCAAGAAGAGTAACAAGTATATTCAGAGGATGTATTTTTAATTTAATGAAGGGAACTACTTTTTCGCGTACTTATTACTTCTTCATCGTATGTCTGTGTTAATAACCAATGGAAAACGAGCAGGTCACATGGTTTTGTTTTGACGAGGATCACTTTGAGAGCGGATAGCACACAGTGTCGATTAATCTCCAACGGAAATAAGTACCAGGCATATGTTCTGGGTAAATGTGGACGTCACTCAGGACTGACATCTCTTACCGATTGTCAGAAAGTTGGAGGATTAACCTCCTAATATGCCAGAATCCTTGGGATCACTTTACCTTCTTAAGTTTTGCGTGTTCTGGAATTCTACATACGTGGGTGTAATGTGCCACGCATCTTTATAACAGAAGAACCCCTTCTAAAATATCGCATCTTAAGAATTTTTCTCACTCGCAAAATTGTATTGGTCTTTGTAAGAATCGAACTCGGATTTCGAAGGGCACTACTTCGAGACCGCTAACATTTACCCACCTCTGTAATGGATTTATTATTTTTTTTATTTGAATCCATTCATACCTACATTTTCTTATCGTAATATTTTAAATAACTGATTTATAAATAATGAAGCTATGAAATCTAATTAAGAGATACTAGTAAAATTCATGGTGATTTTCCGTTGAGGTATTAGTTCACAGTAATATAATGTACGGTTAAAAACTATAATATAGTTACCTTGTAGGTCCGTCTCCTCAACTTAAGTTCTTTTAAAACTCTGTAGGCCTTTCGGGACTAGTCCCATCATCAGCAGAATGCATTAGGTCCGTTCTTGTTGACCCTTGTTGAAGCACTGACTTGGTTGTGAGAATTTTGTACAGAGGATTGTATGGATTAGGTGATTTCTCTTAGGATTGCGATTTCCTCCAGTATATTTTATTCTCGTTGGAATGTTTTCTCTATATACTATTGTGAGGGTGTTATCGATGTTATGCATATGGTGTCCAGCTTGAATTACATGTTTTGCGTAACTTGATTTTCCTCCATTGTAAATGAAATCTCTGAAATGTTCCTTGAATCTAATGTTGAAGCTTCTGTTAGTTTTCCCAATGTAGAATTTATTGCAGTCTGTACATGTTAATTTGTAGATGCCTTTATTGTCGAATTCATCTATTTCTTCGATGTTGTTGTTTATTAAATTGTTTAATTTGTTGTCAGTTCTGTAGGATATTTTTAATATTCTTATCGAGCTTTTTTAGTGTGTTGGCCAATTTTAATGTTTCTTTACCAGTGTACGTGAGAGTTATCCATTTCTTGTTGTTGTCATTGGATTCTATTTCAAGTTTGGTTATGTTGGTAATGTTGTTTTTTTCTTTTTTGTTTGTTTGTAATTCTATTTATTATTTGTTTGTTGTAGCCGTTAATTTTTGCCATGTGTTTGATGTAATTTAATTCCCTCTAAATAAAGACAACTATAATAAAGAATTAAAATACATCAAACACATGGCAAAAATTAACGGCTACAACAAACAAATAATAAATAGAATTATAAACAAACATAAAAGAAAAAACAACATTACCAACATAACCAAACTTGAAATAGAATCCAATGACAACAACAAGAAATGGATAACTCTCACGTACACTGGTAAAGAAACATTAAAATTGACCAACGCACTAAAAAAGCTCGATAAGAATATTAATATATCCTACAGAACTGACAACAAATTAAACAATTCGAAGAAATAGATGAATTCGACAATAAAGGCATCTACAAATTAACATGTACAGACTGCAATAAATTCTACATTGGGAAAACTAACAGAAGCTTCAACATTAGATTCAAGGGACATTTCAGAGATTTCATTTACAATGGAGGAAAATCAAGTTACGCAAAACATGTAATTCAAGCTGGACACCATATGCATAACATCGATAACACCCTCACAATAGTACATAGAGAAAACATTCCAACGAGAATAAATATACTGGAGGAAATCGCAATCCTAAGAGAAATCAACAACAATCTGATTCTCAATGAATACACACCTAATCCACACAATCCTCTGTACAAAATTCTCACAACCAAGTCAGTGCTTCAACAAGGGTCAACAAGAACGGACCTAATGCATTCTGCTGATGATGGGACTAGTCCCGAAAGGACAGAGTTTTAAAAGAACTAAGTTTAAAAGAACTTAAGTTGAGGAGACGGACCTACAAGGTAACTATATTATAGTTTTTAACCGTACATTATATTACTGGAAATCTAATTAATAAACTAGGATTAGATACCCTAGGGAAAGCGTCCAGTTGGTAGACCAAGAATGAGATGAGAGAATAATATTAACTATGATTTAAGGGAAGTAGATTATGCAGGGAATGATTGGAAAACATTAGCTCAGGATATAAATGTATGGAGAGCTTATGTCCGCGCGGCCATGAACCTATGGGTTCGATAGTGCCAGTGAGTAAGTAAGAGTAAGTATTATTTAGGAATTAAAATTTCCTCACCATTTAGACATTTTCTAGGCTTTCTTTCGGTTCCCTAGACGTTCCTGTAGTTTCGCGCCGTAGCCGAATGGTTAAGGCAATATGATAAGATCATTCCGTTAAGGTGTTGACAGGCCTACACTAACTTCAAGTTTCAACGGTTGAGAAGACGGACCTAAAATGTAATATAATCTTATATTATAATTCTAAATTGTAAGGCAAGATGCCTTGGCGCAGAGCTACGGGACTTGCGTTGGTTCGTGTCCCCATGGGGGAAGGAATTTTCTCATGGAATTTCTGCCAATATGGGACCTACAATAAGTAGCGGCTCCAACCAGCTACAACGGCTGGAGACCGGGCATACTGAACACATGTAATCCCTACACTGTCTAGATGATCCTCTACCTCTGTAATTGACACGTGTGTATGTGAGACCGGCAGCCTACTCGTAGGCCAGGGCTCTGTAGGCCTGTCGCGCCATGGAGTTTAGTTTTAGATATTCCTGTATTCTATCATTCCATGTTTTTCGAGGTTTTTCTCAGGGTCTGGTTTTATCTAGCCCAACTCACCGGTCTTCCCTAGCTATAATATTACTAAAAAACACCATGCCGCGGCAAGTCTAGAAGCCGGTTGCTGGACTTATAATTTATTCTATTATGTTATCAGTAATTCTGTTTATGTGGTCAAATGAATTGATTTGAAATTTATTGAAAAATAATTATAGAAAAAAATAGGAAAAATAGGCTATACAGTATAAAGTATATGTAAATTTTAAAATCATAAGAAAAATCCTAACCCATCTTTAAATTGAGAAGGAAATTAATTAATTAATGTTCGCAGTGTTGTAGCTATGGGTTCTGAAGAGAACTGTCTATAACTTTTGCCTCGTCACTAAATTATGTGAAGTTATAGAACGAGTTATTCACGCACTTTATGTCAGCCTGATCGTAACAACTTCATTACGTTTACTTAAATTCTATTTCGAACAAAGAAACAGCTTACAGCCTTCCATTTAGGGTTTAATTTAATTGTAATCTGTTTCCGGATCGAATCGTGCCCAATGTCCTACTGTCTTCCACATTTATTTTCTTCTAAGGTCTCAATTAGCATAGTCTGCTGTTAGAGGAAACGCCCAAAAGATGAGATCATGTTTACAACAAGTAAGGGTTCAGAAATCCTGTACTAATTTATATAATGACACGATTCATTAAGGTTAGGTGTAACCAATTGTTTTTACTGTACTGTATTAATTCAAGTAACTTCCATGTGTATAATACACACACACAGAATGGCAGATAACAAATGAATTTTCGACCATGAATCATTACAAAAAGCTAAAATCAATTTTAGTGAATTTCACTTAAATTTCGCCAAAAAATATGGCATTAAACATGAAGATACTCCTAGCTAACAATCATTTACAAGTACGATGTGTGTTTGTGTATGTGTGTGTGTGTGCAGGGCAGTTTTTACGGGGTGTTGCAGGTTTGCGCAAAAATTAGTTTTCAATTAACTTATTTTGTTCTAATTAAAGTTTAAAAAATGTTATTTTGTTTTCTAAACAAACTCTTAATATGTTACAAAATAAAATATTAAATTAAATACTTGGCAGGCGCCGTCGCCTTCAACTAGGTTAATTTTTGTTTAATATTTAGGCCTTTTAGAAACCGGCTTTCATCTTCAGCAGAAGAGTAGATTAGCTCATACTCTTTTGTTGAAGATGGAAGCCGATTTACGAAGGGCCATCAGATTTTTAAAAAATAAGTTTTAACCTCGTTGAGAACTACGGCTCCTGCCAGTATTTATTTTAATATTTCATATTGTGAATGAAACAGATATCCGGTAACTATCCGACTTAAAATTACTATCCGCCGGATACCGGATTTAAAAAATACGAAATGTAAAATTGAGGTACTGCATTTAATCCACATAACAAATATAATCACCATATTTCCATTTTACAACAACAAAAAATTGTACTTGTGCTGCACTAAGAGCAAATTATGGTGAATGAATACAAATTTATCTGTATTAAGAGGCAACAAACGGTTTTGCTTGTCTTCATAGACATGTATACGCGGCTGCAGGGTGCTGAAAGATAAATTTTGGCGAACTTTAAGTTCGGGTATTGTGTAGCATTACCTGACCATCAAATATAAGGGGCATGATCGCAATCAATTCGCACTGACTTCAAATAAAAATCAGTCGTAGATGCAATCGCGTTTTTTTTCTTGATCGTGAGACTGACTATTGTTGATTCATTTTCTACCTCATTGAAGCAACCCCAGAACGTGTCATGACGAGATACAGCCGACTCCTTCACCTCTCTGAACTGCTACTGGAGGACATGTCGCAATACACTTTTTATAAATTCCAATAGAATCTTCTGGCGAGTTCTTTCAGCTTCAACAACCCCCAAGTAGTTTGTTTTAAGTCTTGGGTCTACAAAAGTTGCAATCAAGTAGTTAGAGTCTTGACTTAAGGAGCTGAAACTACTTTCTAATTCAGCTTTCTATGAGGCCTTCATGTATGGTATATAAAACAATACTTTAATAATAACCTCAAACTACAATAGCACGTTTTTAATAAGCTCAAATGATCGTGTTTGCAATCAATTCAACAAGTCGATGAAAAACTTGTTAACTTCGCTCATGAACGAAAAGACCCGAATTCATCCGCATCTGCCCAATCGTTCGTTCACCACCTACGCGAGCTCTCTCGTTACGATACACCAATCGGCAATGTTTGGCTGGATATCCGGCTTCAAGGTTGGCCGGATGTCCGGTATCCGGTCAAACAGCTATACGTGTCATCTCTAAAATTGACTCATTGGATAAGCCT
The DNA here is from genome assembly GCA_030220185.1 of Diploptera punctata. Classification (NCBI taxonomy): domain Eukaryota; kingdom Metazoa; phylum Arthropoda; class Insecta; order Blattodea; family Blaberidae; genus Diploptera; species Diploptera punctata. Next base: position 610,815 of record JASPKZ010004551.1, on the reverse strand, counting down.
ATCTCTTGTAATGCGTGGGTAGTACTAATCTTCCTTTATATTTTCCTGCGCGCGCATACTGATTTCCCTTCGTAAAACCCGGTCATTAGTAGTTCTATGGTTATCAGCGATCTATGTTGGAGTCTCGTAGCATATGTTGAATTGTTGAAGTGTGTTTCGAGTATATTAGTGCTTTATCTAACTATTTAAAATAATTATACAATAATCCCTCTACAATTTAAGCTGTTTTAATTACTTTCCATTGAATTTAAATAGGAATTAAAACTTTAGGAATATAAAACACGCAGACAGTTCTATTCAGAAACAGACAATAAACGTGAATTTTCAGATGGGACGTGAACCGATAATAAAAGCATAACTTTCTGTTTGGTTCTGAAGTGAAAAATGCACTCTATTGTTTCCCTTCAATTTTCTTTACTAGAGAACATATGTGGACATACACTCTCGAGTAAAATATTTAAATCAGCTGGCAGAGAAGATGAAAAAAGCATGAAACTCCTAAACAAAAAATTCTAAATGTTTTAATCTCACATTCATGGATTCTACGAATATAGCTCAATTATTTGACAGAGAGTACAAGACGAGAATCGCTTTGGATATGAACAATAAAAAGAGAACAGATATATTTTGATCATGTGGAATATTAATGACTATTTAACTCATGCCCCAAATGGGACTCAATGACCAATCACGTTTCAATGATTTCTGTTTTACAACCAATCAGAGTCGTGTTTCACGAAATATTTATCAGTGTTATAATTACCATATTAAAGAAGGCTCCTCCTTTTTAATATTCTGAACAGGTCTGACCATTATTTTGCAGTGACTGAGCCTGTGAGAAATACTTCTACCAGATTGTATATAGGCCTATAGTGCATGAATGTCAACACATGCCGCATGCGGGAGTTAATATAAAAACATTTGTAGCAATTGATTATACCACCAAAAAAAGAAACCACTGTTTGCACTTTCTTAAATGCATTTTTTCCCAGGTAATAATCCAGAAAAATATAATTGTCATATTTACATCATAGGGCCTACGACATCAGAAATGAATTAATATACAGTTTGATGTGTTTCATTTTTTCTCCACTAGAGAGCATTCTTACAATATTGCGTTCCTTTGGCAATAAATAGTATGATCTGGTTGCAGTGATAAACAAAAGAAGCAGATGAAGCGTACCTATCGCTTCTCATTTGTTTTCAAACATTGCCGTTTACATTAAATATATACATATTTTAAAATAACTATAGTTAAATAATGATTTGTGAGTAAACAGCTTAATTTTATTCGTTAAATAGTCCTAACAAATGCCATTCTTGATTTCCAAATTCTCTAGATAAATTGGAAATCACTCGTGGCATTACTTATGATAAACGTTGTAACACGTTGCATTTTGAGTATTTTTAACATTCATTCTTATCACAATTGAGATTATGTATTTTTTTAAATAATAATACAAGTACTTTTTTTTATCCGTTGAATGTATGATACCTGACTCACATGTCACACATCGAGACGATAATCTCCATGAAATGAAACCTGCAAGTTGGATCGGAAGAGGATCGCCATACATGGTATTATGGTCTGCTAGATCATCTGACTTAGCACCACATGATATATATTTTTTTTTATGGGGATTTGTTAAGGACCAGGTCTACATGACACAAATATGTTTTGGCAGACTTACAAGAAATAATTTAAGCTGCCGTCAACAATGTAACGCCACAGATGCTTCTTAACAAGGTTGAATACCGGTTAGACATTTTCCGGTGTCTTTAATGGAAGCCACACTGAGGTTTATGGAACTTAAAAGATTAAAAATTCCAGTTTTCAGTCTTTATAGCAATTGTTTGCATCTACGTATTCCTATTAGTTCAGAACTTATATCAATTTATTTCATATACTTATAAGCGGAACACGATATAGTTGTAGACTCTTAAGCAGACAATTAATACGAAAACATAAAATGTAAGATGATAATAATAAATCCAATCAGAAACATAAGTGATTTATCAACTAGCAAATACATCGCAGAACATGGACGACAGAAAGATTGTGAATAAAATACGAATGACTCACTGACATTTAGAAACTCATAGGTTCATGGTCGCGTAGAATTAATCTCCCCACACATCCCTATCCTCATCTAATGTTTTCCAAACATCCCCTGTATAATCTACTTCCCTCAAATCGTTGTTAATGGTATTCTTCCACCTCATTCTTCCTCCACCTACTAGGTGTTTTCGCTTTGGTTTTCCTACAAGAAGCTTCTATGTCCCTCTTTCGTTACCCATTCGTGCCACATGTCCTGCCTATCGCATTCTACGAGACTTAGCTGTTATTATATCTGGTTTTATATAAAGATCATGTAACTCACTGTTATGTAGTCTTCTCCATTTGCCTGTCTGATTATCTCTCTTTGCTCCAAAAAAAATCCTAAGAAATTTATCATCAGATATTAGTAATATTTTCTCTTCCCTTAAAGTAAGAGTTTATGTTTCGCATGCATATAATATAACTGGGAGAATATCAGTTTTGTATATTATTCAGATTAACGTTTTTTTTTTCTACGAAAGTTGAGTCGACAAGAGTCCCTGTAATGCGTAATAGCCTGCATTTTCAGAATTGATCCTATGTTTAATTTCTTTGTGCACCCCATTTTTGTCTGTAATTACACTTCCTAGGTATTTGAATTCAGCCACTTCTTCAAAATTTCACTCATTTGTCATTAACTGTCCATTTTCATTTTATAGTATATTTAGGCCTATATGTGTGGGTGGCTATATATTTAGTTTTATTGATGTTTATTTCCAGTTCCAACACTTAGTGTTACTCAATAGTTGGTCCTTAGTATCTCCTTACTATCGTCTAATATTACGAATAAGTCAAGAAATAGTAAAACATCGCTTGTCAGACAACTTAGGTATTAATAATATTGTGTTTGAGTCCGAATTAAAGGATTAGAAATTCTATATTTTCTATAGATCTATTGTCAGAGAATTCAATTTTTTTCTAGTATCTTGTCCTCATTCTAGGGGCAGAATTTTCACAAAACCCTCCATCTATCTCGATCATTGCATGTCTCCTTTTCAATAATTTCCATCCCTTAAACTTCTCATTTATCAAATTCTTAACTTGTTCTTTCCCATTTATACCTCGGCCAACCTCTTGGGCACTTTTCTTGTTTCCCTTCCAGTATTCATTCTTTTAACGTAGCTTACTACCTTATTCTACTATCCTCCATTTCATCTGTAATTTTATCCAACTTTAAAATTACTCTCACTTTAGTGTTCTGTATTCTATCTCTTTTGGGTTTTCCATGCCTGTTTGTTAAAAACTTCATCTATGTTACTTCAATACAACTTGAATCCTTCATTGCTATTTTTCATGTCTCGCTTTGACCCACGTTGTAAGAGGTAGGCAAGTTAAATAGGATATTGCTTGGTGTGGTGCTGTACATTTTGTCTCTGGTATCGCCATGGTAACTGAGAAGACCCAGTAGGAACTGTGAAAAGAAGACTAACCAGCGCTCCGGTGAAATTGTGTCAGGCTCAGCAAGCCAGTAATGTAGTCTGCTTTCAAATAAAACCTAAGAAAGGTACTTTAACACAAAAATTGGCGAGACAATAATGTCGCATGCCAGTTATTTAAATGTTTCGGACCGCAATGAAAACAAAATCATGTAAAATTCCAAGTTATTATTGTACATTATTGTGTAATTTGACACAAATATAAGTAATTTATACTCGTTTGTTTTTCTATAGTTTTATGAACAATACTAGATGGCCCGGCGAACGTCGTATCGCCTTTAAATATTTTTACGTTAATTTTTCCGATGTTTTAATAGTTATCTGCTATTCGGGGCGGAAACATCCAACAAATCAAAGAACATAAAAATCGGTCCAGCCGTTCTTGAGTTATAAATAGTGTAACTAATCCGACTTTGTTATATATATAGAAGTCCCGGCCACGCGTTGCTGTGGCTAAGGTATACGTTATATTATCCGATTGAGGGTCTTTTCACTTTTCAGCGGTTGTCCTTTTACCAGCCGGCTGCTGGCCCTTCACATCCACATGTGTCAATCACAGAGGTAGATGATCAACAGCCAGTGTAGGGGTGACATGTGGTTAGCATGTCGAGTCCCCCAGCCGTTATAGCTGGTTCCTCAACCTGGAGCCGCTACTTATTGTAGCTACCCAATTGCCTCACGATGCTGGGTGGGCACCGGTCCCATACTGGCCGAAATACCATGAGAAAATTTCTTCCCCCATGGAGACTCGAACCAGCGCAAGTCCCGTAGCTCTGCGCCAAGGCTTCCTACCTTAACCGCTCGGCTACGGCGCGGGACTTACGTTATATTATGTAGTAAACTAAGTGAGAAATTTAAATCAGAAAGTTTTTATTTTACACAATGTTTTAGTTCTGGTACGTTAACTACACCCGGTATAAATATGGGTGGTAGTTTATGTGGAAGTGGTTTTGTTGATTGAGATGAATTTATGTTGTCTGCATTCTCAGTATAATCCATAAGTGTATCATAAGGATTATATACATTTATTGATGGAATATTTTTGAGGAGGCTTGCTGATTTCATTATACTTTCGTTTTTTCTACGAACTTGTTTGCAGTTTGGATTCTCATCATCATCAAGAAGTCTCTGTATAGTAATATCATCTTGTGATATATTATAGTCATCTTGTTTTTCATTTAATTGAGACATGGAGATTTTTTCTGTAATATTAGGCATATTATTATAACTAACAGACTTACTTACAGTCTGTTATTCTGTTCCTTAGGACCTTCATATGTTTTTAAATTGACATTCTTCTTAAATGTAAGATTTATATCACATAGGCCTATACCAATTTGCGGAAATTCACTATGTTATCATTCATGGTCTCTAGAACTGATTTACTAAAACACTCAATGTCTCTTTTCGTTCCAGTTAAATTTAAATTAAGTTGCTGTCTTTCAGCCAGATTACTTAAAACTAATACTTACACACGGAATTAATATAATTAATAAAATATATTGAAAGTAAAATAAACACAAACACTCTTAAATTATGAAATAATCAATATTTGTAATTCAATTGAAATTCGCGGTTGCAACAAAAAACACAGCCACCTGGTTAAATAATGAACCAATTACCTTACACGGCCATCTGTTTGAATCGTATGGGACTCACAGATAATTATAACTCTTTTTTAAATAATAAATAATTTGCAATAAAAATAATGCGACTATAAATTTAGTTATAAATTTCCCTAAGTCTCAAGTTGGATCAAACTGCACACAGTGTGCAAAATTTTATTAAAATCGGTTCAGTAGTTTAGGATTCCATCGCGGACAAACAACGTGACACGTAATTTTTATATATTAAGATAAAGTAAATGAAAACAAAGTATCTTATAGGATACATTGCCAATTTAAGAGTTAAGAATAATGACTAATTAAATTTTACCTGGAATTCGATGGAACATTAATTCCACTATTGCTGCCTATAACAATAGAGGTGTAAAGTTTCGTGTGATAGAAAGCACGTACTGCAATACTTACCAAGCACAAAGCTTAAAATGTATTTTATGGTTTATTCGTTTTAATACTAATTTATTGTTTATTTGCATCTACTGTTTTTGACATTTGTAATTTAGTTGTTAACACTTTTGAGTAATTTTAATTATCACCTTTTTAAAGAGTCTCTCAAATCTAAATGCGAGCACTTCTTCAAGTGTTTATTCAAGTTAAACTTTGGTTGACATTGCAGTGTCCACATGTGCTCTCCTTGAACCGAACTTAATTAGTTTGAGTCGCACACATGGGGCTCCTCTCTCTCTGGGTTAAGTGCAACAAAGACATATTTTAGCATCATTCAAATAATGAATATATAACTCACTCACTCACTCACTGACACTAATGAACCCATAAGTTCATGGCCGCGCGGACATAGCTCTCCACACATCCCTATCCTGAGCCAATATTTGCCAATCATCCCCTGTATAATCTACTTCTCTCAAATCATGGTTAATGTTATTCTCCCATCTCATTATTGGTCTGCTAACTGGGCGTTTTCCCTCTTTTTTTCCCACAAGAAGCTTCCATATACCTCTATCATTCCCCATTAGTGCGTTTTCCTTCTGGTTTTGCTACAAGAAGCTTCCAAGCACCTCTTTCATTCTCCATTATAGCTACAAGCCCTGCCCATCGCAGTGTACGAGACTTAACTTTCCTTATTATATCTGGCTTCCTATGAAGACCACGTAGCTCACTTATGTAGTTTTCTTCATTCACCTGTCTGTTCATCTCCCTTTGATCCAAAAATTTTCCTAAAAACTTTATTCTCAAATACTCATAATTCTTTTTCTTGCCTTAAAGTAAGAGTCCATGTTTCGCACCCATATAATGTAACTGGGAGATTAACAGTTTTATATATTTTCAGTTTAACGTTTTTTTTTTAAAGAGGTTGGGACGACATGAGTCCTTCTAATGCTCAATAGTATGCATTTCCAGAATTGAGCCTATGTTTAATTTCTTTGTGCGTCTCATTCCTATTTGTAATTATAATTGTTCCTAGGTATTTGAATTCAGCTACTTCTTCAAACATTCCCTTATTTGTCAATTTTCATCATATAATGCATTTCTACGTGTGAGCATATTTAGATTTATTGATGTTTACTTCCAATCCCAATTTCTTAGTGTTACTCAATAGTGCGTGCGTGTCATCGCCGTCGCCTAATAGTACTACATCATCAGCGTAGACTAACAGTTTATTAATACCATACAGTTGTAGGCCTTCTTCATCCTCTAAAGATTTGATGGCATACTCTAGCACACAATTAAATAGTAGAGGGGATAGTGCATCTCCTTACTCTAACCCATCGTGAATTTCAAAAGTATCCGAAAACTTTTTTCCAACACTGACCCTACTCTTTGTGCCACTTAAACCCATTCGTGTAAGTCTAACTTATTAGTTCAGAAATTCCGAACTCCGGAAGAATATAACTTTTACCTCTTAAATTAATCGTATGCCTTTTTTGAAGACTACATAGGCCTATAGTTAATGTACACTTATTTTATAAAATCTGTCTTATACTAAAAATCTGATCCGTTGTAGATCTGTTTCTTCTAAATCTACATTGTTGATTCTCCTAGATAATGTAAATATATCAGGAGAAAATATTCAAAATCTGAGATGCTCATTAGAGAATAGATTATGCAAGTATACAATATACATATCACAATTAGAAACATCTCGATTAGCTTAAAAAAACACCCTATTGTTTGCAGATGACCAAATAATAATAGCAAATTCAGAAGAAAATCTACAGAAAGGTGTGCATGAACTTAACAACATTACAGAAGAATATGGATTGAAGATATCTACAGAGAAAACAAACATTATGGCATTTGAAGGTGTAGATCCTGTCAGAAGTAAATTTTGTATTGAACAATAACATTTTGGAGCAGGTGAATCATTTTACATATCTAGGATGCAATATCTCATATGAAGAACAAAAGGATGTAAATGCAAACATGTCTAATTTTTTAAGAATTTTAGGGTTAATAAATTCTATCTTCAAGGCACAGTTAGTCCAAAAACATTCAAGACTAAAACTGTATAAAACACTGGCTCTTCCAACTCTTTTGTATGGTAGCGAAGTATGGATGTTGAAACAGCATATACAGAGACTTAGATCTGCTGAAATGAGATACCTTCGGAGGACTGCAGGATACACACTACTAGATCACAAAAAAAAATGAAGACATCTTAGAAGATACACATGGAACCTTTAGAAAACAAAATTTCTGATTATAAGTCAAGATGGATGCAACATGTTCATCGAATGGAAGGATACACAAACAAATGTTAAGATATCAACCTGCAGGAAGAAGACCAGGACATCCACTCAAAAGACTCCTGGATGGTGTTTCCCTTGAGGCCGAAACAGGTCAACAAATGGCCTAAATTCGTGAATGTACTATGATGATGATGATGAAGTAAATTATTGGCCGGTAGAGCGTGCGAAAATAATAAGAATCTGTACGATAGGTCTATTTAGTTAGGCATACTATTTTACTTAACTTCACTCTTCACTAGTGTCGCATTTCAAATCTGGGGCGAAGAGACCGACAAATTTTGCTCAGATATATATTTTTCAGGGTTGAGGTTATTTTACATGCCGTAAATGTACGAAATGGCACCCGGGATTTGAGTTCTATTCCGACGGAACTCTTGTTCAGGATGTTTATGCTCTGAAAATTCTATTGACCCCGACCGGAGCCAAATGATAGAATGGATCACTAGTCCACCAGGATGAACATAACACATTTATTTTCATCAAACATTCGAACATCGTGTTTTACATTTGCCGATCTCATATTCTATTTTTCAATCTAATTTGTTCGTTAATTAATTACATTTGTTTCCAAATAACACTACATAATGAAATAGAAATTATTAAGTGCAAGATCACAAGAGTATTTTCTTTCGATAGGCTAATTCATAACCGGAGCGTAGCGACGGGAGTGAATATCGTCCAAAGAGATGAAAATTCGCTTGGAATTTTAAAATACTGCTAAGTGAATGCAGTAAAAATACTATTTAGTTAATGAAGTTTTTAATAAAAGCGTTAATAAAATATAAATAAGTTATATCTTTTATATAATGAATTGAATTTTTTGCGTAACAATGTTACCAAACCTCTTGAAGTCGGAACGGGCCAGAGCGCTAAGCCTTGATGATGATGATGATGCGTAACAATGTTGTGGTAGAACAACCGTCGTCATTAATAGCTTACAAGTCAGAAACATTTCCGACACAGGTTCGACAATTTCCGAACAGTTGGGCATCAGATCTTCAATTTTGTGTAGACAATATTTTAGTGATATTCGACCGTGATTGGTTCAAAATCACAGGGAGTAGAACATTAAAATTATCGATATTGAATGCCCAGTATATGAACAAAATTGTGGTAGAAATTAATAAGAATTAAAATACAAGTTTCAACATTTCGAAAACGAAAAAAAAAAAAGCTTAAAAATGTTTGGTAACATTTCAGAAATTTTTCAGTAAATTCCTCTAGTTTTCAGGCAATTTATAAAAAAAAGAGTGTCAGAAACAACGTAAATGATTAAAAATGTCATTAAATTGACCTACATGTAGCTGGGAGAACAATATTGGATGTATCTTGGGGAACTGGATATCAAAATATATACCGGTACTGGATTGCGTTGACTAAGTGCAGGTACAGTGAAGGGTCTCTGTGAATGTGGCATTGATAAGCCCATGGGGTTACTGAAAGTTTCCATTCAGACCTTTAGCGCCTTGTATGATGTAATTTGAATGTACTCTGTTTTAAATGCTATTGATAATGGTTTCCTTACAAGCGTTCTTGGTGAAATTATTTAACAGTTACCAGAGGTTGATTTTATGTTTTAGAAATGCTGTGGTAAAGCTCGAGCGAGCGTCCTGTACACGTCCACCTGATGTGATGATCCAAACTCGCTATCAACTAACTTTCCTATGCAGAAATGTGAATTCGTGCGGAAATCCTGCTACTACTCGTTTTAAAAATATTCTTAAGAACCTCGCTCTCATTTTGTACGCGATGGACAATGCTATCCCTTTACATTTACATATCTATTGATCTTCGTTAAAACGAGAAGCAGCATCAATGAAACAGTATTAGGTTAGGTGGGAAAGTAAATGTGTTCAGAATTAGAAATGCTGGTGTAGATACATAAATGTAATATTGCATTTATTTAACGTAGTAGAGTTTAAGGTCATGTGGCCTTCTCTTCCACTCGATCGGGGCAAACATATGTTACATTAAAATACAATGATTATAATAATTAATTTTATTTATCTCAAATTGTCAATGTTTACACATCTTTCTGAGCTTAAAGTTGTATTTTCCTTCTCCACTCGTCTCTATCCATCCACTCCAATTCCTCCAGTCTTCTTATTCACGTTCCAGTTCTTATTTCTTGTATCCATGAGTTTCGAGGCCTTCTTTTCTTTCTTCTTCCACGTGGACACCATTCCAATGTTTTTCTGGGTAACCTTTTTTCTTGCATTCGTCGTATGTGTCCATACCAGTTTAATTGCCTATATCTTATACGATCTGCTATTGAATATTTAATGTAACTTTTTTTTTTCTCGTATGGCTTCATTTCTTACTTTTTTGCAATTTTGAACATCTTGCTGATCCAGTATTGAATAAATATTTAGTCCGTTTCATTATAATAGGAGTAAAGGTTGTAACAGTGTTAATGATAATAATTAAAACTATTACTAATATTACAAAGTGAACAAAGCACTAATACAGTAGACAGCCTCTATCAATAGACATGATGAAAAATAAAACAACGAAAAAATAAAGAAAATAATCTATCAGATATATATATATATATATATATATATATATATATAATATTATATGCAGCTTAAAATATTGATCACTTCAGTATCAATACAATTTAATAAATACGAAGGCAAATAAATTATTAATTGATCAAAGGATACTGATAATGTGATTCTTAATAAATTATTCTACAATTTGGTATTTTTAATTATGTTATATTTTGTCAGTCTCTGACATAGGGCGGAACAGAATTCCATGGTCTGGCATTTTCATTTATTTGGGACCATATTGTAGTTCTAAAATACGTATAATAGTGCTATAAAAGTGACTGATATAAAGTAACTCAGTAACTATTAAACTAAATGAGATAAATTTTTAGATTAGTGTATTAGAGTTTAGAATACAAATACCGGGAATATCCCGGTATAAAACTGCTTAAAAATTACATTGAAAACAAATAGCAGTAGCGTAGCTCGGGAGGAGTTAATACTTAGCTTCAGGATAAATAGTGAAATATTTTTGTGAATATTCATTCTCATCAAAAACTTATATTGTTAGATAAACTATTATTTCAAAAATGTTTTTTTTCTGCTAATAATTAACTCACTGGCACTATCAAACCGAAGTTCATTGGCCGTGGTATAATGCTTTCCGTGCACCCCTTTCCTGACCAAATACTTTTTATTCATTTCCTATATGATTCATCTCCTTCCAATCATATTTAATGTTCTTCCGCTTTATAATTGTCACTTTCCCTCTGGTTTTCGTTCATGAAGTTTACGTGCCTCGAATTCATTCCCCATTCCGGGTCAATTGAAATTACCATCGCAGTCTACGAGGCCTAATTGTGCTTATTGGATCTGGTTTCCCAATGAAGATAATATATCTCACTTTTATGCTGTTTTCCCATGCACCTGTCTGTATGCCTATTTGGTTCGAACATTTTCCTAAGCATCTTATTCTCAAGTACTCGCAATTCTTTCTCCTCTCTTAAAGTAAGATACCGTTTTTATAATCCATATAGGCCCTAATACAACTGGAAGAATAACAATTTTATATATTTGTAGTTTAAGGTTTAAGAAGTTGAGATGACAAATGCCCCTGCAATACTACATAGCATGCATTCCGAAAATTGAGCCTATTATTTTATTTCATTTTTTTATGCCTCATTCGTGTTTGTTCCTAGGTATTTGAATTTTCTGTTAAATAGAGATAAGAAATTTAATATTTTTATTTTTATTGATTGTAAGTTAGTCTTCTTCTATCTTTTTTGATTCCAGGAAAATAGGTTTCTCACCATCTTCACTAAACATCCGTTACATTTCCATGTTGTATTGATGTGCTAATATAAAGCTAAACTATGACATAACTTTTGACTGAATTAATATATTCCACGTTCTTTATTATGTAAACAAATTAAATTTTTTACTGAAAATATTTTATTCATTATTCCAATTGGATGAATTATTTACGGTAAAATATTTATTTACATAAACTCCACGATGGTACGAAGTATTTATTTTTAATTATTACCTCATTAGTCAGAAAGGGTAAAGCGAGATATAAAAAAAATATAATTTTTAACTGAGGCTATTTTTACCATATATATGCCTATGCCTACACGTACTCAAAATATTAATTTTTTTTTATTGAAAAACAGTTGCCATGTAGCTTATGCTGAGGGTGGAATATTGACATTTAAAACTAATAATTTCTATAGACATAGGAAAGCAATTGACGCTGTGAATATAATGTCGACTGATGTTCTATTTTGGAATGGGATGTGGCTATAGTGGTAATATGGATGGAATAATCAATTATAAATTGTATGTTTTATAAACGTAATTCGGAGGTTCCAATCTACCATCAATATTCCTGGTATATAGGGGAGATCATTTTTAAAATTCTTTCCGAACTACAGTTGAGTTGCTGTAAAAAGGTTAAAATAATACAAAAAAAGTTACTGAGATCTCAGTCGTCCTCAACTAAGTAAGATTTCATTAAAACATTGAAGTCATTTCGGAGCACATTCCATCGTCAGTAGTTAAAATAGCAATAACTGTTCTCGATTAATGTTCTGTAGAGATAAATTAGATCGTTGGGCGTGTTTTCATTAATCAAGTTTCCATTCGTGACTTCTTTATAATTTCCATCTCTCCTAGGATGTTTACTCTGTGGTTGTTATAACTTACTCTATGTAGTTATATTCCGTGACTTGAACCTCTGTATAGAACATTTAGCACCATTTTAATTGCTGTTAATGGAACATGTTATGAAAGGCGTTCAGTGTACTTTGTTGAGGACGGATACTAACTCTCTGGCACTATCGAAACCGTAGGTTCAGACCGCGCGTACATAAGCTCTCCATATATCCCTATCCTGCGTAAATGTTTTTCAATCCCATGTATAATATATTTCCCTCATAGCATAGTTAATGTTATTCTCCCACCTCATTCTTGGTCTACCAGCTGGGCGTTTTCCTTCTAGTTTTCATACAAGAAGCTTCCATGCACATCTTTCATTCCCCATTCGTGTCACATGTCCTGCCCATTGCAGTCTACGAGACTTAACTGTTCTTATTACATCTGGCTTCCTATAAAGACCATGTAGTTCACTGTTATGCAGCCTTCTCCATTCACCTGTCTGTTCATCTCTCTTTGGTCCAAAAAAAATTCCTAAGAACCTTATTCTCAAATACTCGGAATCTCCTTCCCTCCCTTAAATTAAGAGTCTGCGTTTCGCATCCTTATAATATAACTGGTTGAATAATAGTTTTATATATTCACAGTTTAACGTTTTTTCAAAGGAGGTGGGACGTCAATAGTCCCTGTAATGCATAATAGCACGCATTTCCAGAATTGAGCCTATGTTTAATTTGTTTGTGCATCTCATTCATATTTGTGATTATTGTTCCTAGGTATTTGAATTCAGCCACTTCCTCAAAAGTTCCCTCATTTTTCATTAGGTTTGAGCCTTTGGCATGGGTTCCCTGAAATGGTCCCCGCCCGGAGAACCGAATGGCGGTCTAATTGACCTCCGGAAAATTTTACACTAGTGGAACCCATGTCCACATTTCTTGACGGTTGTATTTTTACAGTGAAAGATCGTCACTCTTTCGACCAAGGTACTTTTTCCGTCTGGCTATCACCTTCGACCAGCCCGGCATGTGTAACCCTATCGACAGCAATGCTACCGCCGCGCCGGCATAGCTCTCGGGATGTCGGATACATGTGTTATTATTTTAATCTTTTATATGGGATAATTTAGAAGTGTGCCTCGTGTAATGAGCATTTTCAACACTTGAATTTTGATTTCAGTTCATTTGAGGCAGGTGTTATATCTAACATGTTTAAGGTGTAAGGAATCTCTGTGCTTTGAGGAGGAACTGAATTCGGTCAATTGAAGTCAACATTCTTTGAGTGAATAGTTGCTAGAAAGGGATGGGGTGGTGGGTTTGATCTTCATCTTCTATCTCTGTCGGAGGTCATAGAACGCAGAAAACCGGATCATGGGAAGCGATTGATGGACGAAAGCAGTTAAAAAGTTGCTACATAATGTGAGAGCATGCAGTCAGTAGCTGTCTCTTCCACCCGCAATCCTATCTTTTGCTCAAAGCAAACACACCATCCTTTCATTGGAAAAGTTAAATCTTTTTGTACTGACACAGCCAACTGCTATTCTTAATCTCTTGGGAACGATATCCTATACGTCATCGCCATCTCAGCACTTTGTCATAGTCAGTTCTCAAATCTCAGTGTTTGCTTAGGTTGAAAATATTCTGTACGATAGACAACAAAGCGAATAAAGGCATATGCCTGTGACAAGTTTTAATTTGTTTCTAATTTTTTGTATAAAGATAACATTTCATAGACGTCTAAATAATAGGTCAATTGAACACTTTGGGTAAAAGGAATCTTAATAAAAAATATTATTTTCTGTAGAACAATGAATGGTTATCCTACACTTATCTATTATTCCTACACTTTTCATCTCATCACCACTTTGGGTTTGAAGCAGCCTCAATGCCATGTAAATGTATTTATTAAATTAAAGAGAATAATAACATTATTTTACTTATTACATAAATAATTTATGAAATTCAATTAATCTATTTTTAAAACTTATATATATATATATATATCTCAATTAGTCTATATTTTTTTCTTTTATATACTAGATTAACCCCATATATATATATATATATATATATATATATATATATATATGCCTGGTCCGCGCTAACTTATGTATTAAAGGAATACACACACACATACACACACACACACACACACACACACACACATATATATATATATATATATGATATGAAAAGAAAAATTAACCCCTGAACTGGGATCTCTAACTCTTACGTCAGTACGATACCGACTTCGTTATCCAGGTACACACACACGCACACACAGACACCCATATATATATATATATATATATATATATATATATATATATTCGTAGTTGGTATTTTTAAATACTAATTTCGGATTTAGATGTATTTTTGTATTAAAAGAATAGCACAGCCTTGGTGTGCTTTCAAATCTACTAAATGTGAAAGAAGGCAAATTAATGTCATATTAAAATGAACAATAATGATAAAAATGCTAAATATTCTTACAATCAAAATAAACTGCAGGAAAATACATAATCAGAAAATAATCTTAATTGTGAAATAAGGTAAAAGATTGGAAACATAATATAATGGTAAAAGATCATTCATCTGAAAAAAGTCAAACGAAAGGAAATATATAAAAGTAACACGAGAAAAAAGTTCATATGTGCGAAAAAAAATCAGGAAAGGGAATGGTAAAAAAAATTACAACGAATTAAATAAAAATGAGAAACTAATCCTTCACTTTTAAAGACGAATCATGTGGAATATTATTTCAACATCTTTTTTATTTTGTATCTATAAGCTAGAGCAGGAGAATAACATTAACTATGATTTGAGGAAAGTAGATTATACAGGGAATGATTGGAAAGCATTAGCTCAGGATAGGGATGTATGGAGCGCTTATGTCCGCGCGGCCATGAACCTACGGGTTCGATAGTGCCAGTGAGTAAGTAAGTATCTATAAGCTAGTAACATTTTCTTTAACTTCATGGTATCACGTCTAATTTATTAATAGATGGTTATAAATATAACTAGTATAGAAGACATTTCTTGTACTGCTGTCTATGCGAATTTAATTTCAGGGAAGATAGTCTACCATAAAATGAAAATCATCGTTATAATCTTCTTAGAATTACTACTTGCTACCGCATTAGAATATCAGATCAGTATAGCTTGCAGCTGTGTTTTTTACACGGCCTTGAATTGCGAGCTGCAATGATAATACCTTTCAGACAATTTTATGCACTTTCAATGTCAACATTAAATATAAGAAACCCCCTTTTCTCACAATGAATAATGTATGAATCAGATTATTGTTACATGCAAATTACGTAATGCACTAAGGTAGATCTGAATTGCTTTGAATTTATGGTCCATAAAAATCAGTGTTACTCTTTGAAAATGTTAACATATAGAAACATAGATGCCATCGTGGAACACAAGAAAACTACACATTAGTAGTCAAAGTTTCACAGGCAGTATCGAACCACAAGTTTCTTGACTTCGCAGCCATACATTCCTATCCTGAGCCAAACATTATTATAAAGTGATGTAACATTGTAGTAGTAGTGTCTGAGAAATGGTTACGCGTTCTCCGGGAATAACACTAGCAGTGCATCTCGCCGTTTTCTTTTATGACGTCATTATGTGCTTTATATTTTTCAATCATCCCCTCTACAATTTCCATGATAAAAAATTATAATTCCATCTATTTCTTTGCCTAACTACTGGGTACTTTCCCTTTGGTTTTCCTACATACATCTTAGTATTAAACCAATTAAAATGGTCCTATGTTCGTGAAATGTACTTAATCCAAAACGGTAAGGAACGATCCAACAATTGCTCCGCATGCTAAAATAAAATAATGCATTGTCTAGTAAATCAGGCCCGAATGTTTAAAGTCTCAAAAAATATTTTTCATTTAATATTGCTGAGATGTAGGCCTAATTGTATAAATTATTATTTGAAAAAAAAAATAGTTAAAATATTTTCCAATTAATATTATAAATGATCGAATTTCAGTCCTCACATCAAACACTCAGCAGTTAGCGTGGCGTTAACAGGGATGCCAACAGGAAGCAAACATACAGCGTTCAAGGATCTTCGTCGGGAGTTCAATTTTTGTGACTAATTCATGTCGTTATAAAAGTAGCCCCTTTTGTTAAAATAACCTACAATAACGATATTGATTAACCTTCTGATATTATCGTGTAATATTTGTGAACATTTATTTTATATTCATTTTTAATTTAGAGATATCGTAATTTAATAACTCAAGGTATTTGAAAATATAAACACTAACCAAATTATAGCTATTCATTTTGCTTTTACATCTATATCTTTACAGAAAGTGGGTTTTAAATATCTGAGGTTGTTAGTGTCGCGATTAAAAATGGACGATAAAAGAGAAACGTCTAATTTGAAACTTTTTTACGTTTCGCAGATACGGACCATACCGAAGAAATTCCATTGACCCCTTGAACTGGTTTCTAGGGGCGGGCAATATATCCACTAGAACATTACAAATAATATCGTAGATAGGCCTACGCAAATTTTCTGTAGTGCTTATATTTTTAAAAATATGTAAATACATTTTATTCAATCGGTACATTAATTTATTGCTCTTGTACTATTTAATATAATCAGAATGTTATTATAAAAAAGAAATATATTAAACATCATCCTTTTTTATTGGAGATAGCGTATGTCTGTCAGCATGGAAATTTGACAATTTCATCCTGATCAATGTCGGTGGAAATGTAAGCATTAGAAAAAATGAAGATCTCGGCTTCTTTCGGAGAGGATTTAGCAGACTTTGTTCCTCTGTCATAGCGTAAAATGTGTGACAGACTGAAAAATCTTTCGATGTGGGAGCCTAAATCTCCTTTCAACCCAAAGCTTTGAAGTGGGGTTCCTCTAGTTTCGTTCTATAGACGCTGCTACTGAACATTTGTTGATTCCTGGCGTTATTAAGGTAATAGGCAACTAAGGCGTTACTGGATGGGAAAGTGCGAATAAATTTTGCTCAGAAGTTCTAATTTAGACATGAGGCTCATGTACGGACCCGAAAATCTTCAAATTCAGGACCCACGGCTTAAAATCCCTTCTTGAGGACTTGTGCCTTCGATTTTCCATCCTAAAAGTCCGTCTGTCGGATAGACTCTAACCTGACAGGAACAGAGTCAAGGAACGTAATGCCTATACCACCGAGCCCAATAGGCGTCATTATCCTAGAATTGTGATATTTATTACTACTGTTAAATATGCTTACTATGTTGCCATGTGAATATAATTGGACATAACTATCAATCAATCACTTATAAAATATTCGACATTGCTCTTTAGAGATGACAGATAAGTCCTTGTTAATCTGGAAACTGTTTATTATTCTGTGGATGCCGATGTGGCATTGGGTCGTATGTAACCTTAAAGTTACTACCACATGGTCTTGTGCTGGTGACAGCAGAGAAATATGATGGAGGAGACAACGATATATCAAAGTGTATCGTCTGTCAACTTTGATTTAAAATCTACAGGTAGTTACTGGTGTGAGAACGGTAAGGCATTCCATTCACAACTGCTGATTAGGCAGGCACCGGTATCTCGTCATGAGAATTGTGAGATTTGATCTACCTTGTCACAAATTCAATCCTTGATGACGCCATTCGCTATGGGCAGTCCGCACAAATATTTTTCATACTGGGTGGTAAAACATACTATTGAAATGTATACGCACCCGCATGCATTAGTTAATAGGCTATAGGCCTAACTAATTCTCCGGTTCAGGCAGAAATGTTTCTCTTTAGTTGTATTGACTAATTGATACTATTGAATCCGGAGATTCGTTTCCGCGCAGAGATACGCTCTCTATATATCCCTATCCTCAGCTAATATTTTCTAATCATCCCCTGTATAATCAAATCATGGTTAATGTTATCCTTCCCACCTCGTTTTTAGCCGACCTACTGTGCGCTTTCCCTCTGGGCTTCTCACAAGAAGTTCCCAAGCTCCTTGTTAATTTCCCGTCCTTGCCTCATGTCCTGCCCATCTCAGTCTAATAGACTTAACTGTTCTTATTACATCTGGTTTTTCATGAAGATCATGTAGCTGATGGTTTACATTTATATGGGTTTCAGTAAAAGTAATAGACTAGGCCTAGCCTATACCGTATGTTTTTCCTCCTTACCATTCCATTTATCTTCCGTCCTTTTGTAGGTCGTAAGCCTGCACCTTCTATGGAGCTCAAAAAAACGAAGCATTGTGTGAGTCTTCTTTAGGCCGTGAGAAGAACTCTGAAATTTACATTAGACAGGCACACACTGCCCGATTCATATACATCCCTGGTTATCAATATGTACAGATAGTATGCATACGTTTTTATTAATTAAAATAAAAACATAGCGTTTCAAAAATGAAATTTCGCATTTTAAGGAAGTCGCTGAATTCAAATACCCAGGAACAATAATCACAAATAGGAATGAGATGCACAAAGAAATTAAACATAGGCTCAAGTTTGGAAATGCGTGCTATTATGCATTTCAGGGACTCTTGACGTCCCAATCCATTCAAAAAAGTTGAACTGAAAATATATAAAACTATTATTCTACCATTTATATTATATGGATGCGAAACATGGACTCTTACTTTGAGGGAGGAAAGGAGATTACGAGTATTTGAGAAAAAAGTTATTAGGAAAAATTTTGGACCAAAGAGAGATGAACAGACAGGTGAATGGAGAAGACTACATAATAATGAAGTACATGGTCGTTACAGGAAGCCAGATATAATAAGAACAGTTGAATCTCGTAGACTGCGATGGGCAGGACATGTGGCACGAATGGGGAATGAAAGACGTGCACGGAAGCTTCTTGTAGGAAACCAGAGGGAAAACGCCCAGGTGGTAGACCAAGAATGAGGTCGGAGAATAAGATTGTCTATGATTTGAGGGAAGTAGATTATACAGGGAATGATTGGAAAATATTAGCTCAGGATAGGGATGTATGGAGAGCTTATGTCCGTGCGACCATGAACCTACGGGTTCGATAGTACCAGTGAGTAAGTAAGTATACTATTGAGTCAGTATTTAGGATTTTGTAGCGTTTTATGAGAATCATCATAATCATTTAAAGAGAATTCAACTCACGTTATTATAATATTGAATATCATTCTCTGGCTCTATCGAAGCTGTAGGTTCAAGGCCGCGAGGACATAAGCTCTCCATACATCCCTATCCTGAGCTAATTTTTTCCAATCATCCCCTGTATAATCTACTTTTCTCAAATCATGGATAAATGTTATACTCCCACCTCATTCTTGGTCTACCAACTGAGCGTTTTCCCTCTGGTTTTCCTACCAGAAGCTTCAATGCACCTCTTTCATCCCCCATACGTGCTATATGCCCTGCACATCGTAGCCTATGAGACTTAATTGTTCTTATTATATCTGGCTCCCTGTATATATATATATCATGTCATATAGCTCACTACTTGAAGTTTTCTCCATTCACCTGTCGGTTTATCTCTTTTTTTTTGGCCCAAAAAAATTTCCTAACAACTTTATTCTCAAATAGTCGTAATCTTCTTTCCTCCCTAAAATTAAGATACCATGTTTCGCACCCATATAATATAACTGGGAGAATAACAGTTTTATATATTTTCAGTTTAACGTTTTATGAAAGCAGTTGGGACGACAAGAGTCCCTGTAATGCGGTAATAGCATGCAGTTCCAGAATTGAGCCTATGTTTAATTTCTGTGTGCATCTCATTCATAATTATAACTATTGTTCCTAGATACTTCAAATCAACCACTTCTTCAAAATTTTCTTCGTTTGTCATTAGTTGTTCATTTCCATTAAAATATATCACAATGCATTTCTTTGTGTGAACATATATTTAGTTTTATTGATGTTAAAATATTGAATGTTAGTATTACTAACTTTTTGTATGGCTACGTTATGTTAATTTTTATAAGATTCTTCAATATGCCTTTTCTTTCAAAAGCTAACCTCTCATTACACAACTTACAGTATTTGAATAATTAACTCAAGAACTCTTCACTTTTATATTTTTCCGTTCGTTGTTCTATTGTGATTTTATCCACACTCGTCTACGCACTCAATTTTCCGCTACAAATTCACTTTACTATCTAGTAGGGATTACTTATTCTACGAAAATGACCACTAACACAAGAAATCACACTCTCTTTACACTTCCAGAACTTAAAATTAGAGATAGCTGTTTATTGTGGGTATAAGAAAAGCATTGAAAAACTATTTCATACTTACTTCGCAGAAACGTATGTTTTTCACATTTTTGTAGAATTTCGCATTTTGTCGTGGATTTAAAATAAAAATGTATAATGTTATGGCGGTTCCCACAATATTGTATGGATGTGAAACTTGGGCTCCAGTGAAAAGACAGAAGGATAGAATACAGACGGCAGAGATGCGGTTCCTAAGACAAGTAAAAGGATGTACAAGACTTGATAGAATAAGAAATGAGGATATAAGAGAAGAATTGAAAGTACAGCCTTTATTGGATAAAGTCACGAATTACAGACAGAAATGGATTGATCACATGGATGGAATGAGTAAGGAGAGATATCCATTGTTAGCCAGGAACTATCAAGCAAGAGGAAGGCGTGATGTTGGAAGACCTAGAAGACGTTGGGCTGATGCAATATGAAGTCGGAACGGGCAATTGCCTAATCCCTGGAATGATGATGATGATGATTTAAAAACTGCAATGATATAGGCCTATGTGAGTTTGAAATACAAAGTTACAAATTTGATAGCATTTGAATGCATTTCGCATTGATCTCGATAGCGAAAAACTACTAACTGCAGCAATGTGTCAGACATTCGTCAAATTAAGGATAGAACACCACAATGTAAGTGACATAGAACCAGAATCAAGATGGAGATTTCAAATCCCACAGCTTAACAAGAACCGAGTGATAGTCTCCGGAGTAGAATTTAGGGATCCTAGTCACCCACGCTGTGCCGACGTATATTAGTAAGTTACGTCAGTATTTTATTTAACGACGCTCTTTAAAAATTCACGTAATTTGTATAGCAAATTAGACCTGGGCATGAAAGACCCGATAAATTTCGCTCAATGGTCTATTATTTCGTATTTATGATTATTTTATACGTCGTATATTTATGACATACATCCATAAATTTACTATTCTTGTAAAGGGAGCCATATTTAAGCTTAAGATTCCGACTGGGTTTAAACCAGATACGATAATTTGGAACTAAAGGCGAACGCGATAGGAGCATTGTTACTCTCATAATAATTATATATATAGTAAAAGTTCCTTATTCTTTATTCGCGGATCCTGTCGGTATATTCTTTATTAGCGTTAATGCATTGGCAACTTCTTTTACTGCAGGCACGTGACAAGGCGACTTATATAAAGAGCGATTCAAACCAAATGGACAAATTAATATCAAAGTAAAACAAACCTAATTGTTGCTAAAGCCACTGTTAAAAGCCATTGTTGAAAGTCACTGTCGTACTTCACGCATCGCTATGTCCGTTATAAATGCCGCCTTCGCCACAATCAGTATTTTATCGTCCTTGCGGCCATTAACCTCCGGATTGACAGGCCAATGATTTAATTAGCAGGGACTTATCCAACATGAATATGAATATTCGTATTTAAGTTTAAATATTTATTTTTATAAAATGTCAGTCTTTATATATATATATATATATATTGGAAAACTGTCTTAATATATTGTAACCTGTGTTTTATTAAAGGGCAATTCGTTTATGGTTGCTTAATTTGTCCTTTATCGCTTCGCTTACATTGGTAACGATAACCGTGCAGTATCAATTAACATTCCGTTTGATAAACAATCGACAATAATGGTGTCTTTAAAAAAAAATAACCGAAGTTACTGCACCAGGAGTTCCCATGGTCCCAAACAATCAGGCAAGTAACATATTATTGTAGGTAGAGCGGCGAGCGATGAAAATGTACGTCGATGTTAACTAGGGAATGAGACCACTTATGTCCCGCGCCATGATTGAGTGGTTAGGGCAAGGTGCCTTGGCACAGAGCTATGGGACTTGCGCTGGTTCGAGTCTTCATGGGGGAAGAAATTTTCTCATGGAATTTCGGCCAGTATGGGACCGGTTCCCATCCAGCATCGCGAGTAATTTGGGTAGCTACATTAAATGGCGGCTCCAGGTTGAGGGAACCGGTTATAACGGCTGGGGACAGACATGCTGACCATATGTCATCTCTACATTTGTCTGAGTGATCGTCTTACCTCTGATTAACACATGTGGATGAGAGGCCAGCAGCCGGATGGTAGACCAAGGGACTTCTAGATCTGTCGCGTCGTGGATAAAGTTTTAAGTCTGTTTCAAAGCATCTGTGTCGATATTAAATGAACGCTGCAAATATTTTTTAAATCCTGGAATCTGAGACTGAAATTATGTTTTCTCAAATTTGATAAGTAGCATATATATTTTTGTTTTGTTTTCAATCATCTCCTGTACACTTAACCTCCCTGAAATCACGGTTAAACGTTATTTTTACCTAAGCGATAATGCGATCCTGCACAAATATCACAATGTATATGAAATATTTAATTTGGCGCAACAAACACATGTCAATAGAAAGCAAAATCCGCATATACAAAACGATAGTTCGACCAGTTATCGTATATGGGGCAGAAACTAAACAAATAATAAGCACATCTGAAATGAAGATCTTAAGAACTATTCAGGGGAAAATATTATTTGATAAGATACACAATACAGAAATTAGGGACAAATGTCATATTCAAGACATAACCAAATTTATTATACATGGACGAAAAATTGGAATGGTCATATAGAATGAATGGAAGACAACCGACTTGAAAAAGAGCTAAAGAAGATAGACCAATGGACGGGAGAAGAACAAGTGAAAGACCAGCCAAGAGATGGATAGACAGTGGATGCACATCCCATACGTCTTCCTCCGAGGAGTGATTTGGGAAATAAACAGGATGAAAATCCTACAAATTATGAATAATAATAAGAAGAATGTGATAGAATATTGTTTGGTAATTGCTATTTGGAATTAGTTTAATTAACGACTTTCTTTAACAGCTAAAGACATTAGAGTCGTAATTCAAATCTGGATGTGAAGGGCTTACAAATTTTGATCAGACGCCTCTTTCTTCGGGGTTGAGCGTCTCTTACATGACGTAAATCTAGTCGCTTCAAAAGTAACTCATATTGAGGATTTGTCCGCTCTAAAAAAAATCCATCGATCACTGCTGGGTTTGAACCCGTGAACCAGGCGAGTGTATTAACCGCACATATGTAGGCCTATATATATCCTTGATCAGTGGTTTCAGCCACTAAATATTGTATTTAATGACATTTCAAAACAATTTATGTCGCAATTAACATCAGGGTTATAAAAAATTAATCATTTTAATTTTAAATTATGAGGTCATCTACCACTGTGATTTCGGGGTAACGTCGTTGCCTCGCAAGAAGGTCCCAGGTTTGATTCTGATCTGGACAAATTCACTAGATGAAGTTTATTTTCTGGTTATTTCTTCCTGTAAGACAAATTTCGGGTATCGTTAAGATCAAAATAGTCTCCTAACAGCACTTGGCCATCTTAATCAAGATATCATATTTGCCTTACTGGATGTACAAGTGATGGGTGTGTTTTGTTTTAAATATTCACATTGTCACGGAGGTGGGCTCGGCATTGAGCTGATTCCTTATTGGGGTGGGCTCCACGTCCTTGTATGGCAAAAAAATATGTCTATGTAATCAAGAGTTTTAATACCCTCTCCCGACAGTTCATGTTACTATGAGGCCCGTTTGGAATAGGAGATATGAAAGTATACGAAAGGGAGAGGTTAAATAAGAATAAGAAATAAACAAATTATGACATCAAAGTCAAATAATTTTTTTAAATTTCATATCTAATGACTCGTTTTTAGGCCAATAAAATTCGAGATATTTGAGTTTCTTATTATTTTTTAATTAAATGCCTTCCATCTACTACAGTTTTTGATTGAATTTCAACCATCAATCTAATTCCTTGTCGTCTGAGCTACTTCGGTCATGTGAAATATACGTTGAAATACAGAATTAATCTTAATATAAATTGGTAACACTGCAGAAGCTCAGTAGACATTGATGTATTGGATTCCATTGATAAACAGGTTGTGTACAAAAAATTTAATTATTAGCTTTAAGGTCGATTGAAATTTTGGAATGATAGAGATTGATGTATGTTGTCTAATTTTATGTGAAGAAGAAGAAGAAGAAATAAGGAATGATACAGCTTTTTGTTAGCTTCAAGGCAATATATGGTTTGGATCATTTGTCATTCCAAGAAAGGGAGACATATTGATGAGTGTGTTGTGGAACATTCTACCACGTGTCGCTGCAAATTACACATGAAACAAGAAAACACAATAACTGTCTCCCTTAAGTGGGAGGTGAGACAATGAAACAAGTCACATGTGTGGTCGTGCGAAATGTGTTCTTTCATCATAAACATAATATCATGTTCAATCCATAACTGCATAAGGGATATAAATACCGTTAAATCAGAACGTTTCATGCAGATAAAAGTAATTCTTGACGCATATTTTATTTTATAATAAATACATTTAATTTGGACCTTTTCTCTAAATGCATGCTGTACCTTAGTGTTTAGTGTAATAAACCACAAGCCGGAAGGTCGCTGGCTAGAGACCCGAAGGCTCAGAATTTGGCTACATCATGTCCCTGACCTCAACTCTGCCTTTTATGGAAATTAATGTCAGACATTTGTTCTGGGGTGAATACGTCAATTACGTATCTTGTGTCGATCGCCTACAAATGCGAAAGCCTTAATTTCCTGTTACACCAACGGCCTGTAGTGGGATTACTTTATACTTATTCTCTGAATTTTAATAATAATAATAATAATAATAATAATAATAATAATAATACTAATAATAATAATAATAATAATAATAATAATAATAATAATAATAATAATAATAATAATAATAATAATAATAATAATAATACAAAGTAGTACAAATCATGAAACCTGTCCGCCGTCATGATACGATCAATAGAGTTCCAAAGTCCAATCTGGGAGTCCCGGTAGGGGATTTTATCTACATGTTATAGCTGTGTATGTGTAGAAAAAAAAAGAGGTAACAAGGTTATTGAAACAGAAATAAAACACTTCTCTCACTTGCTGAATTGACAGTATTATACCACTTTTGTCTACTTAACTGATAACTTCCCAGATATTAATATAAGTTGAATAATAATATTTTTTTGTCCAAATATGTTAACCTAGATATTCCTAAATACTATTTTTGGTAGGTTTTCTGGAAGCATTGTTTTTATTTTTCTATCTTCATTTTCTCTTAAAAATTTTGAATTCTTGTTATTTTGGGCATAATTCTGGGGATACTAATAGTTGTATAGGTATAATTACTATTTTTTAAACTAAAATCGTTATTCATTTTATAATTTTCATTTATACCAGTTATGTTATTTATTTATTTATAACTTAAATCGAAGAGACTTTGATGTGGGTCAGAGTTTGAATCTGAAAACAAAAATGAACATTTTTAGCAGTAAAAAATCAAAGTTGATTCCTAATAGTTTAAAATAAATAACTGTGTAAAAGTAGGGCCCATATGTTTACTGTGATATTATTGGTACTCATACACAAATATATCGTAAATTTTAAGAATTCTTGATTATTTTTTTATAAACTACTTACAGTACATAGCCTATCTTAGTTAATAAAGCAAAATTCGGCGAAAGATGTTCTTTTATGTTAATTTTAAACTTAATCTAATTAATTTAAAGTAAATTTATTATTATCTCCTGTTGATGTGGGAGAAAATACAAACTGGACTTTGATTAACACGTGGGTCGGGAACAAATAGAAGCAATCTATCAGTTTTATGGTTTGTTAATTGGCTGTAATGTATTCTTGAAAATGCGTTACATGTTTTGGCCAACTATCAATATTGAACTTCAGTTTATAAAATATTTCAGTACCTTATATATATATATATATATATATATATCCACCGCTGTGGTCTCGAGGTATCATACTGTCTTGTCATGCAACGGGCCCGGGTTTGATTCCCGGTCGGGAAAGGCTCCTGGGCGAGACAAATGTCAGGAAGCTTAGGGCCCAACGGTCTCCGAAAATATCCGGTCATCATCATTATTCTTATCATTATCATCATCGTCATTCACCGGTGTGGAAAGCAACGGGAAGCTACCACACCTACAATTCCCTAGTAAAGCTGCAAAGCATAGCATGAAAATGCCATGATTACAGTGAAAGACCTGCCCTCGGGCAGAATTACTGTGTATGGATATATATATATATATATATATATATATATATATATATAGTCTATTAAAAACCACATAATTAAAATTAATGATTGTATCGAAACGGCTTTATATTATAAAATGTTACTAAAATTCTTTCACTCAAATAGAATGTAATAGATTCGTTAGAGTTTAAATTTTCCGAAATAACATTATAAATATCTCATTTATCTACTAGCTGCTTCCTGGGTACATATTTATCCTAATCTTCTTGTCATCAGTCAGCTTAGTGATCCCGAAACCCACAATTCGACTAAACACGGTCATTTTGGACATTTTATTTTACCTTTTCTCAATCCCCAGGGATACTACGAATCAAACAAGGGCTTAAATTTCATCGGAACTGTCATCAATCAGCTTAGTGATCCCGACAATAATGAATCACTTTGGACATTTTATTTTTCACCCTCTTCTCACCCATCAGAGATGCTAAGGTATCGAACTTGGACTTAAATATCATCGGGACTAACATTAAGCAACTTAGTTACCTCGACACTAATATCGGGAGTTTATTTTTATTATTTTATATGCCATCCCCTGTCACTTCCCCAAATTTTCTTTCCATATTGAAGTCATAATTATACTAATTATATATATATATATATATATATATATATATATATATATATATATATTTATATATATACACATGGTGCAAATTTTGAGTATGATTTAAAGAAGATTGTCGTCCTATACAAGGTATGTGTAAAGTGATCCAATCTACAGCTTTAGAAGTCTTTTGGGATAGTAAGCTGTTAAGGCTCCCATCATTTTAGATAATTGGCAAGATATATTAAGCGAGTTGTCAGCCTTGCATGACGGCCGATTTTCCTTCACACATGTTTGGTATTATTTCATTAGATGCTGAGCCGATCGCAGGCCATTGTGCCGTTAAAATATTTAGGCTAGTTTACAAATCCTGGTTCCATCGAGATTTGAACCCTCCACCTTCGGGCTTTTAACATATTGCTGTATCCAACTACTCTAGGTATATATAAGCTATATAATAAAGTAGCATAATATTACAGCTTGTGAAATAAGACACATAGGCCTAACAGCAGGTTGTACCAGATAGGATCGCAGGACAAATGATGATATCCTTGAGGAAATGGATGTAGTGCCCATAGTAGATGACATTCATCAGCATGAATAGAACTGGCGTCAACGTGTGGACCAAGTTTTCAGATCCAGGATTCCTAAGGCAATATTAAACTGTCAACCAAGTAGTAAAAGATCGTTGGTACGGCCAAGGAGGAAATAATTTGTTTTTTTTTGTAAGCCTGCACCTAACAATCCTTTCAGGACTATGACAAGATGATGATTGTGTAGCCTAACTGCTAATCCAAGATATAGTTTATCTATCTTAATCCCTTCAGTCATTAAAGTGTGACTAATTAATGAACATTCAAATATCAAGAATATAGTATTTGTACTGTTAGTGTGATTATGTCATATCAGTTGCTCCTCCTAAGATATCCATTAGTGTGATTTTTTTATATCATTGTTTTTTGTTAAATGAATAGCTTATGAGATATTTTCTTTCTCTTGTTTCAGGTAAGTGTCCATGGAGATCTGTTTCTTCTTCGAAAACATAAACATGGGATTATGTGAGTAAATGCTCGATAATAAATTATATTGAGTGACACACAAATGTTGATTTTAATCTATTAGGTCCATCATTATTACAAAAAATAGCCTAAATTCTGAGGACTTATAAATTTCGCAAATTTATTATTTCATGGAGAATATATGTATATATGTTATAACTATATTTTTGAAATTTGGCAATGAATATATATATATATATATATATATATATGCATAAGTACGCTAACCTAATATATTCTTTGAAAATCCTGTTATCTGAATATCCGGTTGGTACAGCACACACCAACTAATTGGTCATCGAACGAATTTATAAATAGATAACTGTTATCTTCTTCTTAATCATAATTTGTAGCATTTTCATCCTGTTTATTTCCAAAATCACTTCTCGGAGGAAGACGTATTGCATATGTATTCTATCCATCTCTTGGCTGGTCTTCGTCTTGTTCTTCCCCCGTCCATAACTATTATGTGTAAGTGAATTTTATTTAATAGTCCGTGAATATAATTAGCGTATGCTAAACAATGTTTTATTTTTACTTATCTATGAATATTTACATTATATAGGCCTATCAGTGCATTATTAGTTTCTAAATTTCAGAGCATCCCAAAGTCTACGGCGAGCTATAGAACATGTATTTTCATCTAGGAGAAAATCATAAACGCTGTTTAGTGTCGCGCAGTTATGAATCTTGATCAAACTGCAAAACAAAGATTTGACCGAAGAATAAGTTATGTCAGAGGGTCACAATTCGTAATTTTCAGCGAAGCAGTTGATTGGAAGGACGTTGAAATTTTAATTTTGTGTTAACAGTTTAGTTATTTTTAACGATTTTATATTAAGTATTATTATTTATGGTTGGTTTTTTTATTTTAAGGTGTAGAATGTACCCTCATTGTGTAAATACATATAGACCTACCTGAATAAGCAGTAACTAGTCCCCGGGCACAATCCAAACACAAAAAAGTAATACAATTTGAAGTACAAACATTTGAATTGTCAATTATTAAAATGTTCACATTTAGTTCATATGTCTTGTACATGAAAGTTGAGAGTAGGAGAGAAAATAACATAATTTTATAACAAAATAGGATGCGAAATATGGGAACAAAGATACTTGTAACTCATACTTCCAATTAAATTTCATATTTTATAGTTGAATTAGTGTTTACCTTTTTACATATCAATTGCTGAATTAATGATTATTATTTATGTATTCACTTCTCAAATTATCAATAATTTTATTACTGAATTTGAATTCATAATGGAGTTGTATAAACTTGAACCGAAGCAACTTCTGTGTCTTAAGTATTGAGTTGTGTTCAATTAAATACTTTGAATTCAAGAATAAAATAATACGCGTTATATCTTATTAAGAAGGACAATGTGATCAGCAACACCTGATCTTACTTTGAAAGATACAGTTGTGTTAATAAGATTGCGTAACAAATGGTGTAGTATGAATAAGTATATTCGGTCGAAGCTCTTTCGAAAATAATTTGTTAAACAAATGCAATTTGCTGAATATATGAATATCAAATTTGTAAATAACGAGTGAATTAAATCAATTTGTCCGGTCTCAAGTATTGTACTTAATATTTTAGAAAGCTGTGAAGTTATGGCAGTAGCAACATATGGTTAACCGCAGTAGGTTGTCTTATTGGAGACTTGCTAGTATTCTAACATTACCGCGACATCTGGCTTAGCCGTGAACGATTTATTCTAGTCCGTGAACCGACCATTACAAAAATTTCCAAGAACTATAGTGATGTCTAGTTCGATAGCGTCAGTTCCGGGGAGATATTTTCTACACAGATATGCAACACATTTTTATTTCCACAAAATTAATTAATAAACCTAAAATGTTAATTAGGATATACCAATAGATTAAAAAATAAACTGATCTAAACGGCATATGTGGTCTGAGGAAAGTAGCCAAATATTATTAATCATTTAATTATTTTACTTTTGGGACAATCCATATCAAATCGGACAGCAAAAAATCTTGCAATTTATTTTTTTTAATTTTATGTATCACTAAATATAGTGAATACATTTATAAACGTATTAATACAGAAATTTAATTTTTATCATATATAGGTTCGTAGTTATGATGATCTAAAATTATCGTAAATATGATAAACTAAAACGTTTACTAACTAATATTTCTGAAACAGTAAACAGCAAAAATTTCTTTCAAACATATTTATATAGGTGATATCATGTAGTTTAAGGGTGTTATTTTTATAATTAGGATATTTTAATTTTCGGTGTCAATTTTCTGTTTTATGGCGGTTTACTGCAGTACATATCAAAAAATGAAAACGGAAAAAATACAGGATACTACTCACGTAATAAGGATTAATTTCCAGCAATTACCCTTTTGGAGAGTTGAATAGTTCAGACAATATAAATGTTTTTTATTCTATTTTCGTAAAAAAAACTCGCGGGTCCACGGCGCAGCAGATTCATTTCACGACCAAGGTCGCGCGCGTACTTTATTGAAAGAGCTTCATCAGTGACTTTTTCAACTGCCATTAAATCGAATAGATTATTATATGTTCTGCTTAATGGAACAGTACCGTAAATTTATAAAAGTGGCGATATTTTAATTCTTACGCAGTAGATATTTATTTATCAAATTTTATTGCTGAAGTGAGAAGTAAAGAGCTCTGTTACTTACGTTTACTGTGAATTATTAAACAAATTATTTATAACTAACTCACTCACTGGCTCTGTGGAACCTGTAGGTTCATGGCAGCGCGGACATAAGCTCTCCATACATCCCATCCCGAGCTAACGTTTTCCAATTATCCCCTGTATAATCTACTTCCCTCAAATCATGTATAATGTTATTCTCCCACCTCATTCTTAGTCTTCCAACTGGGCGTTTTCCCTCCGGTTTTCCTACCAGAAATTTCCAAGCACTTCTTTCATCCTCCATACGTGCCACATTTCCTGCCCATCGCAGCCTACGAGACTTAACTGTTTTTATTATATCTGGCTTCCTATACAGATCATGTAGCTCACTATTATGTAGTTTTCTCCATTCACCTGTCTGTTCATCTCTTTTTTTATCCAAAAATTTTCCTAAGAACTTTATTCTCAAATACTCGTAATCTTCTGCCCTTTTTTAAAACAAATTATTTATTTTGTTACAAATTTTTTATTACAGTTTAAATGTAATATTGTATAATAAAAACTCTTTCATCATTAATTGAATAAACTGGTATAAATTTTTATTATGTTATAATTACCAATTTCAGTCTTAAAATAACTTTTTTATTCAGTGTATTGTATTGTACCCTGAAAACTTTGACGAAATAGTATTGTTATAAGATATCACTTCCAAATAAAACCGAATGTTTTAATACTCGTACCACTTCCTACCAAACGATAATAATGCAGCATCAGCAAGTCTTCCTTAAACATCTGTTTTACATAAACAATTCTCAAGTTGAGATTACATACTAGACAGTTGATTTACATCAGTATGTTTAGTGCATCTCGTCATTTTAAGTGTCACAGTCAAATTTAAAATAATATCTTATTGTTTTTAACTCACAAGTTTGCAGATCTACAAAGACTGAATGGTGAGTTAGAAGTTAAATATAATTTTAATTATGCATATATTAGTATACAATAGTTATTAACAATATTATGTGTTAATATATAATTTTACAATTTCTTAAATGTTTCTGGAATGAGAGAATAATCGTAGAGGTATACATTTTGTGTTATAAAAGGAGAATAATGGGAAGTTTAGACATTAAATTAAATACTATAATAATTTAGCTTATAATAAAAGCTAATATTATCGTGCATTTTAATATCATCTTAGATATGTCATGAGTAGGGGATGCAAGATCAGTAAGTGATACCAAGCCAATAAAATATATTTATACCTCTTAAATATTACTTGTAACAGCATGAAAATTGTTATAAATTATTATCGATAGCTTATAACATTACTTACAATATTCAACATCAGACATTGGTGTAGGGTACAAGTACAAAACATTACAACACATTACAAAACTACTCTCTAGAAAATATTTTTAATAGGCCTACCAGCTTGAATTCGTAGGTGCTTAGTAATTTAAATTAAACTATACATTAGCCAAAATCAGCACAAAATTAACCGCCTACTGAATATATCAATAAAGATTGTTATATTTAATTACGTTTATTATGTGGCAATTTATTTCAAGCGCGAGGTTCTCCTACGTACCATAAATTTACGACACGGGACTCACGGATTTCCTTCCTTCTGGAGAAAGCTACATTCAGAATTGTTACGCCTTTAAAATGCCATTGATTCCTATCGAGTTTGAACCCGCGAACCTCGCAATCGGAGGCGTGCAGAGTAACCACTTGTCCACGATGACGATGATGATAATGTAATAATTGTAATAATGATAATAAAAATAATGTAATGATGATAATAACAATAAAAAATATTTGTAAATGCGCAAAGGACTATTACCAAGTAGCTCCGTCATTGTTTGTACGAGCGAGCGATCTCCACTCACGCGAAAGGTATTGCGGGCAGTCTACACATAGGAGATTTTAGGAAAAATAATTATTTTTGGTAGTTTCCTTTCAAGACTCCACTTCAATACTAATTACAAAAAAATAACTGGTGTTCAGGTAATAATGTGGCATTTTTTGATTTTAAAAAATTTTTGGTGAGGAAGGTCAATTGCATATTAATTGCATTTACGCCCTTCAGAAAAACGTAAATATTAACATACTAATTTTCAAGCGATAGAGCATAAAATCATCTATAATATGACTATCTTTTCAAGTTGAGGGAATAGCCATACTTAGAGAAATGTATTTTATAAAAGAGACTATTTAAAACAATACGATAAATTGACAGCTCTATTACTCTTTAATTACACCAAGCGAAGACTTTAAATTCGGTTCAGATATTCAGTATATCATAAAGTTTCACTGTAAAAAAATGGTAAACTTTTAAAGATGTGAGTTCAATTTTCACAATTTTTTTGGATTTCGTATGGAATGTCCCGTATGTAACACAGCTCAGTTTGCACGGCAATTCAAAACAACTTTATTACACAAAAACGAGAAGGAACTCAGTTAAGGAAGATCGAAGAGTTTCCCAAATCCCTCGCAGGTAATGTAAACAGGCAAGGAAAAGCGAGGGATTCCCCGCTGTCACACATAAGCCAGGGTATCCCCGCAATATAATGGCAACACAAGAAGGTAAAACGATATAATGCAGAAAGCGTAATATACAGAATTTTCACGTGTGGCATTAATACTCTAATTGGAATGTGCTTAAGAATAATTTTCCGTCTTACTGAGGTAAAAATTAACTAATGGTACTTTAAAAACCACTCTGTTTCCGCGTTATGAAGGCTTCCGGCTTATACAGGAAAATTGTTCTGGAGATTTTTTCCGTCTCTACAGGTTTCCTTCTTATAAAGGTTCCGACTAAGACAGGTTTTACTGTAATACTTTTGGCGGGGGTGGGGTTTCGAAATGTTTAATAAATACTTTTATTGGACAATTTGAGACTGCAGGAGGCCTTTTCCATTAGCGATTTTGCATACTTACAATTCAATTTCCTTTCATCTTTTCTCACATTTCAAATTTTATTGCAATCTTCCTTATCTTTCTCACTTCTGAAATTCGCCTTTACTATAAATGCATAATCAATTTTAATTACCAGTATGTAGGCTCTACTGTGCCGAATGTTCGGTAGTAAGGTTGTGTCTTCGATCGCTCAAAATATGTTTATAAACAGAAAAGGACCGTTTTACGTCAACTGAAGTAATTGGGCAGTATTTGAATTGATATACCTACATAATTGGAACACAGGTTTTTATCACTTTAAAAAAAAATAGGAGTAATATACGATAAATTCCAGTCTTCTGGGATATCGTCTCCAATTTCAATTTTATTAAAAAGTTTTGTTAAAAAGATTACTAAAATATCTCCTCCATGTTTTAGGAGTTCGGTCTGATTATTTCCTGGTCCTGATGCTCTCCCATTTTTGCCTCTTTGAAAGCTCCTTTTACTTCATATTCTGTTATGTCTGGAGCGTCAAATTTATATTCTACATCCATATCTTGAAGTTGAAAATAATTTATATTTTCTTGAAGTAAACCTTAATAATGTTGCATCCATTCTGATGGTCTTGTCAACTGAATATTAATCTTCTTTCTTTCTGATTTGCTGACGTTTTGCAATGTTTTCCAAGCTCCTTTGGATCTAGTATATCCAATCACATGATCTATATTCGAGCATATATTATTCCAGTACCGGTATTCATTTGTTGCTCTTCTCACTGTCGCCTTTGTTTTATATTTTTAAGTGGTATAACTTATTAATTTCGAGATGTTGTTGAGTGATCTGATATTCATTTCATCCGTGCTTTCTTTTTTTCTTCTACTATTTTTTTAATATCGTGATTAAACCATTCATGATTTATTTTTAATTCTAGATTTTCTGTCCCTAGTGCTTCTAAAGCTACTGAATGTATACTTTCGTTTAATTGATCATACATTTTTACTGCAGATTTATTTAAGTTTAAATTAAGTTTTTGTTTTAATCTTGTCCCATTTATAAAACTATTAATTTGACAGAAAGGTTCAAAGCCTGAGTTATCGTTCAAAATGTTTTCAAACTTTTCCTTAAGTTTACTTGGGAATACCTCCGGCAATAAGGAGTTCAGTTGACGGATTTTATCCATTAACTGAACAGAATCAATCAACACCCAAACCTTGAGTTTCAAGTATTTTATTAGTTATATGGAAAAAACGAGTGCTAATCACAGCTATGTTTCTTTTTTAAATACTGGAATCGTTAATTGCTTCCTTGCACTGACAAACTGCTGAAACATCTGCGCTATCGAAATCGTTTACATCATTTTGATGGCCTCGAAATGTTCTTTATAAAAACAACACAAATTTTTAAAATGTTGTAAATATAGCACGGAAATATACGTTATCACTAATTTTTTAGTTAAAATATGCAATAACAGGTGAAAAAGTTATGCATGTAATCCGGTTTCTACTTATCACCAACGTTGTTCAAAATATATGTTGATAATTGAACAAGGAATTGGTCAAGACACTGCAAATATATAGTAATTCAAACAGAAGATAATTATTACCTCCACCATTTACTATTCACAGACGATCAGGTGGTGTCTGCTCAGGATCCAGATGATGCATATTTCATGTTAAGGAAATTAGAGATAGAATACAAAAACTGGGGATTACAGATAAATTATAATAAAACATAATACATTTTATTTGATACAACAGATGAGCTAAAATGTAATTCAGGAAGAGTATGTAGTGTTAAAGATTTAAAATATTTAGGATATGTTTTAGATAAAAGTGAGAATTCAACTACAGAAATTGAAAGAAGAATAACTGATGGAAGAAGAATCATTGGTATGTTGAACTTAGTGCTTTGGAATAGAAGTATAATATACATTACGAAGAAAATTATGTTTCAATTTCTGTTACAAAGCATTTTATTATATGGGTCCGAAACCTGGACAGTAAGTAGAAAACATGACAACAAGTTGTTAGCAGTAGAAATTGATTTTTGGAGGCGATCGACAAGAATTTCAAGAAGAGATAAGGTCAGAAACAGCACAATAAGGGGAATTATGAAAGGCAAAACAAATATATATAAGAAAAAATAGAAGAAAAACGTTTTAAATGGTATGGACACCTCATAAGAATGGAAAAGAGAATACCAAGGAAGGTCTTTGATTAGAAAGCTAATGGAAGAAGCAGACCAAGAGTACGTTGGATGGATGGAGTGAGGAGAAGTATGGAAGCTAAATATTTTATGGAAGAAGATGCTTTAGACAGGAATCTCTGGCGACAAATCACTTTGGGTTGAATGAGAAACAATGTATTGTGAAATATTCCTAATAAAAAATAATAATTATTACTGTTATTATTACTGTTATCAGACTCTTAGCTGCAGTGAAAGCAACTGATCTATGGTGGACTCCAGAAAAAGTATCTGGTCCTCCAGGTTGGGGGTTGATGCTATCCGCCAGCTCCTCAAACATTGTAAAACTTAACACTAAAATACCAAAATATATAGCCTCGGATATAAAACACATTCCTCCTGAAAAAGGGAAACGTGATAGACCAAAGCCAACGTGGATAAAAGGAATTCAAGACAAAATGAAGAAGAATAATATGACAGAAGCAGACACTCAAGACCGGGAAGTGTGGAAGAAAAAACTGTATATTGTGGTTGAGGATACCTGCATATATGACAGAAACAATCCTGGAATAAAAAAAAAATATTAAATAACTAAAACAAACTCGACACTATTGAAAGGCGCGAACGTAAGCTCTCATACTTCACTATTGTGAGTTCATATTTTTCATTCAAACCCGTATAATTTGCCTGCCTCAAATCGTGGTTAATATTAATCTCTCGCCTAATTCTTGGTCTTTCACTGAGCGTTTTTTCCTAGTTTTCACACATTAAATTTCCATTCTCTCTTTCATTCCTTATTCCTGAAACATATCCTGCTGATAGAATTCTATGAAACTTAACTGTTCTTATTACATCTGGGTTTTTGGTTAGATGATTAACTAGAATCGTGATATATAATATGTAGAACTCACCGCACGTAGATCATCAGTAACCTTTCCAATACAACAGCGATCAAGTATTCAGCAGAAGAGCTAATAATCTGGAAGTTATCTCAAGAGGTTCTGACTCCAACTGTGAATTTACTTATATTATCTTGAATTTGTCTGTATTTTCGGTGATTGTGCTTATACGTAAAATGCAGTGTAGTGATATGAAAATAGACATTTATATTGGTTGGATTATGGAAAACTCCACAATTTTACTCCTGGATATTGAGTGATGCACTTGGAACTCCCTTTGTAATTTTTTATTCAAGATAATGATGTCAAAACTTATTTAAATGTAGAACATGTTCTCATATTTTGGTCGCATTCACATAATGTCTAACTTTAAGATGTGATTCAGGTATCAAAAATTATTTACAAGTGTCGAAACTAATTTACTCACTAGTTCTATCGAATCCTTAGGTTTATGGCCGCGCGGACGTATGTTCTCGATACATGAGCTAATATTTTCCAATGATTCACTGTCTCCCTCAAATCGTTGTGTTAATGCTAACCACCCATTTTATTCTTGACCTACCTACTGGACGTATCCTCTCTGGTTTTCCTATAGGGAAATCCCAAGGCCCTCTTCCATTCCCAATTTGTGTCACATGTCCTGTCAGTCTCATTCTACGAGACTTAACTGTTCTTATTACATCTGGTTTCCTAAAGAGAACATGTCGCTCACTGATAAGTTGTCTTCTGTAATCATCTGTCTCTTCATGTCTCTTTGTTCAACATTTTTTTAGAAATTCGTCAAATACTGCTAGTTATTCTCTCCTGCCTTAAAATAAGGGTCAATGTCTCGCATTCATAATATAATATAACTAGAAGAATAAAATATTTATATATTTTCAGCTTAACTTTTTTTGACAGAAATTGAGATGACGAAGGTCCCTCTGATGAAATTCCAGAATTGAGTCTATGTTTAATTTCTTTCTGCACCTCATTCATGTTTGTAATTATTGTTCCTATGTATATGAATTCAACGACTTCTTCAAAGTTCCCTCATTTGTCATTAATTGTCAATTTACATTTATATAATGCATTTCTATTTGCGGTCATATATTTAATTTGAACTTAGAACAAAAACTTATGTCGATGGAAATGGATTTCTTGAGGAGAGCAGCAAAATGTTCAAAATTAGATAAAATAAGAAATACTGTCATAAGAGAAAAAAATGAATGTTGGTTATTCAATAGTAGATTATATACGGTATAAGCAGTTTAATTGGTATGGGCACGTACGACGAATGCAAGAAGAAAGATTACCCAAGAAAACATAATGGTGTCCACCTGGAAGGAGGATAGGAAGACCTCGAAACTCATGGATGCAGGAAATAAGAACTGGAATGAGAGCAAGAGGACTGGAGGACAAG
The DNA here is from genome assembly GCA_030220185.1 of Diploptera punctata. NCBI lineage: Eukaryota > Metazoa > Arthropoda > Insecta > Blattodea > Blaberidae > Diploptera > Diploptera punctata. The sequence continues at coordinate 572,299 of JASPKZ010004551.1, read as the reverse complement.
GATTGGATGGAGAGAGATGAGTGGAGAAGAAAAATAAAACTTTAGGCACAGAAAGATGTGTAAACATTAACATTCTGTATATAAATAAATAAATAAATAAAATATTTAATTTTATTTATGTCAATTTTTCAGCACCAAATTCGTAATATTACTTAAGAGAATGTGCGCGTTGTAATTTTTCTCCTCGGTATAATACCAGATCATCAGCATATACCAACGGCTTGTTGATAACATTGAATTGATTAAGATGTTAGTGTACTTGCTTCTTGCTTTATTTTTCTTCCACATTTTTCTTTTATTCTAAAGAAACATAACTTTTGTTCCTCTTCTATTACGTGGAAAGTATAAATAGTGAGAAGAGTATGTTTTTATATAACATATTCTTAATATACAATTATAATATGTTAATTTTTTATTTATTTCCTATTTCCTTTCTGCAGTTTATGTATTTTAAATAAATTACACTGATATGTAATTCAAAACTTTTTCCTGCTACACGAGAGAATATTAGTGATTAACTGACGTATTCAGAATCCGAATTTATATTCAGATTCTATCGAATCAGGCATTTATGTAGTTTTCGGATATATGAACAAAAAATTCAAAATGTATCGATAATAATTGACAATTATCCTATAATATATATTTTGTTTAATTTATTCAGTATCTAATAAAACAACAAAAAACATCAACTATAAATTACTGTACATACATTTTTATTAATTACGAAATATACTATAATAACTTATAGTTCTAATTAATTTGTCTTCATTGCGGTCCGACACATTTAAATATCTGGCACGAGACATTGTTTCACCTGTTTAAGGATTAAACAAAAAAAAACTTCAATTGTGGTTTATTAATTTAAAATAAGCTTGTTTTAACGCAGTAAATTGGCATTCCAAAGTATAAAATCAATTATTAAACGTCGCATGTTGGCTCCAGTAGTCAGTGGTTACCACATTCGCCTCTTGATCCGAAGTTCGAGGGTTGAAACTCGGCCAAGAATGTTTTACGCACAATGTGGATACCATGATTTACCTTGGTCTCTGCATTTTACAACAAAATATGCCAAATATTTTTTTATACACTTGCCATTGCTGTATAAAATTACATTTATTTTCAAACTACTTTACTTCTTTTTCTCTAAGACGCTTTACAACTTACCGCGAACGAAATTAAAAGTAAGTTACATGTAAGTAATGAAAAACAGGAAGGCGTAAATAAATATGGGTATGAAAGTAGAACGTATTACGCAGGTGTTCCTCGGAGCCATTGCCTATTTTTGGAATGCTCCACTTTGGCGATGAACTTCAACATGAAGTAGATTTATTGCATCTCTTAAGAGAGTTTCGTTTCATAATGTACATTTAAGACTTGTAAAGACCTACCAGTTTCAAGAAATGGAAGAAGGATAAATGTAGAAACGAAGTGAATTTTTGCGTTTCCTAGCAATATTAAGAAGTAACTCCATTGCGCGTCAGGCCTAGAAGATCCTTGGAGTATCAGCCAGATGACGTGTTAATTACAGAGGTGGTCGATCGTCCAGCCTGATATTTGGTCAGCATATCATGGTCCTAGCCGTTATAGCTGTGTATCTCAATCTGGAGCCATTATTTGTTGTAGCTACCCAAATTACTCACGATACTTGGTGGGCAATGGTTCCACACTGGCCGAAATTCCAATAGAAAGTTTATTCCCGCAAGGGAGGCTCGAAAAAGCTCAAGTCTCATAGCTCGGGTATGACACGTGACTCATGAGATAGTTTGATCATAATTTTTAATTTAAACTGTTGTATAACATTCGATTATGACTAAATTGTCAGTTTTAATATAGAAATAAATATAATAATTATATTTATAATATTATTGTTATAGTTCACCGATGTGGTCTTGAGGTAGTGTGCAGCCTTGTCACGCAGCGGGCCCGAGTTCGATTCCCGGTCGGGATAGGCTCCCGGATGAGGTTTTCTCGGGGTTTTTCCTCAGCTGTAAGACAAAGGTCAGGAAGCTTAGGGCCCAACGGTCCCCAAAAATCATCGGCCATCATCATCATCCTTCACCGGTGTGGAAAGCAGCAGGAAGCTACCACTCCTATAATTCCCTAGTAAAGCTGCAATGCATAGCATGAAAATGCTATGATTGCATTGAAAGACCTGCCCTCAGGCAAAATTGCTATGGATGGATGGATGGATATTATTGTTATGTAAGGATATATACTAATTTCAGAATTCTGAGAATTTCATAAATTTCGAAAGAAAAAAAAAAGTAATGGACATATGGGCTTTGTAACTATCCATTGTATGGATCCATTAAATATAGACCTAAATAGTTTATCTGTAGTGATATAGTTGGATACCTTATTCTTCTACACTTCACGGGCTAGGCAAATTGCCTGTTCCGCCTCACAGTTGTTCTGGCCATCTTTTCACTGGCCTTCCAACATTCCTTGAACCTCTTGGCTTGTAGTTAAATACTGTTTTTGGTAATCTTATTACATTCATTCTTTCTACACGTCTAAATCATTTTTCTCTATATTCTTTGATTTTATCAATAGTTGGATACCAGTACTGTAAAATAAATAAAACTTTGCTATAACAAACTGAGTTGATTCATTTTAAATTCATTTTAATTTGTATAAATATTTACATCTAATTGTAAATGTTATGATATGTATTTTCTTCTGATCTAATATTGTTTCATGGTTGAGATGAAGAGAAGGCCTTATGACCTTATTTCTGTCAGTTTAAGTAAATAATAATGATTATTAATGTTATTGTTGTCGGACATCGCTTGCGGTTTAAAGACACTTGTATTCCCCCTGATTTGGCTGCTCTGCCTTCTCTGGGGGGGGGGGGAGTCGGCCGCGGTGGGCTACTGGTTATGTTTCTTGCCTCTAGTTTCTAGGGACGCGGATTCAAACCCGGCCGAGGTCGATGGATTTTTAGGATTGAAAAATCCAAAGGACAAATCCTCCGAAATTATAAGATTTTCAGGAACGTAAAACGATCGCAAGCCTAAATAAATAGGTCTCCGTGCAACATTTAACCGACCTTGATCCATCCGAATAATACCTCAGTTGTCTCATTGAGGAGATGTGCTAACCATATGTCACTCATTGTGTAGGTAAATAAGCGTAACTAAATTTGCCTGGTTAACCCTTAAATTGGCAAAACACAAATTTCTTCTGTTAGTTATTTGAATGTGGCGGACCGCAGTGAAAACGGAATTTTGTATAACTGTTATTATTAGGTATATTGTATAATTTGACACAAACTTAAGTGGTTTATTTTTGTTCGTTTTCTTCTGATTTATTAAAAATATTACATTAACTGAACCAACTGATGTATCCAAAAGGATACATTACGAATTTAAGGGTTAAGAAACTCCCGCTTGGGAGCACCTGTGTCCCCAAGCGGTACGTATGGGGTATATACATATATATAGTTATAGTCATGAGGCTAAGTGGAATTGGTGGACTAGTGGTTATAAGCTCATCTCAGTTTCGAGGTGCAAATCTGGTCGATCGATGAATTTTGAAGTAGGCCTAATTAAAAATCCTGATTATGGCTTTCTTAGGAAATTAAGTAAACTGTGGGTCCCGTGTCGTCGATATGCGGCACATAAAATAAACTCAAGGTTAAAAAAACTCTGGTCATTTTATATCCAGGCTTGATTGGGCCGCTAATGAGGTAAGCTGTTAAAGAGTTACGTGAATAAAAAACTACCAACTGAGTAGATTCCGCTTCAAAAGTTATACACAATGGAAAATGTCTAATCGAATCCGGGCTCCTAGGATGCCGGACAGATACTACCGTTAGCTACACCATTGAATACAGGGTTCAATGAATCTCAAATTAATATCGTGCAGTTGGTGGAATTCACATATGTGGTATTTTATTGTATACAAAGTGTGACTGGAATAGGTCTATTATAGGAGTATTTTAAGGTGCTTAATTCCAAGAAATAATAACAATAATGTAAGAGTGATTCCAAGGCGTTAAATAATACATGTCGTGATATATTTGACTAATGTTTGGTATACAAATGTTTCATCCCTTTTTTGGAGTGAAGAATATATCATGGTTTTACTTTTTTAACTGACACATTTTGTTGATTTAAAGCAGCCTGGAGGTGGTTCACAAATGAAAATGATTGGCGTTATGATGTCAGAAAGGTCAGATCATGGATGCAACGCAAGTCGCTAAATGGAGCCATTTTGTTGATTATGCCGTATGTAGATATATTGCATGCAAGTGATCGTGATGAGTGTGAATATCGTCCACATAGCCTGCCTAATCCAAAACATGGGTTCCTTAATACATCTATATTTTCTTTAAATTACAGGGTAATATTTGATTTAAAAACAAATTATAGCGGAGACGTAACAGTTGCATAGAAACATTGCACTATGCTACGCCTGGACGTCTAGATACTCAATGTAAGCGCGTCTGTCTTCGTGTACAGTTTTCAATCCCTTAGATGCATACATAAACGCCATGAAGTCTGATCAGTGGGGTACGTCACTCAGTACATTTCTATTGCAGGAAACTCATTTTAAAAGACACAGAACTGAACTGGTTTGTATTTCCTCTTATCTGTAGCCAGTGCGGGCCAATGCTTGTGTGAGCGCCCCGGTGCTCTGAGATTGCGTAACCGCTATGCCATCACACAATTGAAAATATTTTAAATTTACCCTTGTTCTCATTAAAAAAATATATTGATATAAAAGGTAAAGTGATCCCACTACAGGCCTTAGGAGGCCCTTGGGGTAGAAGGAGGTTAAGGCTCCAACTTTTTCTGGACAATTGGCACTTGATGTCAGCCGGGTTGTCAGCCCTGCGTGACGGCCGACTTTACCACCAGAACAAGCGCCTGATACTCATTTCCGTTAGAGGGTGAGTCGACCCCAGGACCATGGTGCCGCCAGAAGGTTTGGGTCAGTTTAAGAATCCTGACCCCACCGGGATTCGAACCCTCGACCTTCCGGCTTGTAGCGCAGTGTCTTAACCACTATGTAGTTAACTACATGCCTAATTATGTCACTCTAGTAATATTTTTGTTTTCATTAGGTTCTTCTCCTTCATTCTTCATCATCCAGGGATTAAGCCTGTTGGCTCGTTCCGGTTTAATGAAAACTAAAATTGTTAAAATTGTTCAGACCATGTGTCTGTGGGCGTCCTTTCTTCATTAGGTTAATATGCAATATCTGAGTTATCCAAAAATTGTACTAGATTAAAATTTTATCGTAAATTTAACTGTAAAAAAATTAATTTATTTCAAATAAATCACTTTATTTAGGAACACTAATTGGATTCAAAACTCTTGACCCGAAACTCTATGCATTTATTATTCATAAAATCAACGACATTTTATAGATTCGTACATAAAAATATAATTTAAAGTATTTTAATTTCGTGATGTAATAACTTTTATAAATTATGAAATTATAATTAAAAATATAATATCAGAACATGTTAATTATGAAGTTATCATTAAAATGAAATTTTCCATCGAGTTTATTAAATGTTAATATTTGTTTCGTGTATTTTATATTAAATAGTCTCTTACTTTATACTGACTATTTAACTCATGCCCCAAATGGGAGTCAATGACCAATCACGTTTCAATGATTTCTGTATTACAACCAATCAGAGACGTGTTTCACGAAATAATTATCAACGTTAGGATTATCATATATTAAGCAAAGCTCCTCCTTTTTAATATTCTGAACAGGTCTGACCGTTATTTTGCAGTGACTGAGCCTATAACAAATACGGCTACCAGATTGTATATAATAGTGCTTACATGTCAACATTTGTAGCAATTGATTATACCACCAAAAAAAGAAAACCACTGTTTGCACTTTCTTAAATGTATACGACATCAAAAATGAATTAATATACAGATTGATGTGTTTCATTTTTTCTCCACTAGAGAGCATTCTTACAATATTGCGTTCCTTTGGCAATAAATAGTATGATCTGGTTGCAGTGATAAACAAAAGAAGCAGTAGAAGCGTAGGCTACCTATCGTTTCTCATTAGTTTTCAAACATCACCGTTTACTTTAAATATAAAAATATTTTTAAATAACTGTAGTTAAATAATGATTTGTGAGTAAACAGCTTTATTTTATTCGTTAAATAGTCCTAACAAATGCCACTCTTGATTTCCAAATTCTCTAGATAAATTCACTCCTCACTTCGTGAGTCGTGAATTTATCGATAATTTGGAAATCACTCGTGGCATTACTTATGATTATCTGCCCACACACAGTCGCTTCACTAACAGTCGTCCTAAAACAGAAGTTTCATTAATTTAAGTCAACTCGCTACAAGCAGGAAAATCACAAGTTCAAGTCTCAATAAGGTGAGGGTCTAAACCTTCTGGCGGCACCATGACACTCATGTCGACTCAGCCCCTAACAGATATGAGTACCACACATATGTTAGAGATAAAGGCGGTCGTTACGAAGCCGGCATACATCTCGAGTTGATTATAGAAGCGTGAGAACCTATACCTGCTGCTACCCCAAGGGTTTTATAAGGCCTCTAGTGGAATTAGTTTATTTTTACTTTTGTACTTTCTTGAATACTTTTTGCAGTAATCTCAGGAGAATTTATTTTCAAAAAAGGCGAAAAGAATTATAGTAAATTTACTTAAAATTTAATTTGATACTATTCCAGTTATTACGTTATTGTATGACACCTATGTATTTTTTGAAGCACCATACTGTAATAAGTTCAAAGACACTTGCACAGATCCACACACTCCCTAAAAATAGTCGCCGATGTGCGCATGTACATCTACCACCGTGCGCTGCTGAAAAAAGTCTGAAATATATTGCAAAGTATAAATCCATTAGGACTTCTCGTGTGGCAGTCATAAACACCTCGGACGATTGATTGAAATCTAAGCTCATGCACCTTCTGTTAAAAGCGTGGAAAGAGAAATAAATAGCATTTTGCGAGATATGGGGAATATGGAGGGTGTAACCAAACGGCGACCTGTTGGCTTCCTAAGTGCATTTGGACAAGCACACGCCTATGTGTAAGGGGCTTAGTATTGTAGCAACAGCTAATTCTTCTTACGCCAAAAGCTCAGGACGCTTATGATGTATTTAATCACGTAGACGGCGAAGTATGATCTAGTATCTGTGCTGGTTTATATTTGCTTCCTGAATGTGGGGTGAATTTTAAGTGGACATTTCTCGATATTCTTTTGCGTTTTGACGTATTCTTTCACGGTGTTTTCCTTCTTGATAAGACTAGTTATTTTCAGGCGACCGGCTGTCGTCTCATTTGAGGATAATACAGGAAACACCATGTTTCGTGTCCTGTTATAATCTGACAGCACAACTGATCAGTTCGGCGTTAATGGTCATTTAACGGTCATGTTGTAATTTCTTCGTGATCCGTAGAACCCGCGACATGTTCCGGTCATCAGACAAAATGTTGTGACTCGTAGTTTAGGTAATTCCTAGATCTACTAAAGGGTAATCTAGCTAATGGGATCAACGTTGCAGCATCAGATATTCGGTACAATTTGAAGTGCTGTTGGCCGACCAGTTCTCACATAATTCTCCAAACAGTGTGGTACAAAACGTTACAACTCAAAGCACAACTCAAAGATTTAACTGGCTGATTTGTCTAAGTTTTGGCAAAACTTCACGTTTGTCATTTTTCAAAATACGACATTCTCACGATGTGACGCCAGCATTCAACTGTCCTTTAAACCGATGACCTTAGTTCTGCTTACTCTGTACACTTGTAATTGTATCTTGCTGCAAGGAGAGAAGAAATATGACATTATGCGGTTATGCAATCTGTGCGCTGCAGTGTGCGTTAGCGACATTATGCAACGAGCTCACGAACTTATTTACTGAACTATATAGGCTATCTCCGCTCAAATATAGTCTATCTCCACATGGGGCAAGGGTGCACCTTGCGGGAATTACGTAACCAAACTAATTTAGTTTCGCATATTTCTCTACATATGTATTCTAGTAATAAGTTCATTGTTCAAAAGAGACAACTAGCTGGCAACTAAAGTATTAGTTGAATGGGAAAAGCAGATTAAATTTTACTCAGATACCCTAATTTAGACTCGAGGTTCTATTACGAACCCGAAAATCTTCAGACTCCGGATGCCCCCTCATAAGTCCCTTCCAAAATATTAATATTTTCGATTTTTCATTAATACAAATCAATCAACTTCACTGGGTTTGAAGCCGCGACTCTTGGGACTAATTATAAGGTTCTTAATCTCTAAACCGCAAATAAGTGAGACTGTTCCTAAATTTCGGTACGACTTTCAATAACTTTCAGAAATTTGAAAAGGAATTAAACATGAGTGAAATCCGGCAGTAAGACCTACATTTTTCATGATATAATGCGATTTTTAGTGTGACCAATCAGAAGGCAGATATAACTTACGAACACATCGCGGTGAACGTATAAATAGGACAGACAGGGGACAAAATTGTCAGTCTCAAGACTACCCTTGAGGATGCCAGACACAGTCTCTGGCGAAACGTCGGGGAACTACAAGCTTCACGACCACGGCCTACAACCCGAAAATCTTCAAGATCATCTTTAAAAAAAATTGTTTAAATTTAAATTTTGTCTAGCTTTGTTGATTAATTGTTACCTTCATGACCTAGTAATATATTTTTAATTACAAAAAGCGCGCCGTAGCGTAGTAGGGTAAGGCATTACGCTGCAAGCTGGAAGGTCGAGGGTTCGAGTCTCGGTGGATCAGGATTTTTAAACTGACCCGAACCTTCAGGCGGCACCATGGCCCTGGGGTCGACTAGGGCTCTAATCGAAATGAGTACCAGATACTTGTTCTGGAGGTAAAAGCGGTCATTACGCAGGGCTGACAACCCGATTGTCTAGAAAAAGTAGGGGAGCTTAACCTCCTACTACATCTAGGCTTTCCTAAAGCCTTGTGGTGGGATCAGTTTACTTTTATTTAAATATACGAATATCTTAACACAACTAACGAGACAAATTTATGCATGGACTGGGATTTTAACCCAGGATCTTCATATTTGCGTGCTTGCACTCTATCTTCGAGCTACCGAAGTGTCGAGCGCTTACAACTGGAGATTCCTGGTTCAAATCTCTGTTGAGGCATACATTTTTCTCTTTATTACATGCGAATGGCAACCTTGGGTACGTTAATTTCAATATTACATTCGTAATTAAGGTTATGGCACGGAATAAAAATTACATCATCATGCAAGTAACCTTTATTATACTGTGAACAGTGTTCACTGCAAAGTGTACCTGGGGTTTTTAAAGTGGGACAATTCGTGTCTGTTCACGGATGCCTAGGTAGCTAAAAAATAAAGCGTCAATGCGTAAAGATGGAGATTCAGCATTCAAATCCCGATTCAGGCATATATTCTTATTTTTGACTATTGCACGTGGTTGGCAAGCCTGGGTACATTACATTACAAATATCTTGCGATATTTTTTGTTGACTGTATGTTAATGAAGTGTGTACATACAATACAGACCACCATCCATAATTCCAAAACATATAAATAACTTGTCACGTACTACAACATCTCTTCAATATTTTAATAAACCTTTGATCCCTTTCGAATATATATTTCATTGAATGTTTCACTTCAGATGTAACTACATTCCTATGTAATTCTCGAGGCGCCACGTCTTAAAGAGAACATCGCTGTGAAAACGATTTAAATGCAAAACAAACTGCTTAATATACCCCATATCTATTTTTAATAATTCATTTTATCTGAATGAGCACTTTATAAAAGCTGAAATACTTATAATATTGGTTGTAATAAAATTCACAAACTAATGCAGAATAATTTCTGGGTGGTCTAGGAGTTAAGTTCCTTGCTTCTGGCCCCGAGAGTCGCGGGTTAAGCCCGATCGTGGTCGATGGATTTTTTACGATGAAAAATCCAAGGGACAGGTACTTCTGGAGGGATTTAAAACCTGCGACCCCAGTCTGAAGATTTCTAGGTCCTAAAAGAATATCAAGCATAAATTAGAGCTTCTGAACAAAATTTAATCTCCTTGAAGTAATACCTTAGATGTCATACTACACATGGCAAATATGGTAATGATGATTATGTTGGCCTTAGATTTTCATGATATTTGTCTCACAGGTGAGTAAAAATTTACGAAGCTTGATTATGAATGCAAGTCTAATATTGCTTTGATCTTGTTAAAATTAACTTAAATAATTTAAAGAAATCCGTTATTACATTAAAACATCAATTTTATTTGTGTTTAAATATATCTGTTTAATTTATTTGTTTTATCTGCATGCTCTAGATTATTATTCCGGATGTCTGCATATGATAAAGACTGTTGCATACTTGTTTATTTTTATGTCTTCATTGAATAAAATATTAATTCATAAATTATTCGCGTGGTTATCTCTCGGAACGAGAGGTCACTTCCTAGGAAAACGATGAATGAATCTGAGTCATTATTAGATACAAACTACACGAGGAAGCAGAGCCTTAAAAGGGTAAGAAAAAAACTTGATTCGCAAATTCATGGTGATGACAGAATATAACGTGTTAATTACATTCAGTGGAATTTAGATCAAGAGATGGCGAATCTTTGTTTCTTTCAACCTAACGATACTTGCATTAAGCCATTCTTGCTTGATTAAGTATATATAACTTAAACGAATAAATGAGAACATATTTAGCAGATTATCATTGAGTCGTAATTCATAATATTAAAAAATATATTATTAAATATTAAACTTATGTTCTTCAGGTAATAACTTTTATAACTGAAACATCTTTTTAGCAAAATATACTAATTTTTCTTTAATATGTTTGCATTTTTTTTCTTTTAACTTTTCTGCTTCTAATTACGATGTACTTGCCACACGCCACCCTGGCCTTAGGGTCACGACCTGTCGGGAGAGAATGTTTAAACTTTGATCACAATAATATATTACAATGCGAGGCTCGGAAGTGGCTTTTACAGAAGCGAGGAAATGATTAAAAACGTGCGTTCTACATTATTTTTTGCACGATAGTGTTTCCAAAATAATAAGTAACAGTCAAATAATAACATATTTGTTGGAAATATTTGCGTTCATTATAAACAACTGACTAACATTAACAGTCTGGCCAATATTTATACGGTAAATGCCGAAAATAATTTAGTTAAGATTACAGCAGACCGTGACACAAATCAGGCATAAAATGGCGGCAAGTACGAACTTATTGTTTAATATTGTTTCAGTCCACCGCTGTGGTTTCGAGGTAGCGTGCTGCCTTGTCACGCAGCGGGCCCGGGTTCGATCCCCGGTCGGGGCAGTTTTTCTGGGTGAGGTTTTTATCGGGGTTTTTCCTCACCTGTAAGACAAATGTCAGGAAAACGTTAAGGCCCAAACGGTCCCCGAAATCATATGGGCATCATCATCATCATCATCATCTTTATCATTATCATCATCATCATCATCCTTCACCGGTGTGGAAAGCAACGGGAAGCTACCACACCTACAATTCCCTAGTAAAGCTGCAATCATAGCATGCAAGTGCTATGATTGCAGTGAAGGACCTGCCCTCGGGCAGAATTACTATGGATGGATGGATATTGTTTCAAATTAAGTTCAGTTCATTTAAAAATTCAGTGATTTATTTCGTATGATGTAAATTGACACTACCTTTTGGATATATTTTTGTATATACATTATACGTAGTATACATAAAGGGCAGTGATTTTTCCGCATTAGGTAGGTAATTTGTAATATTACAGTAGAGTTATTTAGTTATTTAATGAATCGCAACCCCAAAATTTAGGAAATTAAACTTTCAATCATGGTCGTCATTGCTGTAAGTACGACAGAACGCACTATTGTCCAAAACATACTTTTTTGACCAAAGGAAAAATGGAAGCCTCTCCGGATGATTAATCATTCATTTAATATTTAAATATTTTGTACCGGTATAGTATATTAGGCCTATTTTATTTTACTATTACTTTTCTATATTATATACTTTTATTTATTTTTTATCTTATTTATTTTTTAATTTGCAATTTTTTTACTCGTTAACTTATTTGAATTGTGAATGAAAATCTTTCAGTAAATGATTTTGAAATAAGTGCCTAATACTTGACAAGCAAATTATTTATTTATATACAGAATTTTAATGTTTACACATCTTTATGTGCCTAATTTTTTATTTTTCTTCTCCACTCGTCTCTCTCCATCCAATCCATGTCCTCCAGTCCTCTTGCTCTCATTCCAGTTCTTATTTCCAGCATCCACGAGTTTCGAGGTCTTCCTCTCCTCCTTCTTCCAGGTGAACACCATATATATAATTATATATTAGTACTATAAGGACTTTCAGTTCTTTTCTCTTTTGTTTCCCTTTATTTACTTCTACAACATTTTGTTTTCTTTCTTTATTTCTTATTCATTTTAAAATAGCAATTTTACGGAGAAAACGAGAGATATTTCTATGAATCACATTTGCAAAGAGGGCTATGATGAAGTCAAGTATTTGTTTCCTAAACAACACAATTATTATTATTATTATTATTATGTTATTTATTATTCTTTATATTATTACTATTAATATTTAGTAACGGTGTTTTTGGTTTTTTTTTATTCCCTTGTCAACTTTATATTATGTAGCCTATATCTTTTACGTATCCTTAATCAACATGTAGATAATTCATAATTGTTCTTAATATGGTTTATAGATTTAAAACCCTGGTGAAATGTAATAGATTACCTTACGGTCTTAGCTCGATCATGGTAAAATAAATAACTAAATACCTAGTGCAAGGAGGCTACAATTATGTATGTCAATCTAGAATTTCAGAATCAAGAATAACCAAACTGTCACCTAGATTGAACTTGCCGTGCATTTCGCTCTCTGTCTTTTTTTCCCCCTTATTACGGTCTATTTTAAATATGTTTACATTGATTGGTAAGGTTAAGGGGTCGTGAAAAATCTCTGCTCTTTTCACTTTAGTTATTGCTAATTTGAGAAAACTGAGTCCAAAGTATATAATATATATATATAGATATATATATATATAGTTATAATTAAAGTTTTGACATTGAGCCAATGCAAGCTTTAATATGACATGATTAAGAAACTAAAATGGCGTCGGAGCGGGACCTGGTGAACCCGGACCTCTGGATTTATATCCCAGTGCGCTACCGATTACGCTACCGAGCAAGTCTAGTACAAACATTCACTTTTCTTATATATATATATATTTTTTTTTTTTCTCATTATTACTAGATATGGTGGGAACTCGGTATCCACTGCCATTTGGTAGCTACTATCACAAGTAAGCAAATTAAAGAGAATATTTTTTACTTTATAGCAGTTCCGCTTTATCGATGTTATAATTAAATGTTTGACATTGAGCAATGCAAGCTTAATAAGACATAAGAAAAATAAATGCTCGGATGGGACTTGAATCCGGACCTCTGGATTTATATCCCACTGCTATCTGGAGACCGAGTTCCCACTACATCTAGTAATAATGAGAATATATATATATAAATGAATGTCTGTACTAGACTTGCTCGGTAGCGTAATCGGTAGCGCACTGGGATATAAATCCAGATGTCCGGGTATTTTTCTTATCATGATATATATATATAGGGAAACGAAAGAGAAAATAAGTGAAATCCCCTATAGTACTGATCTATTTCATCTGAATAATTAATTATATCATTTCTTCTTCAATTACAAGGCACATATTTCAAAATCACGTACTGAAAGATTTTCATTCACAATAATAATATTAATGGGAAGAAGCGCGCACAAATAAATATGCATTCATTTACAATTCAAATAATTAAAGAGAAAAATGAACAAATCAAATTATAAAGAGGATAAAACAAACAATAAATAAAGATATACAATATAGAAAGGGTTACGATGAGGGATAATCCTATTTATTATTTCAGAAGTATTTTTCTTCCTTTCATTTTTTTGAGCGTTCTTTCATAGTAGATTATCTCCTACTATCGATATTGGATCCCTTTGACCTCCTGCAGGGATTTTACTTTTAACCCCCTTCAAGTAAAACTAATAGTGAAAAAATATACAAAACCGACAAAAATATTAAAATATGGGAATAAATTATTTATCATCCGAAGAGGCTTCTATTTTCTCGTGTGGCAAAAAACGTATGTGTCAGAACTAATATTGCATTTTATCTTGAAACTTAAAGTAATATAAGTTCCTAAATGTTTACAATTTACAAGTAAATGCGGTACATATAACACAGACCTAATTCATCCACTATCCCTCCATAGTAATTCTGCCCGAAGGCTGGTCCTTCACTGCAATCATAGCATTTTCATGCTATGATTGTAGCTTTACTAGGGTATTGTTGGTGTGGTAGCTTCCCGTTGCTTTCCACACCGGTGAAGGATGATGATGATGATAAGGATGATGATGGCCATATGAATTCGGGGACCGTTTGGACCTTAAAGTTTTCCTGATATATGTCTTACAGGTGAGGAAAAAACCGATAAAAACCTCACCCAGAAAAACTGCACCGACCAGGGATCGAACCCGGGCCCGCTGCGTGACGAGGCAGCACACTACCTCGAGACCACAGCGGTGGAGTTCATCCACTATAATTGAATTAAATACATTAGTCTAGGACATAAAAATTTGTTTATGTGTAACATGAAACTACTAAATTACTAAACTAAAACCAAACACCGTGGCACGACAGGCCTATATAGAACGCTCTTCGCAACCAGCCCCTCACATCCACATATGCCATTTACGGAGGTAGTCGATCACCTAGCCAGTGTAGTGTACATGTCGGTTCTCTCAGCCGTTATAGCTGCTTTTCTCAACCTGAAACTGTTACCCATATTCCACACGATGCTGGTGCGCTCCTGCTCCATACTGACGGAAATTCCATGAAAAATGTCTTCCCCAAGGGTACTCGAACCGACACGTATCCTGTAGCTCCAAGTCAAGGTATGATGCCTTTGACTACTCGGCTAATGCGCGGATCTTATAGAGCTAATTACTATTCTATGATTGAATAGATTGAAAAAAGTGGCATTTGTTTAGATGTAGGCCTCAAAATGTTGACATGTAAACGTATGCCAGTAATTTATTGTATGATACATAAAAAAATACTATAGAGGAATAAAATAAATTTAATAAATAATAGTTTTAAAAAACTAAAAGAACACGCTTTATTAGAAAACTAAAAAATGAAAAATAATTTTAATTTCCAATAATAAAGTGGTCAACAAAAAAAATCATCTCCAACACATATAGAATAAAATTAGAGTTATCAACAAAAAGAAAATAATTTTACCATCAAAAGCGTGGTGTGCTCTATATCAATTAGTATATTAGATAATAAACAGATATTGGTAAAAGTAAACTCTCTAAGAAGAAAATGTAAAAATCATAAAAAGCACCCCACGCTTTTGATGGTAAAATTATTTTTCTTTTTTTTTTGATAACTCTAATTTTTTTTGAAGAGAAAAATTATACGCTCAGACCGGGACTTGAACCCGGGACCCTTGGTTCTCTAGACCAAGTGCTCTACCAACTGAGCTACCTGAGGAAGTACCGATCTAAACGCAAATCTTTCTCTATATACATTGTAATTCCCATCCACCAAATGCTGTGAAGCCATGCTTCTATCTTGCAAATGGCGGCTCCTTTATTAAGAAGACATATTTGGGAATTATACATTACAGCCAGTACGGCTTTTTCCAAGTTTCTATTATTGATTTCGTACATCTCCATATGTGTTGGAGATGATTTTTTTTGTTGACCACTTTATTTTATCCCAAGCGTATTGGAAATTAAAATTATTTTTCATTTTTAGTTTTCTAATAAAGCGTGTTCTTTTAGTTTTTTAAAACTATTATTTATTTTTATTATTTTACAGAATAAGATAAAAATGTAAATATCTTTAAATTCGATACCATTGTAGTATGAGCTGAAAGTAATACTCTTCTATAAAAAAACCCTCCCAGCCGATTTGAACCAGCGACGTATGGATTACTGAAATTATATACCACTAAGAGTTCACTGCTCTACCAACTAAGCTCTTACAACGTTTGACTAAAAACTCGACAAGTCCGCAACCTATTATACAAGTTTTCATTTTTTTGATTTTCGGATGATTCTGGCCAGGATTTTAGAAACAAAATATGAAACTATTGTATTGTCACGGGTTCTCTACACGTATACAAAGTTTCAAGTCGATCCAGTGTTTCCAAGTGGGTGAAAATCGCGTTGAAAGATTCCGTTACATTGATACAAAAACACTTTTTTTGATTTTGTGATGATTATACCCAGGATTTTAGAAAATAAATATGAAATTATTGTATTGTCATGGGTCCTCTACAAGTATACAAAATTTCAAGTCGATCCGATGAAAATCGCATTGAAACATTCCGTTACATAGATAGATACAGGTCAAGCTAATATAAAGCGTGTAAAAAGTAGCAATTTATTTATGGGATAAGTCCTTTTGTTTTGATTGTTGTAGCTATTGTTTGATTGTGCAGTAAAGTGCATTGCCTTGCCAAGTGGGGGGTCCAACGACTGCCGCACACACACACACACACACACACACACACACACACACACACACACACACACACACACACACACACACACACACCACACACACACACACACGTAATTAACAAAAAATGAACGTGCTTCTCGTATCATCTAATGAAAAAAATTACAATTATTTAACTTTACTTTTAAAAACACTTGTTAAAATTATGAAAGTTACGAGTAGATATCTTAATGTCGATGTCGTATAGTTGCACTCTAAAGGAAATGTCTGAATTTCATTTGAAAGGTGCAATTAAGTTATATTTCTCAATTCATAAACTAATTTAAAAGAGGTTAAGTTTATGACGTGAATTAGCCGATGGCTACCTTCATTTTTAACAGAGGCAGCGAAACGAAACAAGACGCCATTAACTCCAAATCTTGACAGTTAAAAGTTCAAGGATTTTTTACAGATGTAATTTAAATAAGTAGTATGGGGGAAAGGTTAAAATGAATGGACCAGATGTTTGACTGCTTGATGGGGAATTAACAAAAGAGAATGAGCCAACATAACTCATAAGAAAATAACACAACATTATTTTGTAACTTTATGTTGTTTGCGAAACATATACCACATTATTTGTGAAACAGAGAAGAACGAAACCATGTGTGCTTTATCATACTTTCTATAAAACATCTAAATTATATATATATATATATATATATATATGAATTAACATAAAGCACACACACACATGGTTCGTTCTTCTCTGTTTCACAAATAATCTGGTATATGTTTCGCAAACAACATAAGTATGTACATGTTCTTAATTTATATAAAACACCTATAGGGCCTATATATATATATATATATACTTATGAATATGAATATTGTTTGTTTAATGAAGAACTTACAGTTCCCGATATCTCAGTATTTTGATGCTGATATAGCAGATATGTCCACTGCTGTAATCTCGAGGTAGCGTGCTGCTTTCTCACGCAGCGGGCCCGGGTTCGATCCCCGGTCGGCGCAGTTTTTCTGTATGAGGTTTTTATCGGGGTTTTTCCTCACCTGTAAGACAAATATCAGGAAAACTTTAAGGCCAAAACGGTCCCCGAAATCCTATGGCCGTCATCACCAACATCATCCTTATCATTATCATCATCATTATCATCTTTCACCGGTGTGGAAAGCAACGGGAAGCTACCACACCTACAATTCCCTAGTAAAGCTGCAAGCATAGCATTCAAATATTATGATTGCTTTGAAGGACCTGCCCTCGGGCAGAATTACTATGGATGGATGTCAGATATTACGTGTTATGTCCAATGAAGACCTGCCCTCGGGCAGAATTACTATGGATGGATGTCAGATATTACGTGTTATGTCCAATGAAGTATCATATTTCGGTACTCAGTTGTTGTGGCCCAAATATCAGCACACCAACTTGGCAAATGAATATCTATTTTAGAATTTTGACTTATGTGTGTTGTATTCTATGAACTGTTTTGCTTTTTCTATCAAAATCATAAATTTTAAATTCATAAACTATACAGTTTGGTATATAGTCCGGTCAAAATAGACATTTAAATTTACAAAAATTCGCATAGAGCTGAAAATTGGTACGAATGTTGGGAAAACCATTATAAATGAAATGTGAAAAGTCCCCATCGATACCACATCTGCAAAAGAAGTTATTCAAGGTCAAAGTTCGCGAATGTGGTTTTTCTGCATTTTCCAGCCAAACGGTAATTTTTATCATAAAAATAGATCAGACAAAAGTCGTAGATCATGCAATTGTCTATACAAATTGTGCTTATGGTTTTTTTCATAAGAATCACCATTCTTGAGATTTCGCGATTCCTAAATTTGAAGAAGTCGTATAATACATAATATGCACACATTTCCGCACCACCTATGAGCTAGTGTACTTGGCGCATTGCACACATTTCCGCACAACCTATGAGCTAGTGTACTTGGCGCATTGCACACATTTCCGCACAACCTATGAGCTACTGTACTTGGCGCATTGCACACAATTCCGCACAACCTATGAGCTAGTGTACTTGGCGCATTGCACACATTTCCGCACAACCTATGAGCTAGTGTACTTAGCGCATTGCACACATTTCCGCACAACCTATGAGCTAGTGTACTTGGCGCATTTTTTTAATGTGGTGTCTTCGAAACGATACTCCACGATCTATTGTGATTAAGTTTTATTAAATAATATTCTATTAATTAAAAAATGGTTTTATTGGGAATGATTTAAATGACAAAAATTATTCTTAATTCCGGGTAATCTTCGAATTCTACTACGACAGTAATGTCTTCTTCGATTTCTTCTTCTTCTTCTTGCTGGACATTTGTTAATTGTTCTGAGAAAGATATATCAGTTGTTTCGTCATTGAAATCATATAAATCTTCATCTATTGGTTCCAAAGTATTATCTATTAATTGACCCAATTGCCATTTTGATTTGAAATATCTAGGCTAACAGCAATCATAATGCTGTGGCTGATATTAGTACATACTAGTTTTAAATGTTCTAGTTTAAATTGTTTATTTTTAAGAATTACTTGTTCCAAAAAATAAGTCAATAACTCCGGAATATCGCTGTTAATATTTTCAAACATTCGACTAGGCGGGGGGTAATTGGTATTATCAATACTAAAGATTGAATGTCCTCTCGAATGATTGCTGCTGCGGCTTTGATGATTCCAAATCGTTCTTGCTTTTCAGTTTTACTTTTTTTTTTCATACCAAGCTTGGTTAAGAATATCGTGATGATCATACTTTAACTTCAATCCAATCTTAAATGATCTATTATCTAAAGCTGGAGTTTTACAATTATTTTGTAATTCTTCCAATGAAAATTGACAGTTAACACTTTTTTCTCCATCGGCGCAACATTAGTAGATTCATCTTGAGAACGACCGATTTTACCCCCAGTGGTGGGTCTCAAGAAGGAATTATAGCAATTATTATGGTACCTAGCCTCGCAGAAACTAAATCATATTCGTACTGAATACGTGCAGTAAATTGTTTTGCTACGTCATCAAAACGAGGCAGAGCTACCTTCAGAATTTATTATTTAAATTGAAGTGTAGCAACTTTATGAATTTTACGACTAACATTTTGCGCTTTTTTCCTCTCAGCTTCTTCATTCGCATCATCTCCACAAAATAAGCAATATTTTTTTAAAATACGAAACGGATTCACTTACGCGTGTTCTAATTCGAGGTGGACTGATTTCAGATGTACTGGCTTGCTCCATCTTATGCGGTCTTTTAACTGCAGCAAGAGAACTCTTCCGAGTGTACATTTTATGGCAATACAGATGAATTGTCACATATTTCTTGCCTTTCAGGTATTCAGAAAACCCATAATTTCTTTAACACTTTAATCGATCAAAGTCTTCATTCCACGATCAATATTAATATTTTCAGTCAAAGGTTTACTACAAACAAAGCAAAATTGCGACATTATTTTAAAATTATTGAACAGCACAAATTGTTTTAAGAAATATTATTAACAAGCACGTGTATCAATAGTCACTTGTATTCACTGTAAAGGAACACTATACTAAAAGTCTTTCGTTTATGCCTTCCAGAAAAAAAAAACAGGTAGGCTATATGACTTCGCCACCCGGACAAAAATAGAATAGTCGCCAGATGTTGCTTAAGGTTATACGGGCCAATTAAATTAGGGGTTGAGTTTCTTTTTTATGTATATTCTCACAATCATATAATATATAATTTGTATATATAAGTTATTTAACCAATATTTTTATTATATTAAATATCCCACGATGCATAAGAGGTTAACTTGTGGTTGAAAAGCGTGCATATTATTGTTTGCAGTGATTCAAATCGTGATATCTCAAGAATGGTGATTCTTATGAAAAAACCTATAAGAATAATGTTTGTAGATAATTTCATTGTCTACAACATTTGTCTTACCTATATTTATGATTAAACTTACCGTTTGGCTGAAAAATGTAAAAGACCCATATTCGCGAACTTTGACCTTGAACAATTTTTTTTGCAGATGTGGAATCGATGGGGACTTCACATATCATTCATAATGGTGTTCCCAACATTTGTACCAATTTTCAGCTCTATGCGAATTTTTGTAAGCCTACTCCTATCTTTTGAGCTAACTTGACCGGGCTAATAATGTTTCAGAATGCAAAGAGTTTATATTTGACTAAAAGCTTATTTGCATTGTTGTAATGCCATAAAACGGTTCGAAATGAAATGTCAGTAGTAGGCCCTACAGTATTTAATAAGGGTTACAGGTTGTTGTTGAATTAATTTTACTAAACTAGTTTTTTCTCTATTTATAAGGAAAAATTATATTATAAATTGCAGAGTGTATTATTAAGGTAATATAACTATTATTTGTTTTATTCTGAAGTCACATAATTAAATTAAAATACAGTAATTGATTAAAAAGTTATTTCTGAATCAATAAAGTGGCGAAAATTAGTAGCTACAATAAATAGTCCAAGTACTTAGCCCATACATCGTAGCGTAGTGGTTAAGGCACGGCGATTCAAGCCGGAAGGCCAAGGGTTCGAGTCCCGGTGGAGTCAGGATTTTTCAACTGGCCCAAACCCTCTGGCGGCACTATGGCCCTGGGGTCGACTCAGCTTCTAACGGAAATGAGTACCAGACTCTTGTTTTAGGGGTAAAGGCGGCCGTCACGCACGGCTGACAACCCGGCTGACATCAAGTACCGACTGTCCAGAAAAATTGGGATGCTTAACCTCCTACTATCCCAAGGGCCTCCTGAGGCCTGTATTGGGATCACTTTACTTACCATTGACTTGGCCATTTACTGTAACCCTACAAGAGAGCAAGTTTTACGAAACATAATGATTTTTTTTATTGATATTAACAGGCACTTCGTTGACATCTGTAGGTAAATAAGCGTACATAAATTAGCTTGTTAAGAAACTCTCGCTAGGGAGCTCCCTCGAGAGACGTATGAGATATATACATACATTGGCACTAACGTAAAAGCTTATTAAACACCATTAACATATATAATGAACTAAAAGTATAGAAATTGTTATGATATTGGATAATTTATAAATATAATTCAATAAAAATATCCTTACCTAATTAGTAACAACTATCACTACCCTCTCCTAACGCACCTTCCAGGAGCTCCACTGACGACGAGGCAAATGTTAATCCTGAGTCCAATTCCTCCCACACATGTCTCAACATTTGAATGCCGTGTTTATGGCTGTCCTCCGGTGGTAAAATTTACAAGTTACTCTATGGTACCAATTACGTAGGCCAACTTAGATAGATTCTCTGTTCTCTGATACAAACGTTTCCGTTATGTCTGTCAGGGTTACTGATCTATAGACCCACGAAACTCCGAAAATATTTTAGAATTGCCCTGTATAAATGATTTCTTATCATGAAGATAGCGTAGTCGTGCTAAGAGATCTTTGTTAGTTCCTAGTTGATACAATGAATGACTTTTTTTTTATTGTAGCGACTGTCAGTGAACCTTGAACGGAGAAGGTGTTCAAGCGATATTTATCCTTCTAATAAGAGTTGGTAAGCTCCTACTATCCCACACAGACCTGCTTCGTTTGTGGATGATTTGCAAACTAATGCCGTGTCATCCCGCGTACACCCGCTTCACGTCCGTCTGTGGCGTCGAGAAATGCAGTGCAATTCGTGTAGTGTTTGGGGTAGCGTACTGGGTAAATCCTTCATTTACTACTTGTTCCTGACTATACATGGTTAGTATCTACGTCCGTGCTGCTATGACTGGAGGTTAATATTCTGCTGTGCCGTATAATACATATAATTCTTCTCCAAGTTTACCTCCTCTACTTGTTTAAGTCGGCATTGAAAATGTACTGTGGGATTGATGGTGAGAGAGGAGTTGTTGCGTGTAATTAACTGCCATTCTCAGCTATCTTGTGAATTCCTCGTTGGACCGTGAGCTGTTTCGATCGAAGACTTACAGCGATAAGACTTATGACTAGTGATACGCAAAAAGTTTCTCCGAAGAGACTTGATCCCAAGAATATATAATTCTAGTGAACTTATTGTATCATATTTCGCTGTGAAATGAAAGAAGCGAGACTAATAATATGACATTAATTTGAATAATAATACACATGACAGTAATCCAAGTTGAATACAGTACTACCACTTTACTGCTGTTGAAAGGTTTATGAGCTAACAGCATAAATACGCTCTTTACCAAGTGTAAACTGCTTTCATTCCAAGATATGTCTTTTATTAGTAAGTCAGTGTAATAAAATATATGTGATTATGAGATGAAAATAACTAAGTTATTATAGTATGATTATAACATATAATCCAGTTTTTAAAATAAAGTAGATGTTGATGTAGAGAAGATTAACAAGTGTACCGGTATAGCTATATGAATAATATTATTTCAGGACAATTACGCTTTTTGTATGGTAAACCCTTGTAACCTTGTTGCACAAATAAATTTCATTATTGAGAACTCAACTATTATAATTCTAGCATATAGAAAGATAACTGATTTGAAATGTGACCTTTATTTCCTCCTACCAAGTAATAAATAATGCAAAGAATAATAAAAATGTTATGTAGAGACCATCAAAATTTTGTTATTACGTCTAACAAAATTTATATCCTATAGTGAAAGTCAGGTCAGATGTGCAGACATTGTATTCTTGTGCCAGGACTCCCTATCACAATGATACATTCATACTTTTTTTATGGGAAGTCCTGGTATGCAAAGTAGGTTTCGTAACGTACATTCCTCTATCCATAAGAATATGTTACTTTGTCGAGCCAATAATCAAAACGAAGTAACTGCAACTTTCAATCTTAATTGTCTTGTGAATTTTGAAATTAAAAAATGAATGTTATATTCCTGTATTGAAATGTTATTTATCTACAGTTTGATCTAGGAGTTACGTTGTTGGCACCGACATTACGGGTTCGAGTTAGATCCCCGATCAAAACAAGTTTCATGAGTGAAGTTTTCTCCGGCTTTTTTTGCTGAGATCTGAGGCAAACGTCAGGAAAACAAATTGTCGGAATACAATCTGGTCATTGTAATAACCGTATACTGTACCACTATGATTACAATGATTGCAGGAATAAATGAGGTTTAATTTCTTAAATTTTGCTGTTGTCTGGGAAGTGGCCCCGATATTGAGAGAGTATTCACGAGGGCCTCCATAATTTTATGTGTCAAAGAAGTATTATATGTTGCAGAGTTTAAAATCTTTTCCCGAGAAGAGTTACTGTAAGGCCCAAGAGTGGCGGAATACGTAAATGTACGTATGGGGAGAGGTTAAACTATGAGAGAAATTACGTAGTTCTACACTATATTACAATTTGTAATTAATTATTATCTAACATTGTGTTGCAAGAAGAAGAGACATTTTTCTCACTATATTTACCAAATACATTTATTTCCAGATGTTCTCAATTTGCATAGAAAATTAATTTCCAAAAAAAATCTTCTAATCTGATTTTCCTTTTAAAAATCTCCATTACTTTTTCTATCATTCAAGTAAAATATATAGGAATTCCATAAGTTTTTAAACTACATTACGAAACTCCGTTACGGTCACTGTGTTAAAGTGTTAAGAAATATAAAACAGTACCTGAGATCTCGGTCGTCCTCAATAATCAACAATGTAGTTTTGTAGGAGGCCTTTCGAAAACTTAAGTTTCATCTCCTGTTGTCAGTTTAGTACCAAATTGAAAGCAGAAGATGAAGCTTAAGTTTTCGAAAGGCCTCCTACAAAACTACACTGCTGATTATTGAGGACAACTGAGATCTCAGGTACTGTTTTATATTAATAAAAATTTTAATTCCATACGTGCCTACCATAAGTTTTACAACCCACTACATTTTTATTTCATTATTATTTATATGTGTTGTGTCGAAAAATACCTATAGTAAGCCTATTCTTGGTACATTATACCAGTATGCTGTATATGTATATTGTTATATATTTAAGTTACCGAATACTGAAAACACTGAAAGTCGAGGTATTATGAAGGTTGAGTTATTGACATAAGCAAATTACAATAAAACACATAGCCCATATAACACAATCAAGTTAAGAAATTTACTTTTTTCGTTTGAGAAAACGTAAAATTTAAATATTATCTCATAGAATGTATTATCAAAAGTGAAAACCTCATATTTTCTTCAATAATGAATTTTCAGAACAAAATATTAGTTGACTAAATATTATACAGGTGTTCCAAAATGATGGATATATATATAAGAACAAAAGCTACATGGGATTAAAGATAAACTCTTCTGGTTTTCATAACACACTTTATAAGTGTTCGATGTGAGCACCTTTCGTCACAAGACACATATCTAGCCGATAGTCGAATTCCTCCCAAACCTTGGTCAGCATATTTGGATTAATGGATTCAACAGCAGCAACAATCCTTCTTCTCAAGACTGAAAGGTCGACCGGAAGTGGTGGTACGTACACATGGTCCTTCACATACCCCATAGGAAGAAATCACAAGGTGCGAGATCGGGAGACTGTGGATGGTATGGGAATGAATCATGTCATCCGGACTGACGCGTCATTTGGTGTTCGTGGACATCCTGGACATTTTCTTTTACAGATACATCTAGTTGTTTGTAACTGTTTATCTGTCGGAGGATCAATTCCAAATTGCCGTCGGAAAGCTCGCTGCACTGCAACAATGAAACCAGAACTTGCAAATTGCAACACACATAGACTTCTGTACAGAAATAGCTATTTTCACAAATTTAACGTTGACGACGTAATAACGGCAAGAAACAAATTACTGTACATATGATATGAAACTTTCACAGTTTTTCTTTCATTATAGCAAATATTGACGCATCCAATTTAATTTGTAAAGCTATACCAAGTAATTAAAATCCCGTCCATCATTTTGGAACACGGTGTAGAACCCGTCAAGTACACAATCACTCCCGGTCCAATCTCGCTTTCCAGTCTCGTCGCGTATGTGGAATATTAAACCCATGCCTCTCAACTAACAAGGGAACTATCAACCAACGCATGCCGAAACCAAGCTTGAAATGTCTTCCAGAGAAGCGTTATAATGTACAAAGAACGTGTCAAAAAAATCATCTTCCTTTTTTAACAGCAAGACACTAAAATCCAGCGCCAAATATCTCATTTAAACTATAGGGAACTAATACAACTACTGTATTGGCAGACTGGATAACCCTCACTACCCGCCGTCTGCGCCGCGCCCCGCCTCACTTCATTCTGCTTTTACACATGCAGGGATATACATCTGCTCGGCACAGTGGATTACCATTGCTGGATTCTGGATTCGATTAATGTACCTGGCAGTTAAAAACGGCATTTTTTGGTACATCACAATGCTTCTCTGGGAGAAATTTCAAGGTAGTTTTCGGCATGCAATGGTTGACAGTTCCCTTGTAAGTAACTCAAATCAGGCTGCTCTTTCTGCCCAATTCTGAACATGTTTTAGACGCAGTTGATTTAGTTTTAATATTCCATGAAACCGTGGTTAATGATATTATTCCTGCTTCTTAAATATAAACCCTGAAGTTGCCCTGAACATAAAAAAATCAGCAACATTGGTTGGCTCAGGATTTTAACCCAGCAATTCCCGAATACGTGTCTGGAAAACTATTTGGATTGTAGATCGTGGAAGACGGGTACAAAATGTAGAATAAGAATATATTTCATATGTTGTTTCCCTAAGGTGGTTAAGCAGTACTTTCATCAAACATTGAATTCACAATGGAAGTAGGGAAATGTTGGAAAACATTTTGCATGTAGTTGAAACTGGAATACTGCCATGGATTTTCAATAGCATTCTCTATTTCTGCGTAAACCGGTGTCCACAAAAGGTTTCATTTAAAGCGGAAGTTTTAATACGACCACAACATTTGCATCTCTGGCAAGTGTCTGCTTCACCATGCTTACACTCTGTTTTCAATTGGCATTTTGAAAGTTTACCGCATTTTTTTTGTTAGCTGTAACTATATACTTCTGTCGTCTAATAAAATGTAAAGTTATCCCACTACAAGCCTTAGAAGGCCATTTGCAGTAGTTGGAGATTAAAGCTCCACTTTTGTAGATAACCGACACGTGATGCCTGCCGGATTGTCACTCTTGCGTGACGACCGCTTGAACATAAAAAATAATCTGGTACTCATTTCCGTTGGAGGCTGAGTCTACCTCAGGGCCATTGTGCTGATATAAAATTTAGGACAGTTTATAAATTCTGACCCAATCGGTGCCCATCGATCTTCCGGCATGTAGCAATTTGTCTTAACTAACCACGCTACAGCGTGTCCTATCCCGTTTCATAATAAATAAACAAGAAAGACTGCCTTCTTTGAGTTAGTATTTTATTTAACGACGATTTTAACAGCTAAAGTCGTTAGCATCGCAATTCAAGTTTGGGCGAGAAAGGATCGAACAATTTTGTTTAGAGACATCGTTTTTAGGTTAGAAGTTCTTTTACGTGTCGTAAATCTATAAACACGGGACTCCGTCTTTAGTTCTCTAACGAAGGAACTTATAGTCAGGATTTTTATCCCCTGAAAAATCCATCAAACCCGGTCGGGTTTGAACCCAGTATCCTTGTAACCAGAGGGGAGAACAAATAATCCAGAAGGACTGATTCCTCATTTTCGTATTTTCAAAACAACTGCTCTTCTCTATAAATATGGAGAGAAAGCTTAATGCGAGAGAGCTGTTCCCTATAATGTTTCTATTTGATATAATGTACTGAGAAGGCTTGTTCTTTAGGATATGATTCAGAATACCTAATACTTTTCCTTAATAGATTATCATTTTTTTCGAGAGGTCTGGAAATTAAATCCCGGGATGGATCAGCCTGAGGTTTCCGCACTATTGGTTTTTCGTCGCCACAGTAAGTGCTAAGTTAGGAATTCATTACCAGGATCTCTGTTGCTATCTTGTTTATTATGCAGAAAAAATGTACTCAATTTATATAATAATAATAATAATAATAATAATAATAATAATAATAATAATAATAATAATAATAATAATAATAATAATAATAATAATAATAATAATAATAATAATAATAATAATGTTTTATTTATTCTGGCAGAATTAAGGCCATAAGACTTTCTCCTCCACTCAACCAGCACAAATTACAAGTACATAATATTTAACAGTATATATTATACATCCATCCTGCCCGAGGGCAGGTCTTTCACTGCAATCATAGCATTTGCATGTTATGCTTTGCAGCTTTACTAGGGAATTACAGGTGTGGTAGCTTCCTGTTGCTTTCCTCCACACCGGTGAAGGATGATAATGATGATGATAAGTATGATGATGATGGCCGGATTATTTTCGGGGACCATAGGGCCCTACGTTTCCTGACATTTTTCTTACAGGTGAGTAAAAAGCCCGAAAAAATAACCTCCCGGGAGCCTGGAATCGAACCCGGGCCCGCTGCGTAACAAGGCAACACGCTACTTCGAGAGCACAGCGGTGGTAGTATGTATGTGATGTATATATATATATATATATATATACATATATATACGAATTATAAAGGGTTAAAATTATATTATATGCTCCAATGTAAATTTCAACTTTTATACGATGATAATAACAATAATAATACGAATGATGTTGATAATAATAATAATAATAATAATAATAATAATAATAATAATAATGGTATCAACATTAATAATAATACTTACTCTTACTTACTCACTGGCACTATCGAACCCGTAGGTTCATGGCCGCACGGACATAAGCTCTCCATACATCCCTATCCTGAGCTAATGCTTTCCAATCATTCCCTGTATAATCTACTTCCCTCAAATCATAGTTAATGTTATTCTCCCACCTCATTCTTGGTCTACCAACTGGGCGTTTTCCCTCTGGCTTTCCTACAAGAAGCTTCCATGCAAGTCTTTCATTCCCCATACGTGCAACATGTCCTGCCCATCGCAGTCTACGAGACTTAACTGTTCTTATTATATCTGGCTTCCTATAAAGACCATGTAGTTCATTGTTATGAAGTCTTCTCCATTCACCTGTCTGTTCATCTCTCTTTGGTCCAAAAATTTTCCTAAGTACTTTATTCTCAAATACTTGTAATCTCCTTTCCTCTCTTAAAGTAAGAGTCCATGTTTCGCACCCATATAATATAACTGGTAGAATAATAGTTTTATATATTTTCAGTTTAACGTTTTTTGAAAGGAGTTGGGACATCAAGAGTCTCTGCAATGCATAATAGCATGCATTTCCAGAATTGAGCCTATGTTTAATTTCTTTGTGCATCTCATTCCTATTTGTGATTATTGTTCCTAGGTATTTGAATTCAGCCACTTCCTCAAAATTTCCCTCATTTGTCATTAGCTGTCCATTTCCATTATTTAATGAATTTCTACATGTGATCATATATTTAGTTTTATTGATATTTACTTCCAGTCCTAATTTCTTAGTGTTACTCAATAGTGTGTGCGTGTTGTCCTTTAGTATCTCCTCGCTATCGGCCAATAGTACTACATCATCAGCATAAACTAACAGCTTATTAATACCATTGAGTTGTAAGCCTTCCTCATTCTCTAAAGATTTAATGGCATGCTCTAGTACAAAATTAAATAGTAGAGGAGATAGTGCATCTCCTTGCTTCAACCCATTCTGGATTTCAAAAGTGTCCGAAAACTCTTTGCCTACACGCACCCTACTCTTTGTGCCATTTAGACACATTCGTATAAGTCTAACTTTTTAGGAATTCTGAACTCCAGCAGGATACTATATAACTTCTCCCTCTTAATTGAATCATATGCTTTTTGAAGTCTACATACAGTTGATGTACAGTACCATTATATTCCCATTTCTTTTCTAAAATCTGTCTTATACTAAAAATCTGATCTGTTGTAGACCTGTTTCTTCTAAATGCACATTGATGATCTCCTACAATGTCATCAATATAGGGAGTAAGTCTACTTACTAATATATTTGTTAGAATTTTGTACGAAGTTGAAAGTAATGAGATGCCCCTGTAGTTATTGCAATCAGTTTTATCTCCTTTCTTATAAATTGGTACGACAATTGATTCCTTCCATTCACCTAGAAGAGCTTCTTTTTCCCAAATCATACTTTAAGCAACTGGTGTATCTTGTCCATCAATTTTTCTCCCCCTGATTTTATCAGTTCTGCTGGGATCTCATCTGAACCTGATGCCATTTCAACCTCTAATGCACTCGGTTCTGCGACTACCATTTCTGCTGTCTGCAAATTATCCTCCTCAATGTCCTGGTCTATATGTACATTTAATAGCTGATTAAAGTAACTTTTCCATCTATTTAATATTCTCCTGGAATCTGCAATCATATCCCCATTTTCATTCCGAATTATGTTTGTTCTAGCCTGAAACCCTTTCTTCTCTATACTGATTCCCTGATATAATTCTCTAATGTTCCTATTTTTTGCATTAATTTCAAGATCATTAATCTTCTCTCTCAAATATTCCCTCTTTTACTCTTTAGTAACTTGGTGGTTTCCCGTCTAATACTACCCAATTGCTCTAAATTTACCTCATTTGGCTCGTGTAACCATTTCATTTTTGCTAGCTTTCTTTCCTTTACAATGTCGGCACATTCCTCATCAACCATTTCTTGTTTCGCCTCGTTTTTAGACAACCAATGCTTTCTGATGCTGACAATTTAATAGTATCTCTTATAGCCTCCCATTCTTTATTTATATCAGTTTCTTCTTCGTTTGCCACATTGTCATCGGAAGATTCTAGTACTTCATATCTATTAGCAATTTTGATTTGGTATTCTTGCCGCATTTCATCATTTTTCAAGTTTTTTAATTCAAATTTTACAGAATCATCTTTAGGGTTTGTTCCTCTCATAAGCGTTAGCCGTTGTCTGATTTTCACTCTGACCAGATGATGTTCCGAATTGCAGTCTGTCCCTCTAACTGATTTAACATCGATGATACTACTGTGCCAGCGTTTATCCACTAATACATGATCTATCTGGTTCCGAGTTTCTCCATCTGGGGACGTCCAGGTGTATTTATGAATATCCTTATGCTGAAATGTTGTGCTCTTAACAATGAGATTCTTTGATGTGGCAAATGTGACTAATCTAACCCCGTTGTCGTTACTATCTTCATGAAGACTGAATTTGCCAATTGTTGGTTTGAATATATCTTCCCGCCCCATTTTTGCATTAAAATCTCCGAAGACAATTTTCATATGATATCGTGAAAGGCTATCAAATAAGCATTCTAATTCTTCATAGAACTCATCCATGATCTTGTCATTTTTATCTTCTGTGGGTACATGTACATTTACAATATTATAAAATAATGTTGTTTACCCTTTAGAATTATGTATCATACCCTATCACTAACAAACTTAATATCTCGGATAACGGATAGGTTCCTCCTTCTGACTAAAAAACCCGTTCCAAATGCAGGTATTTCTGCACCCCCGTAGTATAATGCAAAGCTTCCTGATTCCTGACTACCTTCTCCTGGCCACCTAACTTCCTGTAAAGCGACTATATCCAAGGGCGATTTATCTAGTTCCCGCGTTAATATCTCTAGTGCCCCGCTATTGTATAAAGTCCTAACATTCCATGTTCCTAGGAACATGTCCCTGTGTTTGAGCCTTCGGCATGGGTTCCCTGAAGTAGTCCCCGCCCGTAGAACCGAATGGGGGACTATTTGACCTCCGGAAAATTTTACCCCAGTTGAACCCATGCCCGCATTTCTTGACGGTTCTATTTTTACGGCGAAAGATCGTCACTCTTTCGACCAAGGTACTTTTTTCGTCTGGCTTATCACCTTCGACCAGTCCGGCATGGTTAACCCTATCGGCAGCAATGCTACCGCCGGCATAGCTCTCAGGATCATTTAAGCACGCAAGTCACTCCACCACGACAAGGTAAATATACCATAGAGGGACATTAATAATATTATTAATAATAGTATAAATATGATAATTTATACGAGAAACATCCATTACATGTGCCTTACACTGGTTAATGATGAAGCCAATATTAGAGGAAATATAAATTAAGATATTTTATGAGATGCCAATGTCCGGCAGCCCCTGATTTCTTGTGGTAGGGAATTCCAGTTGCGAGAAGTGAAGATAGTATATGACATGGAGTGATGTGATGTCCTATGTTGCGGTATATTAAGCAAGAGACTATTTTGTGATCGTGTGTTTAAGTTATGGTTGGAGAATAGATACTGGAAACGAGAGGATAAATATCAGTATAAAAAGATAAAGTGACCAGCGAGTTGACTCAGGCGGTTACATTTGAGGCTATAATTGTGCACGTTTTAGATAAAAAAACAGGCTGCCATGTCAGGTTTTTGCTATCTTTTCTGATTCGTAGAGGAAATTTTATTACCAGAACCCATTTCAACATGGTCACCATCACTATTCTAAAGTTTTATTAATAAATTTTAACACCGAACTTTCTGAGAAAAGCTAACAATCGAAATAGAAACACGCAGCGGGTAGGATATACCTAAAGATTCCAGACGCGATGTGATAGGTATTATACGTTTACCTCCATTCATAGCAACACTGTTGCTGCGTCGCACGGACGTAGGTACTAACCATATATAGTCAGGAACAAATAGCAAATAAAGCACTTACCCAGCTTACTAAACATACACGAATTGCACTGCATTCCTCGATACCACAGACTGACGTGAAGCGAGTGTACGCGGGATGACATTAGTTCGCAGATCATCCACAAACGAAGCAGGTCAATGTTACGCTGTGTCGGTTAGTATTAAATTGTATGTAAATACAAATTAAATAAATATACCAGTGAAGTGATAAACAAGGACTAACTATAATTCACTGGCACTAGATTCATGGCCGCGCGGACATGAACTCTCCACTCATTCTTCATCATCATAGTACATTCACGAATTTAGGCGTTTGTTGACCTGTTTCGGCCTCAAGAGAAACACCATCCAAAAGTCTTTTGTGTGGACGTACTAGTCTTCTTCTTCCTGCTGATTGATAGTTAACTTGAGCATTGCCCACTCTGGCATTTAAGTCTCCTATTATGATAATGTAATCATTTCTATTTATTTTGCTCTAAATTTCTTGTAATATTTTGTAGAATTCTTCATTATCTTCTTCGCGGCTTTCAACAGATGTTTGAGTGTCAAACGAGGCAGGTTACACTGTACTTCTATAGATCTGAAAAAAGCATTTGACTCTGTTGAACGCAATGCCGTGTGGCAGAAATTATGGCAACTAGGGGTATCAGGAACTATGATTAGGGCGCTAATGGGAATTTATAAAAAGTGGAGTTCTGTGTTAAATATGGGAGGGACCAAGTTTCAGAAAATATAAAGGCAGTTAAGGGTGTAAAACAGGGATGCGTATTGTCACCATTGTTATTTAACTTATTTATAGACGATGTAGCTTTGATGCTGGAAGTAGAGGGGATCGGTACTCCAATAGTGGGTGGGCGAAGTATTCCTGTTCTAATGTATGCAGACGACTTATGTCTCTTTTCCACGAAAGTAGATGACATGCAGAAGGGTTTAGATTTACTATCGACATACTGTACGACTTGGGGACTTACTGTTAACGTTAGCAAAACTAAAGCCATGACTTTTAAAAACGGGTCGGTATACAGCGGGAGGAAAAGGAGGACATACCGTGGTGAGAATTTAGAAAATGTTAAAAACTTTGTCTACTTGGGGATGACTTTGACAATGAATGTAAAATGGACGAGACACATCGAGAATGCAACATTGAGGGCTAGGACCGGACAAGAGAAATGCTTACTAATATGTCAAAATTGCGAAACATACCGATGCGTACATTAGAACAGGTTTATTCATCGACTGTGAGAGCGAACATGCTGTATGGCTCAGAATTATGGGGTTGGGAACGAACGGGGACACTAGATAAAATTCAACCTATGTTTCTTAATAAAGCGATGAGATTAGCAACGGGGACTTCAAATTGTGGCATACTGAAAGAATTCGGTACATTTTCGGACACAATAAGGGGCAAAATTATGGCTATTGGTTGGACATAATAAACGGGAATCAGGACTCGCTTAGAGCAGAGTGTTACAATGAACAAAAAAGACAGTGTGTTTCGGGAAATTGGGTAATCGGTGTAGAAAAGGGATTGAAGGGCATAGGGATGGGTTGGGTATGGGAGAGGAGTACGCGGAATAATAGAAATGTTTGGAGGAGAGTTAAGAAGAAACTAATCGATATAGACAGGCAGTATATAGAAGCCGAGTGTAGCCAGAAAATATCGCTCACCCTGCAGACGGAACTGAAACTTTCGTGGGGAAGAGAGAAATATATTGACTCTTTGCATGGGGATGATATAAACGCTATTGCATGGTTTCATTTGGGGGGATGGATGGCCCATAATTTAACAAATGAAGAAGGCATTAAATTATGCCCGCTATGCGATGACCATGAAAACTGGCAGCATATTATAGCATTCTGTAGAGAGACAGAACAACTTAGATTACAGATGCTGCCGGACAGATTTCTCCGGTCGGATCGAGGGAGAGTGGCGTGTTGGGATCTTTTTGGACGGATTGAGAGTGAATAAAAAACATGCAAATTTTTGGGCACAGTAAGGAAATTGAGATATAACAAAATTGTAGATTAAGGATATAGGCTATGTATTATCAATAAGAAGAATCTCAATATGGTCTTTGTTTTCGATCTTTAATTATATTATAAAATAAGTAGGTCTGATAAGTTGAATAGTCTGATAGTGTATTTGATGTCTGCATTGACGGGGGGGGGGTATGAACGTGCGGTGTGTATATGTGTGGGGGTGTGTGGGTGTATGTGTGTGTTTTTTTCTAATTTGTTTTCTAGCATTTTTTTAAATATTAATGCACGGAATATGGATGAGTGTAGATATGTATTATTGTGATGTAGTATAGACATAGATTTTACTTATATGTAGCCTGTTATTGTTTTTTGATACAGGTGTATTTGTAGGTATTTGTTTATATTATGATTAGTTTTATTTTTTATTCATGTAATTACGTGGATTCTGGGAATCAATGAAGCTAAGAGGGAATGGGAAATAGAAGAAGATATATGGATGAACAGACAGGAATAGAAAAATGTGTTGAAACAAATGTGTAGTTAACTGTGAACATGAGTACCGGAAAAATGTATATTCATTGTAAAAGCCGGAATAATAAAAAAAAAATAATGCACGTACGGCCAAGCAGGCCCATGCGCAATGTAAATGCATATGTATTTTCTTTATTCTGAAAAAAAGGTAATAAATTCCATTATCTATCTATCTATCTACTCAGTACCCGATGGAACGGGTATACCGCCGTGACTCGCTCCTCAGAGCCTCGTTTGTGAAAACGGATTGTACCACGAGAAGGTGAGGATGAGAATTGGGTAGGAGAGTTAAATACACGTCAGTCCCTTGCAACTCCACTCATTCTTATCCTGAGCTATGTAGGGGATGATTGGAAAACAATCACTCATTGTTATACTTAGTTATTGTTTTCCAATCATTCCCTATATAATCGACTTATCTCAAATCATTGTTAATCTTATTCTCCCACCTCATTTTTGGCATACCACTTGGTCGTTTTCTCTCTGATTTTCGTACAAGAAGTTTCCATGTCCCTCTTTCATTCTCCATTGGTGTAGCACATCTCCTGCCCATAGCAATGTGTTAACTATTATTATTATTATTATTATTATTATTATTATTATTATTATTATTATTATTATTATTATTACTATTATTATTACATCTGTTTTCTATAAATATCATGTAGCTCATTGCTAGTTTTTATTCGCCTGTCTGTTCATCTCTGTGTGGCCCAATAAATATTTTTCTAATATCTTTGTTCTCAGATACTCGTAAATTTTCTCCTTCTTTAAACTAAGAGTGCATGTTTCGCATCCATATAACAGTTTTATATTTTTTTCAGTTTAACTTTTTTTGAATAGAGAAGTTGGGACGACAATAGTCCATGTAATGCATAATAGGATGCATTTCCAGAATTGAGGCTGTGTTTAATTACTTTGTGCATCTCATTGCTAAATAAATGACTACACACAGCAATATAAATACAATATATTTTCCACTGATATACACTCAAATATCTTAAACGAAATATGACGTAAAGTGTTAACGTATATAAATAAAATCCGAGCAATATTTCTTCTTTATTAGCAATATGTCTACAATAAACTAATTTTTCTACAACCCATTTACACTTCGAAAAATCCCTATTCTCTGCATCACTCTTTTTTAATCCTCTCATCACTGTACTCTTACGCACTCTATGAATCCACTGTTCTTTTGGTCTCCCCTCTCATCTGTTGCCCTCCGATTCAAAATGTAATATCATCTTACGTATTCTGTCATCTGAGATCCTCTTTACATGGCAAACCATTTCAGTATTCTTTCTTCAATAATTTGCAGAACATATTTTTGAACATCAATAATAGGGTAGTTAATTGTTTATGATAGCCAGTGTTTGTTGAAAAATTATTAAAGTCAAATGATTTAATACAATTATAAAAATAATTAACGAATAATTGAAGTTAAAAAATAGCAAAATATAGAACAAGACGACAAAGAAAATGTGTATTTGAGAAGTTCCCAATTAAATTTCAGGTATCGGACAAGCTGACTGAAATGTTCTCAGGGCAAATGGTGTTTAGGATCTCATTATCGTGACTAGTTTTAGCGTTGGCCATAATTTAATAGAACAATTAGGAATCAAAACAACGAAATTTGTGTGCGAAAATTATCAGCCGCATAGAGTAGAATCGAGGTTGGGAATAATCTCCAGTTAACAGATCCGGATTAAGTCTTTGTCCTTTCATTTTTCCATATGTTAGCGAGGAAAGTACGTGCTATGCTACTGGTGTTTTTATTTAACGACGCTCTGGTCATTAGCGTCGCAATTCCATCTGAACGTGAAATGACCGAATATTTGCTTAGAAACAATTATTTAGGATCGAGTTATTTTTCGTACCGTAAATGTACGAAAAGTGTTCACAACTTTAGTTCCTTCCGTTGGAGCCATACTCAGGATTTTAAGACCCTGAAAAATACATTGACCACGACCGTGTTAGAATCCACGAACATTGGAACCAGAAGCGACAGTAGTAATGACAGTAATTACACGATTAAATACATTTTCAATAAAAATTCTGTTAGGTTCTCACTTTGTGGCTCATGATATAACACACTAAATATAAACAAAATTACTCGAAAAGCAAATAGCATAGCATTTGAAACACGACAGCTTAGCAGAAGCTGCAGAGAGCTGTGGGTATGTATTGCAACTATAAGTTAGTAAAAAAGCCAGACACTGAATCTGAAAAGTTTTATTACGGCCACATAATAACACACGAGTGCTTTTCGGATAACAATTGTATTTTTGCGCATTTGAAGTTTTTTCGCTTTTGGACCTTACATTTTTATTTTATTTTAGATGAGTAGACTAAGGGGCCGATGCCGAACAGTTTAAGGCAGCATTCCTTGGTGCAGAACTACGGGATTTGTGCCGGTTAGAGTCCTCATGAGTGAAGACATTTTCTCATGGAGTTTCGGCCATTGTGGGCCCAGCATTTTGATAAATTTAGGTAGCTAAATTAAGTAACGGCTCCAGGTTGAAAAAAAAAACAGCGATAACACCTGGAACTGACATGCTGGCCATATGCCACTCGTATACTATTTGGATCATCGTCCACTTCTATGATTAACACTGTGGATGTAAGGCTTGCAGCCAGTTAGCAATCCAAAGGCTGTCGCGCCATGGAGTAGGACAAACTGTGGTTTTCTTCACACTACGCCACTGTAGATTAGACACAGGGATACGAATACCCAACCTTCTAGAATGCATAAAAGAGACGAAAATAAAAAAATATATTAATTGTGAGAACTATTTGGTAAACATTTTATGAAGACAAGTGATTTAATTAATTAATTAGACCACATACCACCATTAGCCTTTCATGGTATGACTACAATTTTCTCAGTGATTAATTAGCTTAAATTAAGAGACAACATTTCGCATCCATAGAGTAAAACTGAAAGAAAAACAGTTATATATATATTTTGACATTTTTTGACAGGAGTTAGAATGACAAGATCCCTGAATGCTAATTGTAAAAAATCTATTTTCGTCTAATGTTAGTAAGATACAGTTTCTTTCCATTTGATCATACAGCTTCCCTGTTTAGCCGGATACAATTTAGACGTTTGTAAGAGATGTGGCAGGAAACAGTGTAATTAAGTTTGAAAGCTTTATGAATCATAATAGTCACACACTGACAAATAACATCATACTTCATACTACAAGAAGGTTATATCACATTTTCATTCTTAAATCACAAGGGCAATTTTTCGAGGCACTTATCTTCTTATCCTCTTCTCTGCCATGCAACAGCCAATTAATCAAGGACAAGGGGTTACACATTTTCTGGCCACATCTAACTATAATATATAAGTTAAAGAAAATTAACTGTTCTGTGCATCCTGAGTAATCTAACCTTGGAGGCGTGCCCTTAGGAAGAAGAGAGTCCTCATAGAAGGACTTGCTTGCTTCAATGACCTTGCGAGCTGTGCCGACTGTAGCATTGCTATCAAAATATATAAGTCAGAATAAATCGTGATGATATTTCACTGTAGAACTGAAATCGTTCAGAAACGATTCCACAGGAGTAAAATTCTGCGGACATAAAATAGTTCATAATAGGATCTCCGGGCAAAATCAACTTCGGGAGATGCATGACAAAATTTTAAAGGCAAATCAATCTTCAGAGGATGAGAATGGAGTGTAACTCCAATGAGAGTAATCAGCTGTTTTGTAAGCTGAGAGTGTAGAATTATTAGACCACAGTGAGGAAATGCACACACACACAATTAAATATAATTAAGACTCTAAGGATGGAAGCCAAAACCATTAAAAATAAATAAAATGGTCACAGTTAGAACTTTATGCTTGTGGGTTTTGTTCAAATAAATATACATCACTATTAAGATCTGGTTAATTAACAATGTTTAATCCTTCTTATTAATGAATAGAGTCAATTAATATAATTTATTTCATTAAGAAATATAATATTATTTATAAAATTCAGACACAATAATTCTCCAAATTCATAAGACTTGGTTATATACTCTCCGAAATAAGAATTCCTGGTGTGAATGGCTCAGTGATAAAATAGCGTTGCAATAAAACTTTGGACTACATATAAGTGCCAACCTCTCCGATTCGAATACCGGAAATCCGGATTTCTAATTTTTAAATATCATATTTTAGTAGAATATAATAAACAACTGTTTTCACGAAGGAATATAATCTACGTCCTAATACTTTTTTATATAACTCATTTATTTTGATCTATTATTAATCAATTACTGTGACAGTGAAAACAAAATTATTATTTATTTGCTATCATGTTCATTCGACGTACTCTCTTTAAACTATAAAATAAATACATTCTTAGATAAGTGAATATTGAATAATAATAATAATAATAATAATAATAAACTAATTTACTCAGAATAACTAACTCAATGGCACTACTGAACCCACAGGTTCATGGCCGCACGGACATAAGCTCTCCATATATCCCTATTAAAAGTTAATGTTTTTCAATCATTCACTGTACAATTTATTCCCTTAAATCATAATTAATGTTATTTTCCCATCTCATTTTTGGTCTACCAACTGGGTGTTTTCCGTCTGGTTTTCCTACAAGAAGCTTCCATTCACGTCTTTCATTCCCCATTCGTACCTCATGTCCTGCCCATCGCAGTCTACGAAACTTAACTGTTGTTATTATAACTGACTTCCTGTAAAGACCATGTAAATCACCGTTACGAGGTCTTCTCCATTCGCCTGTCTGTTCATCTCTCTTTGGTCCAAAAATGTTCCTAAGGACTTTATTCTCAAATACTCGTAATTTCCTTTCCTCCCTTAAAAAACAAATTAATTCTTAGACAGGTGAATGTTGAGTAATAATAATTAGCTAGGATAACTGATTCGAGTTCAATATCGAAAGGATGATTTTGTTATATTTTGAATAAATAAAACTATCAAAGTTTTATATGATTTTCATCAATATTTAACATTCCTAATAGCTGTTTCAGTACACCGTACCTTCATCAGACGAAAGGATCAATATTTTACTTCACTCTTACCTGCGTCATGGTACTATGGTTTACTCAGCCTCCAATAAAATGTGTACCGGAAGATTTCTGACAATAAAATCGGCCGGAGCCTAGAAAGAATCAACCTACCACTTCCTGCCACCATTCACTAAGAATCTTAGATCCATTACGCGACGCTGCCGTGGGTCCTAATGGATTGTAAAGCAACACAAATTAAGTTCAGCACTTTATATTTCTCAAAAAATATATGAAATTAGTCTCTTATGCAAATGCATTCTAGTTTTTAGTACCACCTGTGCCCAAGGTATGCTGTTACGGCTTCATTTTACGGGACGCTGGTCATATGGAAGTAATTTAATCTCTATTAGGGGTGTTTTAATTAGCTCATATAAACTAGGTTGGAATGTAATTTGTAATTCCAACATACGCATTAAAATATTAACCCGGATTAAACGTTTATTGCAAACTTTTCCCACATTGAAACATTATTAACTTTAGAATTCAATTTTGAAAATATAACTCACTATTACTATCTAACTTGGAGGTTCATGACCGCACCGACAGGAGATCTCCATAGATCCCTATCCTGAGGTGATATTTTCCAACCATTCTCTGGTATCATTCACCTTTCTCAAATAATTTTTTATTCAATGCCCCAGATTGTCATTTCGACATTTCTGGTACCCTCTCCTGGCATTGGCTTAATTGTAACCCACTTCTGAAGTTGGGGCGCCTGGAAGGCGGAGTTACATTACCCTGATGATATG
Organism: Diploptera punctata; assembly: GCA_030220185.1. NCBI lineage: Eukaryota > Metazoa > Arthropoda > Insecta > Blattodea > Blaberidae > Diploptera > Diploptera punctata. The sequence continues at coordinate 531,808 of JASPKZ010004551.1, read as the reverse complement.
ATGGGTGATAAATGATAATGAAGCGCCAGGAGAGTTTTTAACCTAAACTTAGCCTAAATTCCAAACCATGGGCAACCACAGGAATAATTCGCTTTAAGCAAAAATTCCTATGGGTTGACCGGGAATCGAACCCGGGACCTCATGAACAATAGTCAGAAACGCTGACCACTAGCCCATGAGGTTGGACTTCCTCAAATCATGGTTAAAGTTATGTCTCCCATCTCATTCTAGGTTTATCAACTGGGCGCTTTTCCTCAAGCATTATTACAAGAAGTTTCCACTTCCCTCTTTCATTCCCAGGGCACGCCGTAGCGCAGTGCCTACTCTACAAGCCGGAAGGTCGAGGGTTCGAGTCCCGGTGGGGTCAGGATTTTTAAACTGACCCAAACCTTCTGGCGGCACTATGGCCCTGGCGTCGACTCAGCCTCTAAAGGAAATGATTAATAAATGTGTTCTATACAATAATCTTAAAATAATTGACCGCAATCATTATTCATAATTATTCCCAAGTAATGTATTAAATATTTTAATTATTTATTTCCACGCAGTTTTAGTGTTTATTTCAGTTCTAGATAAGTCTTCTGCTAGGGAAAGTTTAGGAAGTATACAAAACTAACTAACTCACTGGCACTAACAAACCCGTAGGTTCATGACCGCGTGGGCATAAGCTCTCCACACACCCCTATCCTAAGCTAATATTTTCCAATCATTCCCGTATAATCTACTTCCCTCAAAACATGGTTAATGTTATTCTCCCACCTCATTCTTGGTCTAACAACTGGGTGTTTTCCCTTTGGTTTTCCTACAAGAAGCTTCCATGCACGTCTTTCACTCCCCATTCGTGCCACATGTCCTGCCCATCGCAGTCTAGGAGACTTAACTGTTCTTATTAAATTTGGCTCTATAAAGACTATGTAGTTCACGACGAGATTTGACTGTTCTTTTTACATCTTCTTTCCCATAAAGATCGTGCAGCTTACTATTAATTAGTTTTTTCCATTCACCTGTCAGTTCATCTCCAGTTATACAAAAATTGTCCTATGGACAATGCGATTCCAGAGTTGAATCTATGTTCAATTTCTTTATACATTTTACTATTTTTTTCGATACCACAGCACTGGATGTGTTTATATTCTGAATATTTCACAATATCTATGCCTAGAGCATGGAACTCACTTCCCAGTCATGTCAGGGACGGACAATCACTATCATTATTTAAATCTAATTTAACCGATATTTTAAGTTCCATATAATGGAATTACTACTTGCATAACAAATCTTTTCAGCGTTTTGTATGTACACCCTTAGACAAAAAAAAATGAGTCATCTCTTGATTCTATCAACCGATCGGGGAACTTCGTGAGCACTCGCAGAAGCCTTATTCACATTAACACGTTTTCAGTAATTGCACTGTGGTGTTTGCTAGTTAACGTAGTGCACACCGAAGTAACATAAAAGAGAGAACTTGCGTTTGTGTGTTTCCGTAGTCGAGCGGTTTAATACACAACATCTGCGGTCGTAACCTATGGGTTCGTTTCCCGTTCTATTTTTTTTTTACTGAATGTTAGGATAGCATTTCGCCTGTAATATAGTTTCATATTTAATTTTATATTTGAGTTTTATGGCTTTAATGCACACACAAAACACATAAATGAAAACCTTCTGATAATTAAATGAAGAAAGGAAATGATATCCTTCAACAATAAAATCAAATTTCGCTAAACATATTCCAGAAAGCGGCCGCAGTTTCAACAATATCAATAATAAAATGTAAATTATACACAGAGAAAACAATAGACACAAAATTAACATTTTACAAGAAATCTAAATTATCAAGAAGGCCAAGAATACAAATATTCTCAACGAAAATGTGCCTAATAAGCAGAACCCTCTATTAGACATACAGTTAATTTAATGCTACTACAACAACTCCAGAAGATGAAGCATGCATCGAAAGGCCTAGAGTGAAATCAACAAAAATTTTAGATAGTTGAGGAAGACGGTAGTATACAAGGTAAAATAAATAGTAGTTTAAACAAACTAAAACAACACGCTTTATTAGAAAACCGAACTAAAAAATGAAAAATAATTTTATTTTCTAAAACGCTTGGGATAAAATTAAAGTGGTCAACAAAAAAGTAATCTCCAACACATCTAGAATAAAACTAGAGTTATCTACAAAAACAATAATTTTAATATCAAAAGCGTGGGGTGCTCTATATTAATTAATACTTATATTTGATAATAAACAGATATTGGTAAAAGTAAATTCTCTAAGAAGAAAACGTAAAAACCATAAAAATCACCCAACGCTTTTGATGGTAAAATTCTTTTTTTTTTTTTGTAGATAACTCTAGTTTTATACTAGATATGTTAGAGATGATTTTTTTGTTGACCACTTTAATTTTTTCCCCAAGCGTGTTGGAAATTAAAATTATTTTTTTATTTTTTAGTTCGGTTTTCTACTAAAGCGTGTTGTTTTAGTTTTTTAAACTATTTTTTTTTTATTTTTAGTTTGATTGTCTTCAACCGGAATCCCATGAAAATTTAATTGCTTAATACTTTCCTAAAAACACCGGTCAGGATTTGAACCAGCGACCTATTGATTGCTGAAATTATATACTACTACAGTCCACCGCTCTACTAACTGAGCTCTTACAACGATTGACTAAACAGTCGATAAGTCCGCAACCTATTACACAGGTTTTTATTTTTTTTATTTTCCGATGATTATGGCCAGGATTTTAGAAAAAAAATGAAATTATTGTATTGTCATGGGTCCTTTAGAAGTATACAAAGTTTCAAGTCGATCCCATGTTTTTAAGTGGATGAAAATCGTGTTCAAAGATTCCGTTACATAGATACAGGTTCGTTACATAGACAGATACAGGTCAAGCTAATATAAAGCGTGTAAAAATATATAATTTAACATTGTTATAACCTTAACGGTATAAAAAAAATTGAACTTTTAAAAAGTATAGATTAATTCAAATGTCGAAATAAAATGTATTTAATTCATAAAACGTTTTAATACAAGTATCACGAAAAAAACTGCGTAACTGAAGACGCGAACCTGCGATCTTCATTAACAGAACAAGTGACCGCGTGCTTTACCGCTGAGCTATCGGGACAAGCAGAAGAGTCTTCAGTTCATGCCACATAACACAGTAGCTCAGGGACTGCACAATAATGACTAGTTTCCTAGTTTGAACCCAGCGGTGTGCCGAGCATGACATAGAAGGAATGTGCGTTCAAGAGATGACTCATTTTTTTTGTCGAAGGGTGTACCTATAAATAATATTCTACAAACATTTTCTTATTTTATACCACTTAGCTAATAGCAGTGTTAGATAATATTAGACAACTTTCGCATTGTGCATTGTTTAGTCTATATTTTAATAACATATTAAAATTGTAATAACTAACTCACTAGCAATATCGAACCCGCAGGTTCGTGGCCGCGCCCACATAAACTCACCATACATCCCTATCCTGAGATGTTTTCTAATCATCCCCTGCATAATTTACTTCCCTCAAATCATGGTTAATGATATTCTACCACCTCATTCTTGGTCTATCTTCTGGGCGCTTTCCATATAGTTTACCTACAAGGAGCTTTCATGCTTTTCTTTCATTTCTCATTCCTGCCATAGGCCTGTATCCTCTACGAGACAACTGTTCTTATATCACTTGGTTTCCCACAACGATCATAGCTCACTGTCGTATTGTCTTCTCTATTCGCTTTGTCTGTTCATCTCTCTTTGGCCAAAAACATTTCCTAAGAATTTTATACTCAAATATACTCGTAATCTTTTCCCTTTATTAAAGTTAGAGTGCTTATTTTCATCCATATAATATAACTGGAAGAATAACAGTTTCATATATTTTCAGTTTAATGTCTTGTTAAAGAAGTTGGGACGACAAGAGTCCCTGCAATGCATAATAGCATTATTTCCAAAATTGAGTCTATATTTAATTTCTTTGTGCATCTCATTCGTCTTCTTCTTCTTCTTCTTCCGAATGCAGTATTGGGTGATGATGCCCGTTCTGCGACTACAAAAACTGATCTTTCCATTGGTTGAAGGGTCTTCCGAGGTCTCTTTTGCCTTTAGGGTTGAGGTGGTACATCATCTTTGGTAAACGGGAATTTGACATTCTCTGGACGTGTTGGAACCATTTAATCTGATAATTTTGTATATGTTCAACCATTTCCCTACTATTCCACTGCATCCTTATCTCATCGCTTTTCATTCTATCCCTTAATGTTACTCCAGTTAGTGATCGGAGGAACATCATTTGTGAACTATTAATGCGGGATTTATCTTTTGCTCGAAGTGTCCAGCATTCACTTCCATATAGTAGAGCAGGTTTGGCTATGACATTATGAAATCTCAATTGGATTTCTTTCCTCATTTGTTTTCCAAAATTTCTCCTAATTATACCATTTAATCTGTTATATTTTTCTAAATTTGTTTCCACATCTTTTTTATTATGAAACTGTGATATATTATTACCTAAATAATTAAAGTGTGTTACTTGTTCTATTGGTTTATTATTTATTATTATTTTTACTCTCGAAAGTCCCTTTCCAGTGATTGCCATGGATTTGGTTTTATTTTCAGGTCATTCGTGTTTGTATTTATTGTTCTTAGGTATTTGATTTAAAACTATAATACTACAGGTATGAATAATTTTGATTTAACTATCGCTGGTTGAGTGAATAGAAGGCCTCATGGCTTTAATTCTAGCAGGCTAATTAAAGCATTATTTTTAAGCCTATTATTATTGTTTATACTTATTATTGCCCTAGGGTTTTGAAACTTCTTCGAAATTTCCCCCATTTGTCATTAACTGTATATTTTCATTATATAAATGAAAAGTGTGACAATACAAGTTATATTTATAAAATACCACATAGTAAACCCAATTAATATTGAAAATTTGTTTACACTGACCTCTCAATGTTCAAGGGTTACTTAATCATATTGTATTTGCCTGCATTCAATTATGTGAACTATTTAACTCATGCCCCAAATGGCAGTCAACGACCAATCACATTTCAATGAATTGATTTACAACCAATCAAAGTCTTTTTCACCTCGATTTTATCACTTTCATTTTATCAAGTGGCTCCCAGATTGCATATATAGTGCACTAATGTAACCAGATGCTGGTTGCGAGATATAATAGAAAAACATTAGTAGCAATTGATTGTATAAAGAAAAAAGAAATAAACCACTGTTTGCACTTTCTTAAACGTATTATTTCCCATGAATTAATGTTGCAGAAAAATGTAATTCACATATATACATCATAGGAGATCAGAAATTAATTAATAACCTATAATGTTGGTTATAAACAGTTGGACTTGTTTCATTTTTGCTCCACTAGGGTGCATTCTTACAATATTGCGATTCTATCTGGCAATAAATATGATCTGGTTGCAGTGATGAACAAATGAAATATAACAAACTTTTTTTTTGTTTCCAAACATAGCTGTTTACATTAAATGTATAAATATTTTAAAATAACTATATTTAAATAACGATTTGTGAGTAAACAGCTTAATTGTATAGTCCTAACAAATGCCACTCTTAATTTCCGAATTCTCTAGATAAATTAGAAATCACTCGTGGCATTACTTATGATAAAACGTTAACGCAAATAAAATATATTTTAAATGTGGAAAGTTTTCTTTTTTACCTTCCCCTATAGGTCCATTTACATGCCAATACTACCCTGCCCTTACAGGAACAAACCTATCGGGGGGATGATTTATGTAACTCGAGATCACATATGTACTTTTCTGACCACACAAGGTCATGAAAGGTATCCCTGGTTGAGTAATTACTCAATGCCAGTACTACCTTCGAGCCAACACGAAATCATTCATACTGAAAAGTCTAATATGATATGGATGATGATCATGACGGCCAGATGATCTTCGGGGAGAATTTTAGCATTTCAGTTTCCCGACATTTGTCTTACAGGAAGGAGAGAAAAAAACTTACCTAAAAATCGTATTCCGACTGGGGACCGAACCCAGGGCCGCTGCTTATGAGGCAACGTCAATGGACAACTATAGAATTATTCATACTTATTCAAACACACTAATTAGAATCGTTCCTATCGGATTACGTTTTGTCCTTTTTTTCCTCCTGAATGCTAGCAGATCAAAGTTTTTTTTTAATTAGGGTACATTGTAAGATACAATTAAGTTCAATTGCCTTAATTTTATTAAAAGAAATAACCTTCAAAATTGAGGAAAGGTAGAATTTAAGTGTCTCACGGATGAACATAGATGCGTTAAATATAGACTTACGAAATGCTTGTAACTCGGAGAGACAAGTTACACATTAACATAAATTAACGTGTTTTTAATCGTCGTTGTAGACAAGCGGTTCTGTTATATTTAAAATGCCTATGAAAATATAGGACAGCCGTCCGATATATATGTATAGACTTACTAAATTACCTTTCTAGCGAGAATTACCCGCGTCGTAACCGCGAGATCTAAGGCCTTTACCTTAGAGCTAGGGAACATACGCTAGTTCGAGTCCCCAGAGAGCAAGACATTTCTTGTGGAATTTTGAGCAATGTGGGACCATTTCTCCCCAGCAAAAAACAAACTCCATGCCAAGACAGACATAGAAGGCCCTTAATCTACCAGCTGGCTGCTGGCCTCACATCCACATGTGTTAATCACGAGGTAGATTATCATCCAGCCAGTGTAGGAGTGACCGGTGGCCAGCATATCGGGACCCCTCAGTCGTTATAGCTGGTTTTGTCAACTTGGAACCGCAACTTATCGTAACTACCAAAATTCCTCACGATGCTAGGTAGTACAGGTACCACACTGACCGAAATTCCATAAAAAAAATTCTTACCCTATGGAGACTCGAACCAGCGCAAGTCCCATAGCTCTGCGCCAAGGCATCTTACCTTAAGCATTTCGCTACGGCGCGGGAATTTCTCACCTAGCTTCGTGAGGAATTTGGGTAGTTACAATAAATAGCCGCGCATAGTCGAAAAAACTAGCTGTAATGACTAGGGAACTCTACTTGCTGACCAGATGGCATCCCTATACTGACTGGATGAACGTCCATCTCTGTAATTGACAAAAGTGAATGTGAGGCCAATAGATGGCTGGTATGCAAACGCCCTTCCAGACCTATCACAAATTGGATAGGATTTACGAGTTACTTGGCCTTTCTTTTCCCTTTTTTGTATGGAAATTGTTTTTCTCGAGTTTTGAAAATAAAGCGATCCATAAAAAGACCCAGACACATTAATGGAACCGGATATTTGTTCTCTGGACTTCCCTGTACGAAGTTAGTAATGTTAGATATTATTCTATCAAATTATTTTTGTAATAAAATATTACAGTTGGTTTGTATAATATAAATTGAATAACCAAATATGAAAAAACTCCAATTCCAGAAAACTAGCTTCATGAACTAGTGGTCAGCGTTTCTGACTTCTGTTCATGAGGTCCCGTGTTCGATTCCCGGTAAAACCATAGGATTTTTTCCATTAAGGGAATCATTCCTATGGTTGCCCATGGTCTGGAATTTAAGTTAAGTTTAGGTTAAGAATTCTCCTTGCGCTTGATTATCATTTATCACCCATCATATCATCGGGTAACGTAACTCCTCCTTCTAGGCGCCCCAACTTCAGAAGTGGGTTACAATTAAGTCAATATCGGGATAGAACACCAGAAATGTCGAAATGACAACCTGAGGCATTGAATAAAAAAAAATCCTGGGGAAAATATTTTTCTTTTCTCTTCTCATCGTTAAATTGGGTAGGTTTCTGCGTGTAATCACAATTAGAATTGAGGATATGTGACAAGGAATTGACAATCTGAACCACAGTTTAAAGCAGAGCTCCCCAAACTCTTTTGTCTCGTAGACCATGTGCCATTTTTTTCTATTTTGGGTAGATCCCCTACCTTTCTAATATTGCATTTTTACAAATTAATCAATATCAGATGAGTTTTTGATAGCTTACACAGTATTACTCACTATGATGTGGACCCCTTGTAGGTCAGAAAGGACCCCCGGGGTCTATATAGACTACTTTGGGAAACACTGGCTTAAAGCAATTAAATAAATGGAAATATTTAGAGTTGGAATCTCTTCATATTATGTGATTCAATTAATTCCAATGCACTTTTTTTATTTGTAAATTTGTTTCAAGTCAATTTGTTTCAAGTCTATAAATGAAATATTTTCTGTCATGTCTATCAGGATGGTCTAATAATTCCCATGCCAGTCTCTGGGTCCGACGCTTGCTGGATTAAAACCAGTCATAATGGGATGGGTACATTTTTTAAAGATGATAAATCTTCAGTTATGTCTTCAGTTGGAAGAAAAATTGATACGATAGTTTCATGCCTTATACAGATACTGTCTCATAAATCATATATTTGTTTAAATAAAATTTTATTTAGAACATTTTTTACAAGAAATTAAACTACTCTTCACCGTAGAGACCATTAAATATTATGGTTTTGAGCCATTTTTCAGGGAAGTTTATTATCCTGAGGTGGCACCAGTCTCTGAAGAAGTAAATGATTCGTTGAGATCACTTCGACAACTTCAATCTTTTCGAAATTTCATGCAAAAAATGGGTCATGGACAGAAACAAATGGTAATAGAAAGGCGCAAAATCAGGGTTATATGCTGGGCGTGGAAGCAGTTCGATTCCTTCCAATTCATGATTTTTGTCATAGTTGTTCATGCAGTATGGGGTCTTGAATTGTCCTGCTGCAGGAGAACTCTATTTCGGTTAACTAATGCTGGGTATCTCTGTTTCAAAATTCCATGAACTCAATAACAGTTGTTGAGAGTATATATCCGAATCTACTGCACACCTGTTAAAAACAAATTGTATGTAGTTATATATTTCTATAAACATTCATTAAAACGGTATTTTAAAATTAATTATGAGTTCATTGTTGTGATCTCGGGGTAGCGTCGCTGCTTCGTACGCAGCGGGCCTGAGTTCGATCGCCGGTCGGGACAAGTTTCTTGAACGGTCCTCGAACATCATCTGACCATCATGATCAACACGTTTAATATGAATGTGTGTTTGTATTAACGGTGTATTTCATCTTAATGTTGTGTTGTCTCTGAGGAGGCCCTGATATTGAGTTGATCACTCATTCGGGAAGGCCCTCTATGTCTTTATGTAGTCAAAAAAGTGCATGTGTGATTCACATTTTAAAGTCCCTCTCCCGAGAGGCCGTGCCACTGCAAGGCGCAGGTGGCTGTGGTATGTGAAAGTACCTATAAAATGAGAAGTGCCCACCCAAAAGTGAGGCATTTGGGTAGCTACAATAAGTAGCGACTCCAGGTCGAGAAGATCAGCTATAAAGGCTGGGGACCCGACATGCTGACCAAATGTCAACCCTACACTGACTTATGATCGTCTACCTCTGTGAATAACACATGTGGACATGAGGCTAGCAGCCGGCTGGTAGGCCATGTGCCTTCTAGTTAAGTTAAAGAACCACCACAGTCAAATTGATAATTTGTATAAACGATGCTCCGACATTAGTGTGCAGAGATCAGGACATAAAAGGGATCTTACATTTTGTTCACAAATCTTCATAGTTTTTACCTCCCTTCCAAAGAAAGCACTGCTCAACATTTTTACCTTCTTAAAAACGTATCGATCCCTGTCAGTTTGAACCCACGGACTTCGGAACCAGAGTTATGAAAGACCTTAACTTCAAGTCCTGACAGGCCGATAGGCCTTTGACCTACCAGCCGGCTGCTGTTCTCATAACTATATGGGTTAATCAATAGGTGGACGTTCCTCTGGCCAGTATAAAGGAGACGTGACAGCATGTCAGGTCTTCCAGCCGTCATAGCTGGGTTTCTCAACCTACTACTTGTATGCAAAATTGCATGAAAAAACGTCTTCCACTTTGGGGTCTCGAACGAGCGCAAGTTTCTGGTTCTGCACTAAGGCATGAAAGACCATATGAACATAAAAAACGTTTTTGGAAAAAAAATTCTGTAATGTCTTTTAAACCAAAAAATATGGTTTCCTTTCAGAACTTCAAAGTTGATCTTATTTTTCTTCATATAACGTTTATTGCAAATATCACTAGTATATTAAGCCTCTATGAAAATGGCTAACCTCTCAAGAGCAATGAGAGACAAAGGTAGCACCGAACAAAGTCACTAATGCGCACTAGAGTTGTCAGTAATATTTATCATTATTAATGAAGTAACAAAAATGTTAGTTCTTTAGTTATTAAACTGGGGGGAGGCAGTCTGCTCTGAACACCGCGAACTGATATATATATATATATATATATATATATATATATATATAGTGTTATCCCAGTATTATGGAGATGAATTGAATGGAAGTCTACTCTATGGTGTTACGTAAGTTGTAGGTCTCACACGAGGTTCTACTCCCATTATCCATACCGCCATTCCTTGGGTTGGGTCCGTGACCGCGAAGGGGTACTCAATCTTCTCATTGGCACCTTCCGCCCTTTTTTATTGCTCAGGCTCGAAATCATGAGGCAGCACCCTGATGAGAAATAAAATTACTTGAAGGGTGGGAACTGGGAATGGAGAGTGTTGGTGGGATGAAATTCCAGAAGTGGGAGAACTATAACAAAACAAAAAGTTTTATCTCATCACGAACACCATTCTGGAGCCGCCAGGATTCGAATCTGTGATCTCAGACGAGGCAGCCGCGCGCGCTAGCCACGCTTAGGCCTACGCCGAGATGGCTGACAAAAATGTTAATGGCTTTTTAAACACTATTCAACTATATTACGGCTTTCTCAAGCTTCAGGAAATAATTGATATAACACAAAATAATAATTTATTACTATAATTATGTGTGTTGTTACTCAAAAATATTTTTTGCTCTTCTTAACTCCATGGCATGGCAAGCCTAGAAGGTCCCTCGTTCTGCCAACTGAGCAGTGGTCTCACATTCCCATTTGTTAATCAAAGCCAGTTTAAGGGTCATATGTGACCAGTATGTTGCGTCTTCCAGCCGTTAGAGCTGGTTTTCTCAATCTGGAGCGGCTTCGTAATTCCCCCTAATGCTGTATGGTCCCATACTAGCTAAAATTGCATGAGAGTCCCTATTCGGACTCGAACCGGTCAAGTTCCGTAACTCTGAACCAAAGCAAGATGACTTTGACCGCTCGGCTAAGGCGCGGAACTTTTACTCTGCATATTTACTTTCTGTTTAATTGTCTTTTCTGGTGTATGATATACTGCTCAACCACAAATACCCTTAAAAACATATGACTAGTTGCATTTACAGTGTATTACGTAAGGTTTGGAAAGTTTCCAGCATTACCAACTCAAGGGGATAAGCGAATTTTAATTTTTGGTAGAATCATAAATTTTTATATATATTTTACACAGATAATTTTATAATTAAACAACCGTTGTTTAAAGTCCATCGCTGTTTTCTAAAGGTAACGTCTTTGCCTTGGACGCAACTGGTCCAGACTCTATTCTCGAAAAGGAAATGTTTTTTGACCGAGTTAATTTTGGAGGGTTTTCTTTATCTATAAAACAAATGTGAAGAGAAAATAAGAGGGCACCCATATCATATTTACATTTTTTAGTATAAATATAACAGAAGATAGGTAGCCTGAGCTGATATCTCATCCGATCTCTTACTGTTGTAAAAAAAGTGTGTTCAGTAATTAAACATCCTCTCTCGACGGGTTGTGCCCCTTGTCCCTGGGAATGCGTTAATAAAACTACTGTCAAATCAAAGAAAGTGAGTAAACTAGGCAAGGGCAGTAATACAGGACACGTCTTGGCGTAGTTGGTTAAGACAATACCGATGTGTTTATGTTTTTTTTTTTGAGCTGGCCTTTACAATATGTTGGCATTATGCCCTGGATCGACTCAGCATTTAAAGGAAAAATGTAGCAGCATAGATTATGTTCTAGGGTAAAAGCGACCGTCAAGCAGAGCTGACAACTAGAGTGATATCTAGTAAGGTGGGAGACTTAACTTACTACTAATCTGGGAGCCCCCTAATGCCTGTCGTGGGATCACTTTAACTATAATGAGAGTAATATCCATCTTTAGAAAACTTTACAATTTATTAACTAAATCATTGGCACTGTCGTACCCAGATATAAGTTCTCCACAGATTCCTATTCTGAACTATTGTTCTCGAATCATTCCTTGTATCATAATTTCCCTCAAATCATGATTAATGTTATTCCCCATCTCAATTTTGGTCCAGCTACAAGGCTCTTTCATTCTGAATTTCCTACAAGAAGTTTCCATCCTTATTTTTCATTTCCATCCGCCCCACAAGTCCTACTTGTCACAATATACGAGACTTAACTTATTACATCTGGGATCTAATAAAGATCATATAGCTTACTATTATACAGTTTTCTACATGCATCTGTCTGTTTGGCTCCGAAAACTATAATTTTAGGTTATGAAAAGGGTTGTATAGTTATGAAACAGCAACTTCAGATACTAATTTCACATTATAACAGACAGATAGTGATTTCATGTATACCCGGAACGTTAGGAGTCCTTCAATTATGTGCCTTACTTAAATTCCTAAGTGTAAGAAATTTTGTCGACATGATATGGACTTCGCACATGCGTTATCTTGAAGGTGTTTCACAAGGTGTCACCTGGCGAGAAGACGTGATTTGAAACTGTGGGAGAATGAGAGCAGTGAAAAGTGATCTGCTGCCATTTCAGAGCTTACATTGAAACAATTTATAAAATGTTACGGTGACGTAATAGTTAACACTATTTTCTCATATTATACACACTTCACTTGTTATTCATACCATAGTTCTATTTAGCCCTTAATCTGGCAACATACCTACATCCTCTTAGATACTTTGATACCTTGTATAGCATTAAAAAAAGGACAGAAAAGACAAATCGGTAGACAGAACTTAATTTCTTTGCCTTATAGATAAAGTATGCTGTTTGTACTTATTGCCATTGAAATTACTTTTTCTCATTTTTGGATTTAATAACTTTTCCTTGTAAACCTACTGTTTATGGGTGGGAGTGTGTATGTGTTCTTTCAGGGCGTGTTTTGTAGGTGAAATGTTAATTGTATAAATAATGAAGTGTCAGCACTATAAGACACACACACACACAAACATATATATATATATATATATATATATATATTGTTGGATGAGAGAAAGACAGAAAAGCATTTCACACTATTCTTAATTTGTGGAGGTAAATGTGTGTGTTTAGTGTAGATATGTATATTTATATTTGGTTATATATTATTCTTTAATCGTGATGCAGGAATAGGCGCTAATTGCCAAGTAGGGCCGTGCTCAATCATTGTAAGTATACGGTATGTATTTTTTTTTCGAAAAATGTTAAAGTTGAGTAATGTATATTACACTTGTTAGGTCCTGCTGTCCGTAGGGATGTACGGAAACACAGCTGTTTTGTTCGTATTTTAACGGAACTGTTGTGTGTTCTCTTCCAAATCCTCGAATAATTTTTTCCTAGGATCCTATAAACAGTTTTCGCTTACAGACGTATATGACTTCTAAGTATGAATGTCTGTACATCTTAATTATCAATAATTTAATATGTATGTTAAAATGATTTAATATTTGAGTTGCATATTTAGGAGTAAATTCAATGTTAATCCCGAAATAAATATAGATTTTATTAGGAATATTAAGAATTTTGTCCTGTATCATTAGTTGTATATTTTAAATTGCCATGTCTGTGGAGAGAGGTGTTTAAGAACACCTCTTAAAAGATGAGATGTGACCATAAACTGGTCACCAGTCCTAATACATGACAATAAGTTGATGATGATGATGATGAATATTAATTTAATTTCTAAGCTGTTAAAAATTCAGAGTAGTTTAAACCTTGCTTATTGATTCTTACATACAGAACATGTGGCTTGAAATGTTGCACTCACAGAATGATTGCAATATCTTGCGATAAATATAAAAAAGCTTTCATCTAACTTCTGTCATAAAATTAAGGCGGAAACCTTACAGCACAATATGGGATTGTTCAGAACTTTGTTTTAAATATATGTGAAAAAAAACAATAGCAAATTATAATTCAATAAAAATAAATTTTTAAGTAATTTGAATTTTTTTTACTAAAAACCCCTTTACTTACTCGTATTTACGCCGTACAGATATCGGGGACAACATGCGATAGCATAATTGATTTACATGGAAATATTAAATTAGGTTTATTTTTTAATGAAATACTGTTACAATATAATTAAATTAAATTTCGCCATCTTAATATGAAAATGCACGAACTCAATTTTTTCCCCATTTTGTTTTATTGTTTTAACCTATAGTCGAGGTAGCGCCCACACCTACTTCTCATCGGTAATAACCCATATTGTTAAATTGTACATAGGAAAACTATCTAATTCAGTGAGGAGAAGGATAGGAGGAAAAAGAACTCCTATAAATTTAATTTTCTGGAATTGGGGCCTTTTTATATCAGAGTATTGAATTTATGTTAGTGAATGAAACATTAGTTTACTTCAAATAAAAAGTATTGAATATGAAATGTGATAAGCGACATAATCGATATAATAACAATTAAATAAAAATGTATTTTGCTCTTTCTACTTAATAATATACTCATGAAAAAATTATTTTTTGCTGATTTCATATTTTCGTTTAAAATATCGACTGAATGTGAATGTATTTGCTTATATCTTGTTTTGAATACAATATATCGGCATTAGAAAAATACCGGGTTCGGATAAAGAACTGTCCCACTTAGCTGTATGATCTCTCGAATATTAGTAAACCCTACTGAATGCTTTTTGTGACACAAGTGTCAAAGTTGAGACAATTTTATCATACTTTGTCTTGTTAAGAAATAATATTTATTCATTTTATATACATATTGTGGCATTTGTTTAATAAGCTGATTATAATAATTGGACTGAATATTGAATCATAAATCATTTTTACTATCTTAAATTAATATAGTTGCTTTGAACGCACTCATTAAATGTATTTAGTTCTTATAAAATTATACATAAATCACAGATATCAGCTAAATGAATACTTTCTAATGACGAAACGCGTATTTATTAAAACGTAGTTCTGTTTGCATAATTCCTCTGGGGGAAGAAAGTAATTCTCTGAACAATGGGCACAGTTTAATGAGCCAACAAATTAAGAGGTAATCGTTACAAATATCATTTACTCCTTGCATTGTGTTTGTTCGAGGCGTGGGGAAGGAAAATAGTTCACTTCCACAGTATTCTCAGCTAACTCACGTCTATATATAGTACATTTATATCGTAACAATAAATTAAAACATAACCAGGTCTTACTCATCCACCTGCAATACGTATCAACGCTTTGTTTCAATTCCCGTCAATAAATCCTTTGCAGAAGAGAAAGACAAGTTCAGAGATCACATTTCCTTGAGCGATATGTTGAGGAAATTAATGGCATATGTACTATGCTCTGTGGCACTGATAAATGCCCTTAACTTTTTGTTCTTCCGGACAGTTTCCGTTTTAAAGAAAACAAAACAACTGCAAGTTAAATGCACACCTATACAATGTTAATGTGTTATCCGTAAATCTCATTTCTTTAGCATCACGTTTCATTTTTGTGCAATATTTAATTCTTCTTCTACGATCAATATATGTTTAACCCTCTCTATTTTACATTATGAATCCAGGCGAAAAAAACAATGTTTCTGCTTTCATACAATGTAGTGAATACATACAACAAATTTGTTTACATCATGTTGTTCAGGAATATCTGGAGTAGATGCATACACCATCTTATAGTAAAAATGTTTATTAGAAGTTGGTTGTACAGAAACAATTTCAAAAATAGACGTACATTCCCTATATTGCAGATTTAAATATGACGTTCAGGGACTGCACCGGGAGTGAAAGTGACACTTTCCTGTAGAATTTTCAATTAGAATGTTTCATTTATGATTTTCATGATCAATGAACTCTTTTTAACGCTAAAATTTCCAAAGAATTGTAATTATTTAGGTCTCTGAGGATCGTCTGACGTTAAATGAAATACAAATATTTAATTGAGAATTTTACGACAATTGAATAGATGTTTCTAAAATAATTCAATAGCAAATTGTGTATATTATGCCACATGTACAAAACATAATAATCTATATTGTTTTATTCAATGTCCCAGGTTGTAATTTTAAAGACATTACTGGTGTTCTCTCCTGGTATTTGGTGTAATTGTAACCCACTTCTGAGGTTGGTGTGTCTCGAAGGCGGGATTACGGCTACCCCGATGATATGATGGGCGATGATGATGCTGATAGTGGTGCGCCAGGAGAGTCCTTAATCCTAAACTTAATCTAAGGTGAACTTCAATGAAGATTACGATGGCCATATGATATTCGGGAGCCATTTGGGCCTTAAAGTTTCCTGACATTTGTCTTACAAGTAAGGAAACACCCCGAAAAAAACCTCACACAGGAAACTTGTCCCGACCGGGATCGAACCCGAGCCCGATGCGTGACAAGGCAGCATGCTACCTCGAGGCTACAGCGGTGGACATTTATGCAGGAATATAAAGAATCTGAAATGTTAAAATAAAAGGTCAATTTCCTTAAGGCCTAATTAATTGACAAAAACCCTTAAACGCCCAGTTTTGATAAATCACCTGCTGTAATATTTTAAAATGCTAATACTATATGTAGGCTCTACTTATATAAAGTTCAGAAATACTTGCTTATCAGATATTTGGATTTGAGAAATGTTACTTCGATATAGATGTAAAAGGAAATAAATTTTCCGTATACAGTTTAAGCAGTAAAAGTAGAATGGAGGGATCGGAATCATAGTATAAAACAAGCAGAATTTAATTATATATATTTTTTATTGAACGAAAGCTATCCTTATCATAAAAAAACTGAATCGTGATCATTAAAATGGCTCATGACAATAAACGTAAGAACACTGGGGATCAATAAATTGGCCGTGCATAGTGAGAGGTTTAAGTTGAGCTTATGCGCTTCTACCAGATTTATTTTATCTCCCTTTATCTCTCTTTCTGTTTTTAAAAAGCTCTTTGTTTCTCGGATCGTTATAAAATGTTTTTAAAAATGTATTTTTGTCTTCGGCTTTTGAATAGACTTTTCCAATTTTGCAACATTAAAATACCATTAATATAGCAGAATTTAATATAAAACATAAGTTAGAGTTTCTTAATTCGTAAAAACTCAGTTGTTCGTACGACAAAATATATAATATATTCGATTCAAACTTTATTTTCAAGACACAAATTGAGTGCGTAGGTCCAATTATATGTCCGTCACTGTAGTCCATACTAATTCCGAGCTAATTTCAGTTGTACTGTAAACAAACTTGCAGAAGGTATATGTTCGCGGACACTGTGTATTAGAGGAACCGTGGTGCTACTTTTACCCGCCATATGACTGAATTGTGTAAGGAACTGTCATCGATAGAAACATTGTCCTTGGGCAACATCTATTTTACGGGAAATAAGACTGAATACAAGGTAAGATGGTACCAATAATTAGGAACTTCTTCTATTTCTTATTTATTTATGACAAACGAAATATATGTACATGATACATAATCAGACTTTTTTTTTTCCATGATGTTAATATCCTATATCCTACATTAACAATATCATTACGAGCAGAATATTTGCTCCATGCTGATTTACCTATAAATTCTGCTGTTATTTTCACATCCTCAATGGCTGATATATAGGATATTTTTTCACTAAACCGTTAGGAAACATTCAAAATAATTCGTTTCACTCCTCTTTTCAAAGGTTTTTAGTTTTTGGCACATTAAAAATTGTTTAGAAGCAGCCATTGGAACAATTGAAGTTCTAATATATTCTGCTTGCGCATGCGTAAGAATTAAACAATGAATTGGTTATATTTAATTAATGTTGGGAAGTAAACATTATGAGGTATAATCATTAAAAATCATCGGAGAACATATTGTTTAAATATCATGGAAGCATGAATCCTATGAGGTGAGTTATTTAAACAATATGTTCTCCGATGATTTTTAATGAATTGGTTATTTATTTAATATATTAAAATTGTAATTATATATTTTAAGATTCTCCCATATAACTTGTATACACATTTTTATTATTTTTATTTCCTTAATTTAGTGTGTTAGAGAGCGAACTACATTTTCATAGACTTTTAAAGGTAAAACGGTTACTCGACCAATGGAAACACATTCATACATCTGGTTGTTTACATTACAACTAGAACTTAACTCGGAAGAGGTACAGTGGTAAAGTCGTTGCATTAGTCGGAACGGTCTGGGGTTCGATAGCCGATTGGACAATTTTTATGAGTTGGAAACTTTAAGGTCCAAATAATTCCTGAAAACCATATTCCTATCGTAATAACGCTGTTCTGCATGGATTTTGTTTTTTTTAAATAAATGAGCGTTTCTGAATCACATTTTCACTCTGATTACAAAAATGAAATCCGCTTTTCGCGTATCACGACAGAATTTTTTACAATTCAAAATTGTACTTTTTGAATATTTTTCGTAATATACGTGCTGTAGTAATATTACAGTGTGCTTATCGTTTGTTAGAAAGGCCCAACAGTTTATAATTTCAACTTTATTACTTAAAATGTGAAATAATATAACTATTATTATGTTTATATTTTAAATTATGTTGATATTAATTAAAATCTACTAACCATATCCGCCCTAGGTACGTACAAAAATTTGTGGTTGTGTAAATGATTCAAATCTGTTAGTAAAACAAAGAATATAACTGCTTTTGTAAAGAAAACTTACTTTCAATACTTTGGCATTAAGTTAGGAGACCACGATAAATCATGATGCCCTCACAAGTGTGTCGTTGTTGTGTTGCAGAGTTGAGGAGTTGGAAAAATGAAAAAAAAAGTAATTGCCCTCTGGTATCCCTATGATTTGGAGATTTGCACAATAAGGTAGCAGGATATAATGCTAAAAACAAGAATATATTGTATATCCTAAGATTCAGCCTGTACCTCATGTTCCTGAATACTAAGGATCCCTTACACCCTGAATCATATACATTGTCGTCTGCATCCAGTAGCACTGGAACTGAATCTCCTGTGCATAATGAACCATATAATTCTGATCATGATAGATGTTTTAATCAAAGTGACTTAATGATTTAGTGAGTGATTTAAATTTGCCTAAAGAATCAGCAGAACTGTTAGGCTCTAGGTTAAAAGTAAAGAAAGCATTGACTGAGAGTTCATATTTTTCATGTTACAGGCGTAGTGAGAAGGAACTTGTCACTTTTTTGCTGAAGAAGAAAATTTAGTGTATTGCCAAGACATCCCTGCTGTCTTAAAATTTTATAACATAAACTGTAATTCCAAAGAGCGGAGATTCTTCATAGGTTGTTCTAAAAAAAGTCTTAAAGGTGTTTTGCTTCATAATGGAAACATTCATCTTTCCATTCTTGTGGCTCACTCTTTTGTTTTAAAGAAGTCATATGAAAATGTAAAGTTTTTGTTACAAAAACTGCAGGACGAAAACCATTTATGCAGTCTGTGGAGATTTCATGATTATTGGACTATTAATTGGTCAGTAAGCTGGTTTCACAAAATACCCTTGTTTCGTATGTGAATGGGATAGCAGAGCTAGGTCAGAATACTGGGAAAAGAAACAATGGTCACGTAGGACTAATTTAATACCGGGCGAAAAAAAATATAAGAAGTGAACCTCTTATTGATCCCTCAAAAGTATTTTTGCCACCTCTCAATGTAAAATTAGGTTCAATGAAACAATTTGTGAAAACTCTAGATAAAGACAGTGAGTGCTTTAAATACCTTTGCGCTACATTTCCTTCATTATCCTATGAAAAAATTAAAGTTGTTGTAATCGTTGGCCCACAAATTCGAAAACTGATGATGGAGAGTCAGTTCGAGAATACTATGAGTCGAAAAATGAAGTATGCCTGGAATGCTCATAATTATTAATTATTATTATTATTAAGCAATGATTAATTAGTGGCAAATAACAAATTGTGGCCTAGTTTTTCACACAAAATTCTTCTTAAAAGTAATGTTTATTACGTTTTACAGAGCTATAATTTCATTTCTAGTTATTCATGAATATTTTGAAAACCTGAGGTGATGGGAGAAAATGGAGGTCATTTTCGAATTTAGCACAAGAAATCAGTTTAGAATCATGTATCAGATTAAAAATAGAACAAAATATTAGTTTTAAAATGTAGAACGGTGTAATCCATATTAAATTCGCAATGTTTAGTATTAATGTAGGAGTGAATGGTGTGTCTTGTTCCTGCTGTCTCGAGATGATCCCGAATTGAGCTGATCCCTTATTCAGGAAAAACCTCATGTCCTTGTGTGGTAGAAAAACTATGTTTGTGATCGAAAGTTTAAACAATCTCGCCAGACATGTTTTATACTTGTAAGGCCATGTGGCGTGGAGCACGAAGAAGTATTTAAAAAGAAGGGTTAAACTTTGAATATTAAATAAATGAATAATATAATGCATTTATTTCTATATTCACTTGAATTTAAGCATTTCTTGCCGTAACCGAGTGGTTTAAGGTAGGATGCTTTGGTGCAGAGCTACGAGATTTGCACTGATTCCAGTCTCGATAAGGCAAACAATTGTCATTGAATTTCGGCCAGTATGGGACTTGTGTCCATAGCAGTTCCCATTGTTACGTATGGCTCAGAGAATTGGGCCATGAATAGATCAGACAGAAGATTGCTAGAAACATCAGAGATGACGTTCCTCAGTTACGTTGCAGGATATATAATAATAATAATAATAATAATAATAATAATAATAATAATAATAATAATAATAATAATAATAATAATAATAATAATACTTTATTTATTCCGGCAGAGTTAAGGCCATAAGGCCCTCTCTTCCACTCAACCAGCACAAATACAAATAAATATTCGACAAATATAGATATACACTATACTAATTATAAACATTTTAAGATACAATAAATGTAGCAATGTAAATGTCATGTACAAACAGCATTTTATAGGGTAATAACAATAATGATACGATAATAATAATAATAATAAATATAAATATGATACATTATACGGGAAACACCAATTAATATATATATATATATATATATATCTTACACTGGATAATAATGAAGTCGAGTTTACAGCAAATATAAATTTAGATTTCTTTTAAAAGATGCCAATGTCCGGCAGCCCCTTATTTCTTGTGGTAGGGAATTCCAGTTGCGAGAAGTGGAGATGGTATATGACATGGAGTGATGTGATGTCCTATGTTGCGGTATATTAAGTAAGAGACTATGTTGTGATCTTGTGTTTAAGTTATGGTTTGAGGATATACGCATGAGACCACATTCCTAGTGAAACAATTAGGCAAGAACTCAAAATGTTTAATCTAAATGAAAACATACAAAGCTATAAACAAAAATGGCATGAACATATTTTAAGAATGGACTCTTCTGGGCTAACAAAACAAGAACTGTTGTACCAACCTCAAGGCTAGAAGACGATGGGAAAATGAATTCTGAGAGCGGAACAGACCAACGGCTTACCATGAAGAAGAAGATGATGATATGTATTATGAAAATGAAATTAAGATGCTTGGGAATGTGAAAGGGATGGGAATAAAGAATAAATACAATTATATTGGAATTGAATTTCGAAGGCAAAAGAAAAAGAAGTAAACCACGAATGCAAAGTATAGAGTATGGTTAGGGGGAATTAGAGAAGTTGGTAAGATAGAAATATCTGGAGGAATAAATTGCCTTGGGTTGAAGGAAAACTATTACAGTATTTTGTAAAACTATAATTTTTTTATTTTCATGTTTTACAATTATTTGACATCTTCCCGTGTCCATTCTTCTCTTTTTTTCCACGTAACTTCCTCCAAGCCTCTTTCTTCCATTGTTATGTACACATTTACTTAAATAAAATTATTATTATTATTATTATTATTATTATTATTATTATTATTATTATTAACTAACTCAATGGCACTATCGAACCCATAGGTTCATGGCAGCACGGACACAAGCTCTCCACACCTCCCTATCCTGAGCTAATGATTTCCAATCATCCCCTGTATAATATACTTCCCACAAATCATGGTTAATCATTCTCCCACCTCATTTCTGGTCTATTGGGCGCTTTCCCTATGGTTTTCCTACAAGAAGCTTCCATGCCCCTTTTTAATTCCCCCATTCGTGCCACATGTCCCGCCCATCACAGTTTACGAGGCTTAATTATTCTTATTATTGCTGGTTTCCCACAAAGATCATGTAGCTCATTGATACGCAGTTTCCTCCATTCGCCTGTCAATCTCTTTTTGGTCCAAAATTTTTCCTAAGAACTTTATTCTCAAATACTCATAATCTTTTCTCCTCCCTTAAAGTAAGAGTCCATGTTTCCCATCCATATAATGTAACTGGGAGAATAACAGTTTTGTATTTTTCCAGCTTAATGTTTTTTTATATAAGTTGGGACAATTTATTATTATTATTATTATTATTACTTAAAGCAGGATTATAATGTTACCTAAATAATAACATTAAAAATAAATAAATAATTGTTTATTTAAAATTATTTTTATACAGAAATGTTAACTTTAAATGGAAACTTAAATATTTCTTGTTAATCATTGTTGAATAAAAATCTCATCCTAATATCTAAATATTTTAATAGATAAAACTATTCTAAATAATTCTTTTTAAAATTGTTTTAATTCGTTTTAAAACATTTGTATTAAACTGTCCACCGCTGTGGTCTCGAGGTAGTATGAGCTGCCTTGTCACGCAGCGGGCACCGGTTCGATTCCCGGTCGAGACATGCTCTTGGGTGAGGTTTTTTTCGGGGTTTTTCCTCACCTGTAACGCAAATGTCAGGAAACGTAAGGCCCAATGGTCCCCGAAAATCATCCGACCATCATCATCATCATTAAAATCATCATCCTTCACCGGTGTGGAAAGCAATTGGAAGCTACCACACCTATAATTCCCTAGTAAACCTGCAAAGCATAGTATGAAAATGCTATGATTGTAGTGAAAGACCTGCCCTCGAGCAGAATTACTGTGGATTGATGTATTAAACTTTAACAGTCTTACTAATAAAAATCTCTTATACAGGCTTCCATCAGTTGTTTACTTATACAATGCATATGCCTTATGTAGATCACGTATAATTTCCTTACTAATAAACGTTGTGTCGGAGCTATATAACAATACAACCGTTATACACAATACGTCACATATTCGTCATCACTATGACGTCAGAACAATATTACGCGCAGTTTGTAACAGAAATAAAACAACATCAACTACTGATTAATTGTGTAAGAAATGAGTATGGATAAGAAATAATAGAGATTCCCTAATTGGTAAGGTACGGAAAAAATAAATGCGTTTTAATTTATTTACATTTTCCTTTACGCAATGTCAAATATATCGAAGAATTAGTTTCACAGATAATGTGCTGCCATCTAACGTCAAGAATTTCGAACAATTCTTGGAAACTAATAATTTTTTCCCCCATTACTTATGAATTATATGCAGTGTTTTAAGATGCGTTTAGAAAACGTTCAAAATAGTACAAAACGTTATCGACAACAGAATAACGCTTTAGGCGAAAGAGAAATCATTGCAGTTTGATCGGGAATCGAACCTAGGACCCCATGGGCTGTAGTCAGAAACTCTAACCACAAGACTATCAATCTAACATGTGGTCTACTGCGATAATAGTGCCTCTATAATTAAATACATTTTTTATTTCGGTATGTGTATTATGTTTTAATGATGCAAGAGAGTCTTGTTAAAATAATATTATGAAGCATTTAAACTACATTCAAGTTAAATCTTGTCTACAGCAATTATTGTAGAACATATTCTTTTGTGAATCAATGTTCAATTTAAAAATATTATTAGGCCTAATCGAGACTGAGTGTAACAAAAGGCATTTTATGATGCCTTTATTTTCCTACCCAAAGCTTTATTAATATTATTTATGTCATGTGCATCCATCAAACAGTCATTAAAATGTTGCATTTTGCGTTAAATTTAAGGAAACTTTCATCAATGTCATAAGAAAACAATCAGTTGATCTTGAAGTCCGACATTTTGTCCAGTTATACAATCCTTAAACAAGACTGGAGACATGTATAACGATTCTCATGTAAAGTTGTACACCTCTTATACACTGAAGAGCTAATACAGTGTTTATTAGTAAGAATTTTCAACTGAGATGTGTATAAACCTTGTATAAAAGTTATATATGGATTATAGTAAGAGGGTAAAAGTAAAACTAAATAACTTTATATTCTCACAGATATTAGTAAGGTAAATTGTGTTGGGAATTAAAAGAAATTATCGTTCTAATAAGCCCAATCTAATTTAACTTTATGTTAATTACATTTATTAACCAATAGAAATTTAAGAATAAATCATGTGACCTAATAATAAACTTAATAACAGTAATATGTTAAATTTATTCATTCTGATGTCGACTATCAATCCGAGTAGAAGCAAAATTAGCTCAAGATAATTTTATTTCCTCTCCGATTTATGGTTAGAGTGAAATAATTTTGAAACTAAGAATAATCTACGATATTCAAAGGAGAAGAATTAATTTATACATAATGAAGAATTATACCACTAAAATTTAACGTAGTTTACTTGGAAATACAAGATTGAGAAAAACTTGAATTATTTCTTCGTACAACATTTTTTTTTTATAAAGAAGCGTCCGGTAATTATCCTCTGACCCTTGAGAAGAGAATCTACAGCTGTACCGTAACTACCTAAAATAATACAGCATCCAAACCAAAATTCCAACTTTAAACTTAAACCCTACCGAAACAACCTTCATACTACTACTACTACTACTACTACTACTACTACTACTACTACTACTACTACTACTACTACTACTACTACTACTACTACTACTACTACTACTACTACTACTATTACTACTACTACTACTATTTTTTTTTGATTGCGGATGAGCCCATGTAGGACTACGCAAAGTACTTAGAGGCGTTTCCTTTGAGCCCAAATTTCTTTCATTCTTTTGCTATGAGCTTGTTTTCTATCATCGTCCAAGTTGTTCCAGTTTTTTCTTCGGTTTGTCCTCTTGATCAACTTGCTACTTATTCACATTAATTCAAAATATATGTTTGGGATATCTTCTTTAGTAATTCCTGCCAATTTTAAGTCCTTTTTGACTTCATCAATCCACTTCATAGTATCCACTGGAGCTTTACTTCTGTTTTCGAAGAATTCCATTATCTGTTATGTAAGCCTATTTGAGTTCATTCGTTTAATATGGCCATACAATTTTAACCTTCGTTTTCTAATATCACTATGAATGTCTGTATACATTTTTATTTCCTTTTTACTTCTGAGTCTAAATGCTTCACCTATGAATTGTGGACCTAAAACTTTTCTTATAATTTTGCATTCTTTTTTCACTATATTTTCGATATCTTTTTTTTTCTGTTCAAAATTAATGTCTCTGCTCCATAGAGGCACTCTGGTTTAATTACAGTGTTATATTGTCGTAATTTTGTATGTAAAGATTATTATTATTATTATTATTATTATTATTATTATTAGTATTGTTATATATACATTTTCAGAATAATTGAGAGTGCCGAGTTGGGGCTGATCCCCTGTTAGTTACAAATTCCTGTGACATTTGAATGTCACGTTTAGTTAGTAAGAAGTTGGTGCTGTAGAGTAGGTTGATTAACGACCGGTAACCTTGCTGACAGGTAGCAAGCTTCAGTGATCGGAAAGATTGTATTAGAGATGCTTCAATACGTCATAATTGATCGGTTCCATTGTATTAGGGTAACTAGATCAACACATTCCATCGCTGTCTTCCTGTTGGATTCTCATTACCGTGTGAGGAAGCTCCGGCATACGACCTTGCGCTTATCTCCGTCCCCGACATGATCATCGCTGTCATTCTTTCCCATTATTCTTAATCACAATAGTCATACTCATTGTCGATATAATCACCGCCCATATTGTTTTATTATCCTTATTTCATGATTACAGATATTATTGTTGTCTTAATTATATATTTTTATCGAAATAACTTTATCATTTATATGATTTTCATGATTATTTAACTCATGCTCCACATGGGAGTCAATGACCAACCACTTTTCAATTAATTTTGTTTTACTACCAATCACAATCGTGTTTCACCTCGATAATTTTCGATTTCTGTTTATCATATTAAAGAAAGCTCCACCTTTTTAATATTCTGAACAGGTTAGATCATTATTTTGCAGTGACTGATTTTCCAACAAATACGTTGATTGTAACAAATAATGAACAGATTCCTTCGAACTACACATTTGAAAATTGTGTGTTCAATAATTGTGTATTTTAAACAATGATTTTACTAAGTTGTTTCCTAAAAAATAATAACATACAATGTTGGTTATAAAATACAGTTTAATGTGTTTCATTTTTCCTCGACTAGGCTGCATTCTTACAATATTGCGATCCTATTTGGCAATAAATAATATGATCAAGTTGCAGTGCATGAACAAATGAAACAACTAAACATTTTTCATTTGTTTTCAAACATCGCCGTTTACATTAAATATATAACCATTTTAAAATTCCGATATTTAAATAATGATTTGTGAGTAAACAACTTAATCCCATTCGTTAAATAGTCCTAAAAAATGCCACTCTTGATTTTCAAATCCTCTAGATAAATTTGAAATCACTCATGATATTCCTTATGATAAACATCTAGAAAAGGTAGATAAAGAGCAAGCTATAGGCCTATAAATACATAAATAAATAAAACTATATATATATATATATATATATATATATATATATATATATATATAATTTAGTTGTTATAATTAAATTTTTGACACTTAGCATGAAGGTCAATTATGATATGAAAAGAAAAATTCCTGAGCCGGGATTTGAAACCAAGGCCTGTAACTCTATACGTTAGCGCGCTTTCAACTGCACAACTCTGGCATACCAGCACAAACATTTAATTTAATTTTATTTATTAGCGCAGTTGGAAGCGCACTAACGTTAGAGGTCTCAGGTTCAAATCTCGGCTCAGGCATTTTTCATGATAACTAAGGTTTTCTTTTCTCAAACCATGGGTTCCCTATGTCAAATTACTTATCTATGACACCTCTAATAGTAATAGCGATAATAATAATAATAATAATAATAATAATAATAATAATAATACTAATAATATCAATAATAATACTATTCTTTACTAGGAATTTCTCTACAATACAGTAGTTTTCATACAACCCATTGTAAAACTTACTCCTCCATAAATCCCTATTCTCTGCTTCGCTCTCTATTAATCCCCTCGACATAATACTCCTATCACTCCTTGAATCCACTATTCTTTTGGTCTCCCCTTTCTTCTTT
Organism: Diploptera punctata; assembly: GCA_030220185.1. Lineage (NCBI taxonomy): Eukaryota > Metazoa > Arthropoda > Insecta > Blattodea > Blaberidae > Diploptera > Diploptera punctata. The sequence continues at coordinate 504,357 of JASPKZ010004551.1, read as the reverse complement.
TGCCCTTCAAAATTTTATATGAAGTTAGGTGTGCTGTCATCTGACATCCTCTTTACGTGGCCAAAACATTTCAGTCTTTTTCAAAGTAAAATAAAAAAAGACATAATAATAATAATAATAATAATAATAATAATAATAATAATAATAATAATGGTAATGTTACTATAGCACATTTTCGGCCATGGTTGCTACCAAGATTTTCCTCCATTCGTTTCTGACCAAAGTCCTTATTCTTTACAGATCGTTGTCCAATAATACGTCCACCTTTAATCTCATGTAATATCTCAACAATAATATTTTTGACAGGGCAGAATTGTCCACCCTACGTCCAAACCAAACTTGGAGGACCAAGTCTCAAATTTATATTCTTGGGACCAGGTAGTCCCGCGCCGTAGCCGAGCGGTTAAGATAGGAAGCCTTGGCGCAGAGCTACGGGACTTGCGCTGGTTCGAGTCTCCATGGGGGAAGAAATTTTCTCATGGTATTTCGGCCAGTATGGGACCGGTGCCCACCCAGCATCGTGAGGCAATTGGGTAGCTGCAATAAGTAGCGGCTCCAGGTTGAGGAACCAGCTATAACGGCTGGGGGACTCGACATGCTAACCACATGTCACCCCTACACTGGCTGTTGATCATCTACCTCTGTGATTGACACATATGGATGTGAAGGGCCAGCAGCCGGCTGGTAAAAGGGCAACCGCTGAAAAGTGGAAAGACCCTCAACCGGAATCGGGACCAGGTAACCCAGTTATATCTCCAGGCACTAGATGCCCAGTATGATAGCCTTTTACGACTCGTAGCCTATAAGCTACGGTTGGACTGCTCTATTTTCTGGTCACTTATAACAACATTAAGATTAATTAATTTACATTCTGAATAATAATAATAATAACAACAACAACTACAACACAACAACAACAACAACAACAACAACATCATATTGGATTTTCAAAATGGATTCAGAAAGGGAAGATCCTGTTCCGACTGTATATTTACAATGGCTCAATTATTTGAAAAGCATCTCGAATTTAACATCCCAATATATATAGGATTTATAGACTATGAAAAAGCTTTTGATATGGTAAATATAAATAAATTATGGGATATAATGACAAATAAAGGTATTCCATAACATATGATTATGGCTATACAAAATATATATGTAAATAATAAAATTGTAATAGACAGGGGTTTTAAATCTGAACAACAACAAAATGGTAACAATAAATCGTGGTGTCAGACAAGGGTGTCCTTTATCAACTTCTCTTTTTAATTTATATATAGATGAAGTTATGTTAAAGTGGCAGATTCATTTAAATAAACATTTTAAAATAAATAATAAACTGTTGGATACAATATTATTTGCTGATGATCAAGTAGTGATTTCTAGTTCAGAAGATGATCTACAAAGAGCTATTTTTAATTTGGAAAAAATAAGTGCCAATTACAATTTAAAAATTTCAAAGAATAAAACTAAAATTTTAGCATATAAAGGACATGATACCTTAAGAGCAAAAATAGTAATTGATAATACAATTTTAGAGCAGGTGAGCAGTTTTAAATATCTAGGTTTCAATTTATCATATGTTAAAATTGAAGATATTAATGACAAAATAAATAAATTTAATCCAATGTGTGGCACTATTAAAAGAACCCTTAAAACACAAAAAAGAGAAACAAAAATTAAATTTTATAAAGTAATGGCTGTTCCTGTATTGATGTATGGATCAGAATGTTGGACGATCACTATAAGACAAGAACAAAGATTGGAAGCAACTGAGATGCGATTTTTAAGAAATATAGCAGGATATACTCTGCTGGATAAGAAAAAAAGAATGAAGATATAAGAAAGGAACTAAATATTTTCAAACTTACAGACCGAATAATTAAATATAGGAACGACTAGAAAGAACATATTGATAGAATGCCTGAAGGAAGGTTTCCAAAATTATTGCTAAATTATGAACCGCACGGAAGGAGAACTGTTGGACGCCCGCACAGAAGATGGTGTGAACAATTTTAACAATTCTAGCTTTCATGAAACCGGAACGAGCCAATGATGATGATGATGATGATGATGATGATGATGATGATGATGATGATGATGATGATGATAATAATAATAATAAAAATAATAATAATAATAATAATATTAATAATAATGATGTAAGATATAAATTTAAATTAAAATGTACCTGTTGGCAGGAGCCGTCGTCCTCAACTTTGTTAAAATAATGTATGTAAAATATTATTAACTGGAGATCTTTCGGAAGTTAACTTCCATCATTAACAGTATAAGTATGCGCTACTAGTAGTTAAGACGCTGTAGACGTCGTTGGTCTTGATGCGTCTCCAGTAGGAACTGACTGGTTTTTAAGTATCTTATATAAGGGATTGTATGTTTGAGGTGTGTTCTCATTCAGTAGCAAGTTGTTGTCGACTTGTTTCATGATTTCAAGCTCTTCCAGTAGATTAATTTTAGCAGGAATTCTTTCACGGTGAACTGTCGATAGAGTGTGTTCAATTATGTGCATAATTTACCGAGAAAGAATTCCAGCTAAAATTAATCTTTCTCATTACATGTTCCCGTACGCTGTGTCGTATAGCGAGGCTGCAATACAGAGATAACAAATAGTGTGCTTTTAAATGGCCCGAAACCTAACTTGACAACCATTTAACGATATTTCACATATGTTTAAGGATTATCCCTTCCATAGAGAAGTGGCGCTAACACACACCTCCTCTAGCCGTGCAGACTTAACTTGGACGAGTAATAAATGGGACAATGTGATCGCCACAAATTGAACGAGGAGAACCCTCTCAGTTGAGGTTTGTACACAGAGCAGCTGGGACAGAAACTTGAAGGTGGCAGCCCTATCAAATGTATCTATCCTGCGCAGCGCTTGTAACGCGGCTACGGGACATCAACTTTACTAAATTTCTCAGATTCTTTGAAGAGATAGCGTGAACAACTGTTTTGAGACGGAATGGATCAAAATAACTAATCATCGTCGTCGATGATGTTGCTATGCTTCTTACCATTGTTATAGATATTATTGATTTATTTTCTTTTGTAATTTTCTTGTCCTAAGGAATGCTATTTAATCTAGACATTCCTGAATAATAATAATAATAATAATAATAATAATAATAATATAAATAATAATAATAATAATAATAATAATAATAATAATAATAATAATTTTTTTATTATTTCGGCTTTTACAATGAATATACATTTTTCCGGTACCCATGTTCACAGTTAACTACACATTTGTTTCAACACATTTTTCCATTCCTGTCTGTTCATCCATATATCTTCTTCTATTTCCCATTCCCTCTTAGCTTCATTGTTTCCCTGAATCCACGTAATAGTTGGTCTACCCTTCTTTTTTTCCTTCCCTGTGGTTCCCAATCCATGATTATCTTATGTAGTCTTCCGTCTTCCATTCTTCAAATGTGTACGTACCCAATTTAATTGTTTCTTCTTTCTAAAATCTAATATTGAATATCGTAACGGCATGTTTTCTTTTATATATGAATTTCTGATTTTATCCTTCCTGGATATTCTTGCAGCACGTCTCCAGTAGTCCATTTCAGTGGCGAGCAATTTTTTTTTTCATTTGTGCATTTAAAGCCCACACATCAGCTCCATAGGTAATAATGTTTCTGATTATTGTATTAAAAATATTTTTTTTTTGTTTCTTTGAAGATATGTTTGTCCCATACTATTCCATTTAGGGCAGATATAGCATACTTTCTTATATTGATCCTGTTTCTTATCTCTGTTTCTTGTTTTCCATCTTTAGTAATTTTAATTCCCAAATACTTGTATTCTTCAGGGTGTTTAATTGTCCCTAAATCTTCTTCTAGTATTAAATCTTGAGGATGATCCCCTATTGTCATATATCTAGATTTATCCATATTGAAATAATAATAATAATAATAATAATAATAATAATAATAATAACAATAATAATAATAATAATAATAATAAAATTTACACAAAGTGTGTTCCAACAAACAGACACAACATATAGCATTATCAAGAGCTCTTTAAGTTCTTAAGAATTTTAACATTGTGGTAGAAGAAACAACTGTAGTATTTTACACAGATAACCAAATTACTCTCTCTCTCTCTCTCTCTCTCTCTCTCTCTCTCTCTGCCCCTAAGAAATAATCATGACCCAGTTACATGGCAGAATAAATACGAAGAAACCTCAAGCAACTAAAATAATTACACTGGTTGATGCATTTCGGATGGATAAAGGCACATGCTGGTTACATTGGAAATGAACTAGCAGATGAATTAGCAAAAGAAGCAAGAAGAGTATAATAACAAGGAACTGAGTATAGTAGGAAATACAAAACTGCTCTTATCAAAGATATTAAAGAAAGCCTACAAAAATGGCAGACAGAATGGATCACTTCAACAAATGGTGCTTATCTTCGATCTGTTCGACACAGACTACAACATGACTTCTACGATGACTGCAATTATTACTGGACATGGGTTGACAAAATCTGAATAATTAATGACCCAGTTTGTTCCTGTCTTCAGGAGGAATAAACTGTGGTTCATATCATTTATAGATGCAAACAACTTGAACACCAGAGAGACATTTTAAAACAATCCATAATTTTAAAACTTGGGGAATAGCCAGTGGATCTATACAGACTAAGAGCTCACTATTTCAAGTTTTTTTTAAATTGTTGAATCGATCGATTTTAAAACATTGTAAATATTTTTTTACACCACATGATTAACATTGTTATATTTCGTGTTTATTTATTAGTTATATTTTGTAATAATGTATTTACATAGCTAATTAAAACATAGCAGTAGTAAAACATAAATAAAATATCCTCAACTAGTGCCCAACTCACGGTCGGGTCGGGGGATGATATGAAGCCCCTTATATAGAGATCTGTGAATTACAAGGGTGCCGGCCGACCACGCCTGACGCACCATCACAGAGACAGATGAATGAAATTAAACGAAATGGATGAGATGAGTATGGAGAAATGGTGGAATGAAATTTTGGCAGGGGAAAACGGGAGAAACCCCGAGAAAAACGTGCCCAAGCTCCGTTTCGTCCACCACGAAAACCCACAAGAAGTGACCGAGACTCGATCCCGGGATCGCAGCGGTGAGAGGCGAGCGTCTAACCGCTTGCGCCACGGAGCCGCCTATCATGTAGCATTATAGGTACATAATGTAATGAAACATGCTGAATAATAAATAAAATAATAATAATAATAATAATAATAATAATAATAATAATAATAATAATAATAATAATAATAATAATAATAATAAATAAAATAAAATAAAATAATGTACAGTACTTATGATCATCATCATCATTATCATCATATGACATTCACAAATTTAGGCCATTTGTTGAGAAGAATGAACTAAAGCTGAGATGTGGGTAGGGGCAGCCATAGCCGTCGGTCTGTTTCGGGCTCAAGAGAAACACCATCCAGAAGTATTTTGAGTGGACGTCCTAGTCTTCTTCTTCTTCTTGCAGGCTGATATCTTAACATTTGTTTGGATATCCTGTGATCTTCCATTCGATGAACATGTTGCATCCATCTTGACTTATAATCAGAAATTTTGTTTTCGAAAGGTTCCACGTGTAATTCTTCTAAGATGTCTTCAATTTTTTGTGATCTAGTAGTGTGTATCCTGCAGTCCTCCGAAGGTATTTCATTTCAGCAGATCTAAGTCTCTGTATATCCTTCTGTAATTCCTTCTGGATTTCTTCGTGTTGAGACTTGCAAGTAAAGTTAAATTTCCTTAGGATGGATTACTGGCCCGACGCTAAGTAGTCCAATGGTAGGGCTGCTACCTTTTAGTCTCTGGACAGACATTAGGATACCACATTTACTCAGTACCCGATGGAACGGTTTTACCGCCGTGACTCCGTCCTTATGATAATTCAAGTAATAATAAACAAAAATTTCATAACTTGTGTAATGTAATTAAATTATAGATTATCGTAAGGCAACATTAATTTGAACTTGGTTAGTAAGTGGAATAAACTGGCGTGAAACGTATAAAATACTGTTATAAAATGTGCAGTGAGAGATAAACATTTAAACTTAAACACGATGTTTGTTGAACCTTCACAGTATGCAACATACGAACTTGGAATTAAGTGAGAACATCATTGGAGAGATGAGCATAAAAATGGTTTGGGTAAGAGACCGGAACGGAAATCATTCGTAACGCATATTACAAAACTATGTTGAAAACAAGCTATAAATTTGATTTATAGTTTAATCCTCATGTTCAGGTCTGTTTAATAGCAATAATGCCACCCAAAGTTTTACACTTGGCTTCTACTGACCTCTGGGATTGTATTACACGTTTTTATGAATTTCACATCTTTTTTATGTCTTTAATATCATAGTTCAGTGTTATCAATGTAAACTGTCTTATTTTAACACAATACGAAGCTACTGACAGTATCATCACTGAAACGGATTGAATTATAAATATAATTTACTAGCATGCGCCTAAATAAATTAAATGTGTTTCTGTTTGGTTGAATAAGTAAAAATAAAAATAATTACAATTTATATCATAATTATTTTTAGAGGTTCTCTTGGCATAAAAGAGGTGAAAGACAAAAATGGTTATAGAGAATTATCAGTAAAAGAATAACCGCCATGCGCTTGCTACGCTTGCCCGGGAATCTAGTCATTTCATTTTCTTAACATCAGTGAGCTGAAAGATACAAATGGTTATTATGAGTTATCCGTAAAAGATAGATATATGCTGTCGCGGACTTTTTTTTGTAGATTTTTTAAATATATTCAATTCTGTGTATATTAATGTGGTGTGTACGTTATAGTATAGGCAGCGTAAGTAATTTAAACGTCCAAAAAGTTCCTAAAAACACGTTTTCCACTACATAGGGCGATTTATAAGGGTGAAGGAGTTGAGTATTACAACTCTCTTACAGCTAAAATCTTCCCGGAAACTCCCGAATATTTTGCAAAAAGCTCCATCACAATCAGATGAATGGTATAGTATAAACGGCAGACAGACAGACCGACAGATATTCGTTTATATATATATATATATATATATATAGGCCTATATATACGGTATATTAGCTAATACCCGGCGTGCGCTGCTACGCCTAAATAAATTAAAATTAATATGATTTTATGTTTAGTTGAATAAGTAAATGGAAAAATAATTATACATTTATATTTTTTTTAGATATCCCGTGCTGATTACCCGGCGTTGCCCGGGAATCTACTTATCCCGATCTTCTTGACACAAATGAACTGAAATACGAAAATTAATCTGTTTTATGTTTAGTTAAATAAGTAAAAGGTAACATTTACATGGTAATTATTTTTAGATACGCCGTGCTGTTTACCCGACGCTGTCCGGAAATCTACTCATCCCGATCTTCTTAGCATAAATGAGCTGAAAGACAAAAATTAATGTACTTCTTATGATTAGTTGAGTAACTAAAATGAAAAATAATCATAAATGTATATCGTAATTATTTTAAGATTCACCGTGTTGATTACCCGATGTAGCCCGGGAATCTACTTATCTCGATCTTCTTGCCATAAATGAGCTAAAAGATAAACTGCTGCTATGCTTGCACAGGAATCTACATACTTGTCTCGATCTTCTTGGCATCAATGAAAGACAAAAATGATTATTGTGAGTTATCCGTAAGTGATAAACATATGCTGTCGCGGACTTTTTTGTAGAGCTTTTTGAGATATTCAATTCTGTGTACATTAATTTTGTGTATTTGTTAAGGTTTAGGCAGCGTAAGCCATTTAAGTGTCCAGAGAGCTACTTTTTTCATGTATTCCACTACAACGGACGATTTTTAAGGGTATAGGAGTTGAGTATCACAACTCTCTTATAGCCCATGTTCATCCCGGAAATCTTCTGAACATTTTGCAAAAAGCCCTATCACAATCGTATCAACGGGGCGGCCGATCATAAAGTTGGAACAAGCAAACATTCATTTTTATATATTAGACATAATATTATATCTTAAGTAGATAAAACGTTAAAATATACGCGTATATTTATTTCACTTCAAGACTTTCTAGTGTGCTATTTTATTAATGTTATCCTCTTTTTGTAACTTTCATTACGGTGAATATAAAAAAACTGTCTGTTTGTCTATATCCTTACATCCCCACGCGTGTGGGACAAGGAGAGTTGCAAGAGCTACTTAATCAAGATAATTTAGTTACTCATATTTCCGTACAGATATCAGCACGTGTTAAGTGGTTAGCTCATTGTCTCAAAGACACATAGTAGGGAATTAAGGTTTTATTTGGATGGAAAAGGGCGATTAAAATTTGCAAAGTTATTCTAAATTAGTCATGAGTTTCTTTTACCAGCCCATAAAATCTTCAGACTCGGGACCCATGGCTTTAAGTTCCTTGAGAAGGACTTCTCCTTTGGATTTTCCATTCTAAAAAATCCATCGACTCGAGCTTGATTTGAATCCACGACCCTCGGGACTAGAGCCAAGGAACCAAATTGATATAAAACATATTTTTAATAATTCTACATCTACAATGGCGTAATCCAAAGTTGAGCCTTAGCCTCCCTTTTGTTAGGAGTTACTAGACCAAGTTAATTTAGTTACGCCTATTTGCCCACAGATGTCATGGATGGTATACCGTCATACTTACCAACCGAATATGACATCTAGCAGACAACTAAAGGTATTACTAGGATGATAAGGTCGGTGAATTTTACTTAGAGGCCTTTCTATTTAGACTTAAATATATTTTACGAACCTGAAAAACTTCAGACTACTGTGTCTACTGCTACATCTCCCTGACACAAGAAATTAGGGGTTGCCGGATTTTACTGTAGTTTGTTTAAAAGTAAATTTAATTTTCCCTTTGTATTTGGTCTCTCAACAAATGAATTGACAATGTTTATCTAATTATATTAATTTCATTCATTTTAATTTGTATAGGTAAATATTTATTTATAGTTATTTATTTAGGCTATAATTATATTATTTTCTGTATATTTTTTCAATGATTGAGTCGAAGAGATGATCTTAGGGTATTCACTATGTCAGTTCAGATACATTATTATTATTATTATTATTATTATTATTATTATTATTATTATTATTATTATTATTATTATGCCTGTTATTATTATGTACGTGGTAAAAATTAAATTATCGAAAGTTACTAATACTTTGATATCTTTTCTCAGACCACATGCCTTTAATTTTGATTTAGATATTACTTTACTAAAATTAAATTGTCTAAATACTGTTAAAAAGCCATCCTCTGATATATTATCCGCATTTTCTCAAAAATATTTTTATTTTAATTTTCGGACAACTGCGGCTAGCATAACACAAGATTATCTTGGGTACAAATATATTCATGAGAAGGATCTCAAGATATGACGTATGTAACTTGAAACGTAATAATAAAAACCGCTCTGTAAAACTGCAACAACTATTCCTACAGAGGCAATTCACTACTTTCAATTTTATACAAGAGGCCAACATATGTCTTGGTATCGAGATTTTCTGCTTTTACTGATGACAATAGAAGATACTCATGTGGGTTTAGAATAAATTGATCTGCAATATATTTCCAGTATAAGACCTATTCTAGAAAAGATAGGGCAATATGATAGCACTGTGAAACAACTACATATATGTAGACATCACATAGGCATACAATTCAATTAAGAGGGAGAGATTTACAGTATCCTCCCAGAAATCGGAATCCGCAAGAAGTTTGTTACACTTATCCAGATGTGTGTAAATGGCAAGGAGTGAAGCACTATCTCCTATGCTATTCATATTTGAACTCAGATATTCAGAAGGTAAAGAGAACATAGCCACTCAATTGTATTAATCAATTAATTATATAATTAGGCTGATTATGTAATATATTAGGCGATAATGAGGAAATAGGCTACCAAAAGTCAAGGCAGAGAAAGATATGAAAGGAAAAGAGACTCCTCACAACCCCACTTAAAATTCGTCACAACTTACCACAGCATCCTCCCCGAGGAATCTGGAGCTGGAAGTCAGTATCAATGACATTGAAGATAATGGTCAAATCCATTATTATATACAAACGGGCATTTATCAACAAATGAGGAAAACGTCGAATAAGTGTGGAAAAACAAATACCTAGGAACAATAACACTGGTCAACATGATTTTTGCTCATGAGTAATAGTTGTGCATAATGCAGTTTTTATCGTGTTTTCAAATATGTATTCGGAATTTCTCCATCACTCACAGTTTTTTTTATTTCAATTTCAATTATTGGATTTAAATAATTATTTTTTTAATAAACGCTTTTTTCGTCCACTTGTCCATTGTAAAATAAAACCAAATGAGGCAACTCAAATGGTTTCAGCTATGGAAAAGAGATAGCCTATCAAGGCGAATGGAATCCTAATATGCTGGCCGATTTTTGTTGGACCATCAAGAGGGATGCTCCACAGGTGAAATATAGCAGAAAATCGTCATTTCGTACTTTCTAGGTGAATCCGAATGTTCGAATATTGTGTAGTTACGAATGTAAAAAATATTAAAATGTTTGAAATTATAAATGCCTGTCTCTCGGAAATCTTGTGTGATGGAGAAACGCCGATGTCATATTTGAATTCAGGAGAACAAATACTATCAGAATCACATATTTTTCTTTCTGAGACAAAAAACAAAGTTAATTTTTTGTTGCTCAGTGTAATCACCCTACAAATAGGAATGAGATGCAAAAGCTGTTAAATATAGGCTCAACTGTGGAAATGCATGCTACAATCCATTACAGGAACACTAGTCATCTCTGTATTCGGGGAAAAAATGTAAACGACGTTATTTCCAGTTAACCTGTATGGATGTAAAACTTGGTCCCTTGCTTTAAGAGAGGAGTAAATAATATTATGGGTATTTGAGAATAAAGTGCAAGTAAACAGAGAGGCGGATATAGAAAACTGCTTATAACAGTAAGCTAAATGATATTTATGGGAAACCAGATATAAAAACAATTAGGTCTCATAAACTGCTAATTGGGAATTAAAGGAGACATGGAAAGTTCTTATAGGAAAATAGAGCGAAAGCGTCCAATAGTAGACCAAGAATGAGGTTGAAGAATAACATTAACCATAATTTGAGAGAGGTGAATTAGGATAAATAAATAATGATTGGAAAATTCATCAGTAGTCTATAGGGATGTATGGATATTATATGTTCGCGTAGTGAAGTTCCGCATCAGAGAGTGCCAGTGTGTTAGTTACATGAATACCCTCGATTTAAAATATATATATTGATATTGAAATTTGTTTTACCATGTAAACTGAATTTTTAGATTACGATTTACAAACATAGCCTTAAATATACAATATATTGATAACAGGAGTGAGAGGTCGCTCAAGAAAGATTCTCATGGATAAATATTGAACCCAGCCAGAATAGGTAAAACAGGGCTAAATCTCTTTGCACAATTATTGTCATAGGCCTAAATAATTTTGCCCACTACGAGTATGAATCTGTTATAATAAATTAAACAAAAAAGATTGTAACCTAGTTGAGCACGGTGGCACCTGCCAGGAACTCATTTTAATTACTTTATTTTGGAAACAAAAAGTATATATAAGGCCAATGAAATAAAAGCAAAACAGATTAGAAATAAAAAGGAAAACCCACTAAGGAAAATATAAATAGAAAATAAAAATAAATAAATATATAATCAATTATAAACATAATATAGAAATAAAAAATAAAACAAAATATGAAAAATACAAAAAATAAAAAAAAATATGAATAAGTGAAGTTATGAAGTTTATGAAACTAAGCTAATAATTCTGCATATGAAATGTAGGCTATATAAGATATTTAAATGCAAGAGCACCGCATTACAAATTATGTCATCTCAACTTATTTTCAAAGTACTGGTAATTGTTTTGTATTGTACGATAATTTTTTAACGTCAACACTATTTTTTTCTGTATGATATAGCTTACTCGCCTCCCCTCATACTGTTTCCTATTATTCTCTGTCTGTTTTGATTCGTAACAGTGTCGCGAGTTTCATTCATTTCTATCCAGCAAATATATTCTTTACCTCCAAGTTGTCTGCTTCTCTCCAGCCTACCTAACAAAGTTTAAACCTCTCTTTTATGATGCATTCTCAACAATGCTCTTATCATTCGAATCATCTCTTTAGTATTCAGTATGAAATGTGTATCTTTCCCTTCCTCCTATCTTTTCTTTCCTATTTAGTCACCCTTACGTGCTCTACGCTTTCCGGGCCTCGCTGGGAAACTGCATGTATGATTTGTGTAGCTAATATTTTAATATAGGCTAATTCTTTAACATGTAAATAGGAAAAGTTTCAAAACATTCTTGCATATTGAAATACTGAGTTCTTCATTTATAATAATGGGCACACGGCGCTTTGCCTGTGCACGGTTGGGTGTGCCACAGCCGGCTTTGCTCTTACATAAACTCCTCGCGTAAAGCATGTATAAAAATCTTACCTGGATGCTGGAAATGTCGTCCACTCTCGGCTAAACAGGCATTATATCGGGAAAACACATTCTCATTCACTTGATTAAGTGGCCCAACTGTAATGTTTTCGATTTCATTTCTAATATTTTGTTTTAGTTCTTCCAATGTATGAGGATTTGACTCCTAAATTTTGTCTTTCAGGTTACCCCACAAGTAAAAATAACACACTGTTAGATAAGGGGAGCGAGAGGGCCATACACCAGCACTAATCACTCTATCTTGAGACACTTTCCTAATTTTATTCATGGACTCCTCTGCTGTATGAGCAGTAGCAGAATCTTGTTGAAACCACCCAAATGATTTTTCTTCTTCTGTCAGGTCACAAAAAATGGGGTCAAAATGTCATTTCGTTACCCCTCTACATTTATAGTCTGCTGGGTCACCTTGTTTTAAACAATGGACACATGTACACTTATAAGGTTTTAGTTTTAATAATTTAGTTGCTCTATGTGTAGAAGACTGAAATTCCCAACTGTTGTGCTAATTTTGGTATGAATTTTGTTGGTGTACGTTCAAAACTAGCGCATATTTCGTCCAACTATTCCTCTGTTAAAAGTGTACGTTTGCGCTTTCATTTTTTGTTTAACATAGAACCAGTGGTTTAGAATTTATTTACAATCTCGTGAATTGTAAATCTGGAAGGAATTACTTCGCCAGGGAACTTTTGAATATACTCCGTGCGACCACGGCTTGGTGATTCACAATTAAAATAACTTTTACACGCAAAAATCCGTTACTCTAGATTCAATCGCCTGTTCATATTGCTGTACAATACAGTAATGCCGAGTGCCGCTGCTAGCAGATGCGCGCGCTTAAAGGCAGCCGGTAGTGGGGGAACCTAGCAAGGGCTCGGGAGAGGCGAAACGCCATGTGCCCGTTAGATTATAAATGAAGAACTCTGTACATTCTGATTAATACGACAGTGAGGAATTTCATATGCATAACAGTCGATATTTAATTTAAAGGAAAAATTGAAATAAAATACTATGAAACGGGTGTGAAATGAGAGAAAGGAAACTTCGGAATAAATTAATATTAATTTAAAAAAATACTAACTTAATAACTAATTGGCTAAAGTATAACACACTACTTTCTTAAATTCAAGTGTAATTTCCTAATTTGACTACTTTAACATTTCAAATTGTATACTTCTTTCTTATATGTATTTTGTGCGAAATTTGTTTTTAGGTAATATGTGTAAGATTACTACTGGAGTTAAATAGGAGTAACCACACTAAAGCATATTTAGTAAATACGCTACAACTCAGAAAAGGTCGAGGGTTCAAGTAACAATTAGGTCAGGATTTTTAAATTTACGTAAATATCTGGCGGCAACATGACCCTAGGTTCGACTTAGCTCTTAATAGAAACAGTATGTTCTGGGAGTAAGGCGACCGTCACGCAGGAATGACAACCCGGCGTATCTAATGCCGTGTAGAAAAGTGGTAGCTCTAAGCTCCACTATGTCAAGGACATCTTAAGGCCTGTGGTATCACTTTACATTTAGCTTTACTGGAGTTAAATATAGACTTTAAAGAAATTATCACTAGTAGATTTTCTTCTTTTTATTTTTTTCTTTAACTAGCTAATACCCAACATGCGCTGCTACGCCTGAAAAATAAATATTGATGGTTAATTAATTATATGGTAAACATTATGACAAACCAAACATGGCGGTTGCTAGAGTAAATTTTTTATTTTAAACTTCTAACGGTCGGAGTTCGCTGATTTTTCAAGAATACGTACCTCGGTTTATTTTAATACGATATCCCGAGATTTTGTTGTGAAACCTGGAAAATTGCGATTGCTAGAGCGATTTTTAAATTTCGTTTCAGGTGAACTCCTACACCCAAATACTTTAAAACATAATAGATAACGACTAAACACTCGCCGCATCTGAAATCCTAATTATACAAAATTTCATGAAAATCGGTTGAACGATTTAGAAGTCTATAAAGGACAAACATACATACATTTGTTTATATTATAGATAAAACAATAGAAAAACAAATGGGTAGAAATTACTTGCATTTGCATCAAATTACATAATAACTTAGAGTTTTACACGATCTTGTTTTCTTTGCGGTCCGAAACATTTCAATAACTGGCAGGATAAATTATTGTTTCGGTAATTTAAGGTTAGGTATTAATTTAGATATCTGTGTGCCACTGAATTGAATAAGACTGTGATGGGTTTGTTAGAATTAACACTAACTATCGGCAAGTCCAAACAGTAAAATTGACATCACTTCAATGACTGATTAATTTATGGACTTTTTTAAAAGGACTGTATAAACATAATAGCCTAATATGCAAGAAGAAATAAATAAAATAATATAAAATGCTAAGAAATTGTATTTTTCAATAAATAAAATATTTAAATTGCGCAGAACAGCGGATTACACCAGATGGGATCGGAAAAGGAACACCGATATCTTAAAAGAATTGAAGACTACGAAAATTTTGGAATATATTAAACAATACCAACTAAATTGGAAACACCATCTTGAAAGAATGAGTTCAAATTGGATCCCCAAAGCTGTTTATAATTATACACCAAGAGGACGAAGATCTTTGGGCCGTCGTATGAAACGCTGGAAGAAAACTTTTCTATAGCATCGTAACAGGCCTTGGCCTAATACTTGGAAGGAAGAAGAAGTATTTAAATTCAAAATATCCGACACGTGAAATAAAAATCAGATTGTGAAACAAATACCAGGAGTGCACTGCTACGCCTAAATAAATGAAAATGAATGTGTTCTTATGTTTAGTTGAATAAGTGGAAGGAAAAATAATTAGGCCTATAAATTTATATGGTAATTATTTTTAGATACCCCGTGCTGATTATCCGTCGTTGCCAGGGAATCTACTTATCGCGGTCTTCTTGGCACAAGTGAGCTGAAAGAATAAAAATTAATGTGTTTTATGTATAATTGAATAAGGGAAAGGAAAAAAAAATATGGTAATTATTTTCAGATATCCCGTGCTGATTACCCGACGTTACCCAAGAATCTATTTATCCTGATCTTCATGGCATGGATGAGCTGAAATACGAAAATTAGTATGTTTTTATGTTTAATTGAAAAATTTATATCGTAATTATTTTTAGATACCCTATGCTGAATACCCGACGTTGCCCGGGAATCTACTTATCCCGAAATTCTTGCCATAAATGAGCTGAAAGACGAAAATTAATGTGTTTTTATGTTTAGGTGAAATTTTTATATCGTAACTATCCAATACCCGGCGTGAGCTGCTACACCCACATGTATTAAATATGTTTTTATGTTTAGTTAAATAAGTAAAAAGAAAAATAATTATAAATTTACATCGTAATTATCAGTATAGCGGTTGTTTGGTCGGGTTAGAGGTAAATTGGCCGGTTTACGGGTAATTTGATCGTTTTATAGGCATATTAATCGGTTTAAGGGCAATTCTATTGTTTTAGAGGTAGCTTGATCGCTTTACGGGCAGTTCCAAGTTTTAGAGGTATTTTAATCGGTTTACTGGTAGTGTTGGTCTATATAGAAGTATTTTGATAAGTTACTGGTAATTTTATAGTTATAGAGGTAATTTCATCGGTTATGGGGTAGTTTGGTCGGATCGGTTGGACTTTTTAGATTATGTTTCTGGGTTAGGTTTGGTATCGGTTAGGTCAGGCATTGGTCAGGCATCTGTCAGGTTAGGTTAAGTTAGGTTCGGT
Organism: Diploptera punctata; assembly: GCA_030220185.1. NCBI lineage: Eukaryota > Metazoa > Arthropoda > Insecta > Blattodea > Blaberidae > Diploptera > Diploptera punctata. Next base: position 488,094 of record JASPKZ010004551.1, on the reverse strand, counting down.
TAGATTAGGATAGGATAGGATAGGTTAAGTTAGATTAGATTAGCTTTAGTTAGATTCGGTTCGGTTAGGTCAAGGTTAGGTCAGGGTTAGGATAGTGTTATGTCCGGGTTAGATCAGGGTTAGGTGAGGTTTAGGTCCGGTTTAGTTCTGGTTAGGTCCGGGTTTGAGTTGGGGTTCGGGTTCGGGTTTGGTTTCAGTTTGAATTCAGTTTGGGTTTCAGTTTTGAGTTCAGTTTTGCTTTCAGTTTTGGTTTTTTGTTTTGGATTTGGGTTTGGATTCAGGCTAGGTTCAGATTAGGTTTGGTTAGGCTCGGTTGGGTTAGGTTTAGATTCGTGTTAGGTTCAGTTTAAGTTCAGTTTAGAGTCAGTGTAGATTCAGTGTACGTTCAGTGTAGGTTCAATGTAGTTTCAGTGTAGGTTTAGTTTAGGTTCAGTTTAGGTTCGGTTAAGTTCAGGTTAGGTTCAATTTAGGTTCAGTTTAGGTTCAGTTAAGTTCAGGTTAGGTTCAATTTAGGTTGAGGTTAGGGTCATGTTAGGTACAGGTTAGGTTCATGCTAGGTTCAGGCTAGGTTTAAGTTAGTGTCAGGTTAGATTCGGGCTAGGTTCATGTTAGGTTAAATTTAGGTTTAAGCTAGGTTCAGGTGAGGTTCAATTTTGGTTCAGGTTAGGTTCAGATTAGGTTCAGGCTAGATTAAGGTTAAGTTAGATTAGATGCAAGTTAGGTCCAGGTTAGGTTAGATTCAGGGTAGGTTCAGGTTAAGTTAGGTTAATGTTAGGTTAGGTTCAGGCTAGGTTCTAATTCGGTTCAAGTTAGGTTCGGGTTAGGTTCACGATCAGTTATGTTCGGTTAGGATAGGTTTGGTTACGTTAGTTCGGTCAGGTCCGGTGAGTATATGGCATGTTCGGTCAGGATGGGTCAGTACATGTCAGGTCAGGTCATTTAAGCGTCTAAAAAGCTACTTTTTTCACGTATTTCACTGCAAAGGGTGATTTTTAAATGTGTAGGAGTTGAGTATCACAACTCTCTTATAGACACAATGTTCATCCCGGGATTCTCCTGAACATTTTGCAAAAAGCCCCATCAAAATTGGATGAACGGTATGGCAGCGCATAAAATACAAACAATCACATTCAATGTAATTACGTAGACTTTCACGGCCGGAGTTGCTATGATGATCTTGATGAAGATTTTCGGGCTGTAGGCCGTGATCGTGAGGCTTGTAGCTCCCCGACGTTTCGCCAGAGACTGCGTCTGGCATCCTCAAGGGTCTGGCGAAACGTCGGGGAACTACAAGCCTCACGACCATGGCCTACAGCCCGAAAATCTTCATCAAGATCAAACACATTCAATTTTATATATTAGATGGTACTTTCGTTTCAGTTTTTTTAAATGGAAAAATAATTTAAGTAGTTACATTAAAACAGACTAACTTAAAGTGATTGCAATATACTGTATATTTAACTTGAGTATCTTCTTTCAGGGAGTTGGAAAGTTATTTTCGGGAGAGAATTTTACGTCCGTTCCTGATATTTGCGATTTATTTCTTCAATCAGCTCTATTTATTCTTCTTTGCTTATTTTCTTCTTTAATGCTACTCAGTCACACAAAATTTACATACTGTATATCTTCACATATGTGTAATCAGTTATTCTTAGGAATCTGCACAAACGCTTTTAACATTTTTTTTATCCCAATTACACAAACTATTGAGTACTCCTAATGTATATATTGTTATTACCCTATAAAATGTTGTTTGTACATGACATTTACATTGCTACATTTATTGTATTTTTAACTGTTTATAATTAGTATAGTGTATATCTATATTTGTCGAATATTTATTTGTATTTGTGCTGGTTGAGTGGAAGAGAGGGCCTTATGGCCTTAACTCTGCCAGAATAAATAAAGTATTATTATTATTATTATTATTATTATTATTATTATTATTATTATTATTATTATTATTATTATATATACTTATATCATAAGGGAACTGCTGGGTTCTAAATCATATCGTTATAATGAGATGATTGTGATATCGGTAATAATAATAATAATAATAATAATAATAATAATAATAATAATAATAATAATAATAATAATAATACTAATAATAATAATAATAATAATCCATGCAAGTATTAGGCCGGATGGCCTGTTAGGGTCTCAAAGAGGAATTTTCCATCCAGCGCTTTTTTGGACGTCCCAGCGACCTTTTGCCTTGGGGGCAGTAATGAAGCATGGCTTTTGGAATTCTAAGAGACGGCATTCGTTGTAGATGGGCTTTCCAGTTGTTCTGGTAGTTTCGTAAATGGTGGAGAATGGGTTCTACACCCAACTTTGAGACTTGAATGCAAATGTAATTTTTTCGCCCAATGAGTTGCTGGCCTAGAAGGGTATTATTGTGGGGTATTATTGTATGTACAAAATAATAATAATAATAATAATAATAATAATAATAATAATAATAATAATAATAATAATAATTCACTTCTGTGGCCTAAGGTAACGATATTGCCTTTAGACACTTCATGCTCAGGTTTGATACCCTATCGGGAGAAGCTTTCTTGGAAAGGTACTTCAGTTTTTCCTCATATGTAAGACAAATGTCAGGTAACTTTAGGGCCCAAATAAGATCAGAATATCATTTATGTCCATCATAATCATGCTTATCATATTTGTTTTGTTTAAAATCATATCACATGATATTATGGTGATGATAAGGTCTCCTTAAATAAGATTGCAGAATAATAATAACTGTATAATATTACTACTACTACTACTACTAATACTACTGGTAATAATAATAATAATAATAATAATAATAGTAATAATAATAATAATAATAATAATAATAATAATAATAATAATAATAATAATAATAATGGCTTCCTTTGGAAGGGAAGTGAAACTTTGTGATACCTGTCCCAGATTCACGCCACGCAGAAGAATCTCAAGCCTGAAGTAAGAGTTTCTGAGCAAAGTTTGACGTTAAATATAATAATAATAATAATAATAATATTAATAATAATAATATAAATAATAATAATAACAATAATAATAATAATGACGATGGTAATTGATGCTGCAATTAATAATAATAATAATAATAATAATAATAATAATAATAATAATAATAATAATAATAATAATAAGTCCACCGTTGTGGTCTCGAGGTAGCGTGCTGTCTTGTCACGCAGTGGGCCCGGGTTCGACCCCCGTTCTGGACAAGTTTCCTAGCTGAGGTTTTTTCGGGGTTTTTCCTCACCTGAAAGACAAATGTCAGGATACTTTAAGACCCAAACGGTCCCCGAATATCATCTGGCCATCATTATCATCAATATCATATTCATCTCATTAGAATAAGTTTAGGTTTAAGGCCTCTCCTGGCGCATCTTTACCTATCGTCATCACCCATCATATCATTGGGGCAGCGTAACCCCGTCTTTCAGGGGCCCCAACTTCAAAAGTGGGTTACAGTACGCCAATGCTAGGAGAGATTACCTGAAATGTCAAATGACAAATAGGAGGCATTGAACAAAAAAAAATTATTATTATTATTATTATTATTATTATTATTATTTAATAATAGTAAAAATGCAGTTCTACCTTTGGATTTAATTAGTTTTCCTTTTTTTTAATTTTCCAAATCATGCTTTATTCAATTATAACTATACCGTCATTATTTATAAAATAATTAGTCCTATAAAGTTATTATGCAATCCATGTTCACATACGATATCATAATTTTTATTTTAAATATGGTCATCAATCTTATAAATTATTTCCTTCGTATAATTATTGCTATTTCTAGTTTATCTTAAATTCTGGCAAAAATTCAGAAAAAAACTGATATAGCAATACTTAATTAACAGATGTGTGGTTGGCTAAGCTATTATTGATTTTAATTGATCTTATAATGAATGAAAACTCGCTTATAAGTTAACTTTAATATTGAGAAGTTACATGCAAGATCTTGACGTACCATTTACATTTATTGTTGCACGGTTTATGAAGCTGTTTTAGTAACCTACCACCTTGACAACTTGAAGAAGCAGTTTGTTGCGAGACTAGTGAAGAGCTTGTGTCCACAAATCACTTGGTCCAAAATCACAAGTTGAAAATTAGTGTTATTGTAGGCGGTCAAGTGTCCAAATACGGATAATGTATGTGTAGAGATGGCTGACCGCCAAGATGTCTGGGTGTGACGCAGTTTTCTCTATAAACTTTGTGGTTACTTCGCAGAATTTTGCATGAATAGAAATAAATGAAGTTCCGACATGTTTCAGCTTCTGTCAGCAAGTATAAATCAAGGAACGTCAGTCTGCGATTTTCCATACTATGTTGGTAACATGTGCTGCCCTCTGTTATATTGTTTAAAGTATTACATTCTATTAACATGTTTTAAGAGGTTAAAAAATTTTTTCCGTTATATGTTTTACGTAGTTGATAGAAGTTGGTCATAATAATATCTATCGCTGTGTCTCGAGGTAGCGTGCTGCCTTGTCACTCAGCGGGCCCGGGTTCGATCCCCGGGATACATTTTCTGGGTGAGATTTATTCGGGATTTCTCCTCGCCTGTAAGACAAATGCCCAAACTGTTCCCGAGCAGCATATGGCCATCTTAAAACTTCATTCATATTCGCTTTAGATTATGTTTAGGATTAAGGACTCTCCTGGCTGATCACTATCACCGTTAACACCCATTATATCATCGGGGCAGCGTAACCTCACATTCTAGGCTCCCCAACCTCAGAAGCGAGTTATATTACGCCAATGCCAGGAGATAATACCAGAAATGTGGAAATAGCAGCCTGGGGAATTGAATAAAAAATCTAACTAACTCACTGGCACTATCGAACCCGTAGGTTCATGGCCGCGCGGAACATAAGCTCTCCATATATTCCTATCTTGAACTAATGTTTTCCAATCATCCCTGAATAATCCATTTCTCTTAAATCATGGTTAATGTTATTCACTCACCTCTTTCTAGGTCTACCAACTGGGTGTTTTCCCTCTGGTTTTCATACAAGAAGCTTCCATGTGTGAGAATATTGAAAGATTTACATATTTAGACCCACAAATTGACTAAGAAAATTGGCTTACAATTGAATTATGTAATTTTTCATTGTAATTTTCGGTACCTAGTAGGCTAAGTATGATTGACAAAAACTGTACCAACCTTTGAAATGTAATAAAATGTTTTGTAAATAATAAGGATTACTCTCTGTAGCCTAAAATTACATTGATTACCTTTATTAGTTTATTATATAATAAGTTATAAGAAGGTAACTAGCTGATTGCTCGGGTATTTATTTATCCTAATCTTCTTGTCACCAATCAACTTAGTGATCCCGAAAACTATGGATTCGTTTCTAATCTCGGTCAATTTGGAATTTTTATTTTTCATCCATTCTCATCCCTATGAACATGGTGCTGAACTTGGACTTAAATGGCATCGGGAGTATCACTATTCATCTCAGTGATCCCGAAATTTTTGTGTTAAACACTAATCTCGGTAATATTTGGTATCCCCTCACCCTTGGAATACCACATGTCAAACTGCCACATTTACAGATTGTAATTAATTTGTGTAGTCTACCAGATTGATTGCAATTGTCCCAAGCGATCGATTGTCACATACACACATTTATAGGCCTATACACGCAAATGAAAACACACACACACACACACACACACACACACACACACACACATATATATATATATATATATATATATACATATAAAGTGTCCACCGCTGTGGTCTTGAGGTAGCGTGATGCCTTGTCAAGCAGCGGGCCCGGGTTCGATCCCCGGTCGGGACAGTTTTTCTGGGTGAGGATTTTATCGGGGTTTTTCCTCACCTGTAAGACAAATGTCAGGAAAACTTTAAGGCTTAAACGGTCCCCGAAATCATATGGCCATCGCAATCATCATCATTCATATCCATCTTAGATTAAGCATAGGATTAGGGACTATTTTGGCGCACCAATATCATCACCCGTCATATCATCGGGGCAACATAACCCCGCCTTCCAGGCGCCCCAACCTCAGAAGTGGGTTACAAGTACTCCATGCCAGGAGAGAACACCAGGAATGTCGAAAGACAACCCCTGGTGCATTTGCAATATATATATATATATATATATTTATATAAAGTAAATGGCGATTTGAGCACATAGACTGCGCTACTTTCGTTTAATAAGTTTATTTGTTAAAATATTAACCCTTAAATTGGCAATGTAGCCTATAGGATACATCATTTGATTTAATTTATTTAATATTTTTAATAAAACAGAATGAAACGAATAAGAAGAAATTAGTTAAATATGTGTGGAATTACACAATACGTATAATAATAACTGTTATGCATTATTTCGTTTTCACTGCGGTTCGCCACATTTCAATAACTGTCTCGAGAAAATAGTGGTTTAATATCCGGAATATCGAGCCTTTGCTAGTTGGACTTTCCACTCCTATGGAGCGTTTCCTCTTTATGCATCGCACCTTTAATCTATGCCTAGCATAGGCTTAAATCTTAGATGGTCTACCAAGTAAATTGTGCGAGGTTCACTCGCCTAATATGGTGAGGCTCATTCCGTACTGTCTGGCTTTCGGACACTCTGCTTGCCAGCGGTGCGGTCTCTGAAGCCCTATTTTAGTGCGACAATGTCCACAATTTACTAAATCTGTTGACACGCTCGGAGAACACATCTTGCCGCCATATAGCTAGGGTTGAAATGAGCCTAAAACCCTTTATCGATAACCACAGGTATTTGGCTGCCATGTAAAACCTAGTAGGTTACAGAGCAGTAGGTTACAGAGCAACGAACTGGAAGGTGCCAGTCACCGTCATCCACAAGAAGAAGAAAGTGGTTTACTAATAAATAGCAATTGGTGTTTTGCTTCTTCCCCTTGGCCTGCAACCACAATTTTGAATTTGACAAGGTCCCGGGACCGACTATTTCAATCAGGGTTTTCTGCGGTTTTCCTTGATTCAAGAGCAAAGACTGAAATATACCAAAAAGACCGCCGCAGCGGCAGTAAGAAACAAACAAATAAATCCTAGCGCTATAAATAAGAACCTCCCCATCAGGGGCCTACATGGCGCTGCTCCCGTAAACGACTCGGGGAGCTTGCATGATGCATATCAGGCCATCGCCACTAACAAATATATCACAATCAGTCAACACACAAAAATCAACCAATTAGAAATACTACCATTCACAATTTAACATAGTCGAAATTTACAAAATCAAAACTTATCGAAATTCGAAATTAATAAATTTTTGGCAATCACAAATTAAACCACTCATACAAACCCACAGGGACAATCAACCCTCAAAATTACCGGGACAAATGGATATTGTCTAGGAATCCGGGGCCCACTTGTAGAAGTGGGCCGAAGAACTGTCCACCACCTGCACGCACGGGTCGCAGGGCAGCTCTCTCTCTCTCTCTCTCTCTCTCTCTCTCTCTCTCTCTCTCTCTCTCTCTCTCTCTCTCTCTCTCTCCTCTCTCTCTCTCTCTGATTTGCTAATTTAAGGGTTAATTGCATTTGCTATAATTTATTTATATGTTGATTAAAGAGGCATCCCTTTTGTGAATATTAGGTTCTGTGATTTTTTTCGAAATTTACGATATCGTAAAATAGTGCTATTGGAGTGAGGCACAGTTTGAAATAAGTATGCTAGGATATACAGTATACTGAAATTCTAGGCTATGGCCTACATCGCTGCTGTGGTTGATCATTCCATTGCAATGAAGATTTAAGTCTTCAGATAGAACTTCATTTTAGATCTGCTATCGATATATCCATAAAGCCACTCTTATTTTCTCTGCTCTCTGTTGGTGGCACTGTTCAATGAACTGAGTAGTTCATGACCTTCGTTTAAATTTAAGCCGACAATGAACCAGAATCAAAGTTATGAATGCTACTTGCTAGTTGCTAGTGGAAAATTTATGTTCCCTCCCGCTTATTTCTTCTGGAGATTTGTATGTTATTCTAGAAAGTGAGGAATTTCAAACCACACCTGCAATAGGCATATTCTTACTTTGTGATTACTTGCATATCCCCTCTAAGTTAAAATTGTTACATCGTGAGAACTCTCAAATTCGCACAATTATCACAACAGAGTTAGTAAGCAAATAAAAGATTCGATGTTTTTATTATTAATTTCATACATCTCAATGATGGATAAATCATATTTAAAGAGAAAAATTATACGCTCAGACCGGGACTTGAACCCGGGACCTTTGGTTTTCTAGTCCAAGTGCTCTACCATTTGAGCTACCTGAGCAAGTACCGATCTAAACGCAAATCTTTCTCTATATACGTTGAAATTCCCGCCCCAATTGCTTTGAAGCCTTTGCTTCTATCTTTGCAAATGGCGGCTGCTATATTAAGAAGACATGTTTGGGAATTATACATTACATTATAAATGCCAGTACGGCTATTTTCGATGTTTTTATTATTAATTTCATACATCTCAATGATGGATAAATCACATTTAAAGAGAAAAATTATACGCTCAGACCGGGACTTGAACCCGGGACCCTTGGTTTTCTAGTCCAAGTGCTCTATCATTTGAGCTACCTGAGCAAGTACCGATCTAAACGCAAATCCGCAGTCCCGGTCTGAGCGTATAATTTTTCTCTTTAAATAAAAGATTGTTTAAAATATCCAGCTTGGCTTATCGGAACTAGTTCCATTTTCAAAGTTGTCTATCCGGTACTGGTTATGTTTTAAGAGCATGCAATATGTTTATCTGGTAGGGTGTGTTTTCGTTCAATATGTTATCTTTTTTTGTTTATTTCAATATTTATATTTCCTCTAGGATGTTTATCTTCCGTTTATCATTTTGAACCGAAAATGCCTTTCTGCGGTTCAGTATGGTATCTTTGTTCTCCTCCCTACTACAGAACATTTATGAAATATGCCAATGTCCTGTGTTCGTTGTGCCTACCCCTCCCCTTTTCATCCTTTCCGCCGCGCATCTCTACGGCGCATATCCCCTCTACTTGCGAACCTTTATATACATTGTACTCTTACCGAACATTATCATTCGATCAGCCTAGCAACCGGCGTTTGGTTATTTAAAGACGGATTCAAAGGTGGAATCCAGTTCCAGCTCACCATGCGACTGGAAGGTTAATATGGTGGTCTATATAGACAAGTTGATTGAGGCCGAGAAGAGGTCTGTTTTGAGTTAGTCCAGCAATGTACGGAAGAAGTGATTCCTAAAGCTTGGACACGTGTGTGAGTGTGGTATTATGTATGGTATGTTATTTATTCAGTTATTTCTACCGCTATGCTTGGCCGTTTGATCAACAATCATCTTTTGTTATTAATTTATTGTTTTATTTAAAACCAACTTGTTTATATTAAAAGGTTATCTTTTTAAACAACGCCCCTCTGTTATTATTCAAGTATAAGTAGTTGTTCACTCTCCTATACAAAAATCACTCACTGTATGCTTTTAATAATCTGTATCTATATATGTATATATGTCCATCAGGAAAAGAAAGATGAATTGATAGCTGCCTTTCATGGCCCCGAGGCAAGCTGCTTTCTTACTGATAACTTCTTCGAATATCAGGACCACGTTAATAAATGCAGCAAATTACAAAGCCCGATCCCGGACAAGTGTTACGCTGAGCGTGGTTTGCTTTCTAAACCTACAAATGGTAACAGAGCGCTGGTTATCTTGCCAGCACAATTTTCTCTGTGTTTTACTGAAAGAGTGTTGTCGATTGTGTTAAATTGTTGACCTGTGTTTGCAGCGTGTTTGGCAAACATTTGATTTTCCTCCGTTATTTCTAAAAATCCCTTAAATGTTCGTAGTATCTTATGTTAAAATTTCTGATGTATCCTCCTATGTAAAATGTTTCGCAACTATTCGCACTCACGTTTACACTCCCTTGTATTTATTGTTGCCTTCTATTTTGTTCGATATAATGTTGTTTAATTCATCAGTTCTATATGCTATTTTTTATATTTTTATCATGTTTTATGATTGTTTTGGCCAGTTTTATGGTTTCCATTTAGATTTATTTTCATCTGTTTATATGTGAAGTTTAGTTAAATTCTTTAACCATGCCTTCTTTTTTTCTATTAATTTGTTAATTATTTGTTGGTTCTATCAATTTTTAATTGTCGGGGGTTTTATGTGTTTCAGTTCTTTAGTTAATAGAATTTATTTAACGGTAACTTGATCATTCTATTAATGAGGCTGATGTATGTGCTCTTTTTTTTTTGTCGGAAAGCGTGTCTTGATTTTCTGTGTGTGTTAATTGTGTTACTGGTGGGTTTTCTGTATATGCCAATGTCTAAATTATTGCTAGTTAATGTTTTGGTGATTGTAAGACTTAGATAATTGATAATGTTGTTGTTTTCCAGTTGTTTTGTGAATTTTATGTAATTTTGACATTGGCATATACAGAAAATCCGCTAGTATCATAATAATTGCCATACACAGAAAATCATTTTCCAACACAAAATGAACATATTTATCAGCCTCGTTAATAGAATGATCAAGTTACCGTCAAATAAAACCAATTACAATAATGAATTAAATTATATTTGAAAAGAAAAATATACGCCTAGACTGGGGTTTGAACCCAGGACCTTTGATTCTCTATGTCAATGCTCTTCTATCTGAGCTACCTGCGCTTCCAATCTACGCGTAGTTTTCTCTTCAGATGGAAGAGGCATTGACATAGAGAGTCAAAGGTCCTGGATTCAAACCCCAGTCTAGGCGTATATTTTTCTTTTCAAATATAATTTGTCCGTCATTAAGATGTTAAAAAAAACGAATAATATTAACATTGAAAGAAGCATTACTGGCTTTATAAGTAATGTTTGAATTCTCAATAAAAAGCCGCCATTTGCAAAAATGGTAGCAACGGCTCCTAGTATTTGGGGTTAGGGAATTAACTATGTATAAGATAAAAATACTCGTTTAGATTGGAGGCCTAGGTAGCTCAGATGGAAGAGCATTGACATAGAGAGTCAAGGGTTTTGGGTTCAAACCCTAATCTAGGCGTATATTTTTCTTTTCAAATATAATTTGTACATCATTAAGATGTTTAAAAACGAATAATATTAACATTGAATTAAATACATAAAAATCCTGGCAATTAGAAATGTATATAACCAACAAATAAATAAATTAATAAGAAAACAAAAAGAAAACATGAATTAACTAATTTAACTAAATTTCAGAAAGAAACAGATGACAGTAACTCGAAATGGATAACCCTCACATAGACAAGAAACGAAACCGTAGAACTGGCCAAAACAATCACAAAACATGATAAAAACATAGCATATAGAACTAATAACAAAATTAAATTATATCGAACAAAATATAAGGCAGCATTAAATACAACAGCAAGGGGGTGTATAAACTTAGTTGCAATAGTTATGACTAATTTGTACATAGGACGAACCACCAGAAATTTTAGAACAAGGTACAACGAGCATTTCAGGGATTTTGGAAATAATGGAGGAAATCAAGTTTCGCCAAACACGTTGCAAACACAGGTCATCAATTTAACACAATCGAAACACTTCTTTCAATAATTCACGGAGAAAATGATAACAGAATTCTGCAATGCTAATACTTACTTTTTCATTAATTTTTTGATCCCGTTATGTTTTATATTAAACTATTGACTTATCCAAGTTATGTTTGTTATTATTTTTGTTTTTACCGGATGATAAAACTTCCTGAAATAGAAATATCGAAAGAAACAAAAACAATGTTAACCTGTTGAATGAAAACACACCCTACCAGATCATCCCATTATGTAACTTGCTCGTAAAACGTGATCGGTGCCGAATAGAATAGCTTTGAAAATGGAACTAATTCCGAAGGCCTAGCTGGATATTTTAAACAATATTTTATTTGTTGAGGACGACTGCCATCACAGGTGTAATTTTTATTGTTTTAAATAATTAACAACTACAACAGTGGTTTGTAATTCTTTTTAATTATCAGTAAACATATTTGAAGATAGTATTGTAATTAAAATGCTCAGGCCAATTAATAGACTAAAGAGAAAAAAATTCTGTCTGAACCGGGATTTGAACCCGAGCTTTAGGCGATGGAGGTCTTACGTATTGAGCTGTACAGATCGTTCTCTCTTTAAATTCCCGTGCACCCTGCACCCATAAGAGTGATCTTCTATTAGCATTACACCAGGGTTGTTTCTGCCCATGATTATATTCTTACTAGAAGCACCCCAAGTGTTATGTGAATAGAAGTTCACTATTCTGGGAACACGGGGATTTAATGAGAGGGTCTGGTCTGCACCTGGATTACCTGAGTGGCTCAAGTAGTAAGAGCGCCAGCGCGTAAAGCTGGACAATTTCCTTTCAAATTTCGGTTCAAGTAGAAAAATTTTCCTTTCAATTAAATTGAAGGACGAATACTAAACCGTGCACTAACTAACAATTTAAATTAGTGATGAGCTCATTTTGGAAATGTCTCTTCTTTACCTTGTATCAAAACAGAATTTTTGTGCGTTTGCCTTATTCTTAGATTACTCCATGTAGGTTACTATTGTCACCATTTAGCTTTAGAACACCCTTTAAATCGCCACAATCACGCGATACAAGTAAGTGGTAACTATGATCAAACTGACTTTTTTTTAGGAAAATAGCGACCTTCCCACAAATTAATGAAATGGACAAAAAATATTTTGGCATTAAGCTCCTCTACTGCCTACTTCCCAGAAATATATTTAGAGATACAGTAGGCCAAATAATTTCAAATAAACTACAGGGTTCTTCATTTATAACCTAACGGGCACACGGCGTTTCGCCTCTCCCGAGCTCTTGCTACATTCCCCCACTACTCTTTGAGCGCACACATCTGCTAGCAGCGGCACTCGGACCAGCAATATGAACAGATGATCGAATCTAGAGCAACGCATTTTTTGTGTGTTATTTTCATTGTGCATCACCAAGCCGTGTTCACACAGATTATATTCAAAAGTTTCCTGGTGACGTGCCACCTTCCAGATTGTCACAATTCACGAGGATTTTGAAGAAATTCGAAAACTACTGGTTGTGTTGTTAAATAAAAAAGAAAAGCGTAAAAGTATATAGTTTCATCAGAGGAAAAAAGTTAGACGAAATAGGCAGCAAGGTTTTTGAAAGTTACACCAACAAAATCCATACCAAAATTAGCACAAAAAGTGGGAATTTCAGAGTTTTCTGCACATAGACATTTCCAGCATCTTCTATAAGGTAAAATTTATATATATGCTGTACACGAGGAGTTTATGCAGGAGCCAAGCCGCCTGTGGCTCAACCAACCGTGCACAGGCAAAACGCCGTGTGCCCGTTAGATTAAAATGATGAAGCCTGTATCTAGCATTGTCAACTTAAATTAATATAAATTTATATAATAGATTGTCATCATCATCATCATCATCATCATCACTCCAGGGATTAGGCAATTGTCCGTTCCGACTTCATAATGCATCAGCCCAACGTCTTCTAGGTCTTCCAACATCAAGTCTTCCTCTTGCGTGATAATTTTTTGCATTAATAATGGATATCCTCTCCTTACTCATTCCAATCATGTGATCAATACCATTTATGTCTGTAATAGTTGACTTTAGCCAATAAAGGCTGGTACTTTCCATTCTTCTCTCATATTCCTCATTTCTTATTCTATCAAGTCTTGTACATCATTGTACTTGTCTTAGGAACCGCATCTCCGCCCGTCTGTAATTCTATCCTTCTGTTTTTTCAATGGAGCCAAAATTTCAAATCCATTACAAATATTGTGGGAACCGCCATAACAGTATACATTTTTATCTTGGTTTTTTTTCTAATTTTATTTTTGAATGTTCTCTGTATTGTTCCACACACCGTCTGAAATTTATTTATTTTGGAGTCAATATCTCTTTCCACATTGTAACCAACATCACAGCCCAAATATTTGAAACTAGACACCTGTTCTATACTTTGATTTTCTAAAATGATTTTAGATCTCACTGGATCTCTTCCTCTAAAAGCCATGGTCTTCGTTTTCCTTACAGAAATCTTTAGATCGTATATAATAGATTGTAAAACTTATAATTATCTAGTAAAGTAGTTTTGAATTCCTATTTGGATAATAAAATACTTCAAATAATGGTTATAAGTGTAAGTAAGATCCTTTTCTTCATAATGAATTGAATAAGTGGCTGCAACTTTTGTCATTTACTATATGTGAAGTTATTATTTTTTATTTTTTTGTGAAAAGCTTCTACTTTTAATTTTAATTAAACATGTTCAAAATTTAAAACATTTAGTTATTGATTGATTATGGTAAGTATCGGTACCTAAAATGTATATTCATTTGTTTAACAAATGTTAAACATATCACATTGAAATCGGTGTATAGGTTAAAAACAAACAAAATATATATAAAGTCCGTCATGCAGGAAGGAACTGCATAAAACTAAATCAAATTCGGCAACCAAGTCGAACTTATGACCCGAGTTTGTTGGTTATGGAATATATATATATATATATATATTGTTTAAAATGGAGAAACTCAAGGTCTACTGCCAGCTTATTTAATATTGTCAGACTACAGTGAAAATAAATCATGTATAACCATAAGAGTCCTATTGCATATTGTTCTATAATTTGACACATATTGAAATGATATCTACCGATTAATTTTTCTATTACTTTATTAAAAATGTTAAATCAAATAAATAAATTTATCTTGTAGGTTGCATTGCCAAGTTAAAGTTAATTGTATGGTGTACATTGAGACGAAGTAAATAGACGTTTGCTAGAGCGAATTTTCAATTTTGGATTTCATGTAAATCCCCACTTCTAATTGTCTGGTTTAGCTTATTTTTGGTTAATTCCTTCCTCCTTTTATTTTAAACGCTATACCTATTTTTAAATTTTAGTTTCATGTGAACTCCTACACATAAAGGTCCGATTTTGCGGGTTAACGAACTGCACCTTACTTTTAATTGATTGCTAAATGCAAGTTTAATTCTGATAAAAAAATTGCGGCACTAAATCATTATAACACACACACACACACACACACATATTCTTTTCTATAGTAATTCTGCCCGAGGGCTGGTATTTCACTGCAATCATATCATTTTCATGCTATGCTTTGCAGCTTTATTAGGGAATTATATGTGTGGCAGCTTCCCGTTGCTTTCCACACCGGTGAAGGATGATGATGATAATGGTAAGGATGATGATGGTGACCGGATAATTTTTGGGGCCTAAGCTTGCTGACATTTGACTTACAGGTGAGGAAAAACCCCGAAAAATACCTCACCCAGGAGCCTGTCCCGATCGCGAATCGAATCCGGGCCCGCTGCGTGACAAGGCAGCTCGCTACCTCGAAACTACAGCGGTGGACTATAATATAAATTTTGATCATAGTCATTTTTGTGTCTATTATATAGTATCGGTGAAGATCTGTATTTTTTAAAAATATTTTCAGTAGCTTCATTCCTTTACCGATCCGATTGAGGGTCTTTCCACTTTTCAGCGGTTGCCCTTTTACCAGCCGGCTGCTGGCCCTTCACATCCACATGTGTCAATCACAGAGGTAGATGATCAACAGCCAGTGTAGGGGTGACATGTGGTTAGCATGTCGAGTCCCCCAGCCGTTATAGCTGGTTCCTCAACCTGGAGTCGCTACTTATTGTAGCTACCCAATTGTCTCACGATGCTGGGTGGGCACCGGTCCCATACTGGCCGAAATACCATGAGAAAATTTCTTCCCCCATGGAGACTCGAACCAGCGCAAGTCCCGTAGCTCTGCGCCAAGGCTTCCTACCTTAACCGCTCGGCTACGTCGCGGGACTTCATTCCTTTACAATTAGTTAAATTAGGAGATATGGTACTTTTTGCCTTGTCAAGACAAAATTAATTAAATTGATATGTTGTTCAGTAAGAAAACTCATCAGATATTTCTTATATGCATGTGGCACGAATGTGGAATGAAAGACGTGCATGGAAGCTTCTTGTAGAGAAACCAGAAGGAAAACGCCCAGTTGGTAGACAGGAGAATAACATTAACTATGATTTGAGGGAAGTAGATTATGCAGGGAATGATTGGAACACATTAGCTCAGGATAAGGCATGTATGGAGAGCTTATGTTCGCGCGGCCATGAACCTACGGATTCGATAGTGCCAGTGAGTTAGCTAAATGTTTGCTATATTTTTGAACATTTTACATAATTCCAATAATAAACACTTCTAAAAAATGCATTGTGTTAAATATTGTAAAAAAAAAAAAGAGGATACACTGTAATAATTTTGAATATACTTATGTCCATGGTGTTGAAATGTTACTTATAAATGCAAGTACCGGTACTTTTCTTGCGAATCAATTGAGTAGGCGGATGTAACTTTTGTCACATTGACTATAAAAAATATTGATTTAATTTAATTAAAACTATTTGGCGCGACATGCCTAGAAAGTCATTGGCTTACCTCCCGACTGCTGGCCTCACAACCATATGTGTTAAACACAGATGTATACGATCATCCAGCTAGTGTAGGAGTGACATGTGGTCAGCATGTAGGGTCCCCAACCATTATACCTGGATTTCTCAATCTGGAGCCGCTACTCATTGTAGCTACCCAATTCCTCACGCTGCTGGCCGAAATATTGTCAGAAAATATCTTCCCCCATGGAGATTCGAACCAGCGCTAGTCCCGTAACTACGTCAAGGCAACTTTAATTTAACGCAATGAATTTAATTTTATGCCTGATTTCATTAAGTAAATATATGTTTTCTATCAATACACGTGTTTGCTCCAATTCCAACACCACTTTATTTATACTCCAATAATAAACACTTCTAAGAAGATTCCTTGTGTTACATTTTGCACAGGATTAAATTCTCTAAAAATTTGAAGCAAACTTATTTAGTGCTCGTGAGAAAGCATTAAGCTGTACTGGGTATTCCGTATACCCTTAAATGTTTAATTTAAAGCCTTATCTAACATTTTTTTACATCCCGTGCTATTAAAAAAAAGGCTGCCCCTTTTCAGTAAGTTATCGGCATGTATGAATTGATATACGGAATTAATTACAATTAATGACAACGACAATTTATCTCTTATTCTTTATTTAATCCCACCTTTTAGGTATTTTATGCGTCCTATGGCACCTGAGCCTTACAGTGATATATCTGTCGGGAGAGGATTTCTTAAACTATGCATAATTATTTGACCACACAAGGAAATGTAGGACCTCAATGCGAGACCTCCGAGATAACACGAAATTTGAGACAAGACATGCCATTTACTCACACATTCAGAATAAACAAGACGAATTTGATAGGATGATTAAAATGGCCACACGTTTTTCGGGGAGTATTTAGACCTTAAAAATTCCGACATTGGTCATATAGGTGAGGAAACCCCCCCCCCCCCCAAAAGGAAAACTTACCCAGGAAACTTCTCCAGACCGGGAATCGAACCCGGGCCCGCTGAGTACGAGAAAACGACTTTATCCACAGGATGGACGAGAACTACAATATTATTCAATTAGAAGTTGTGAATAGGCTATAATGGTTATATCTTTCTATCCAAACGCATTTTAATATAAATAAGGCATCGATTCCTTAAAAAAACGTTAATTTTAAGTAAATTTATTAATTCTGGAAATTAGATGCAGCACATTAGACAACAACAACATATATATTAATTCAATGCCTCAGGTTTGTCATTTCGACATATTCTGGTGTTGTCTCCTGGCATTGGTGTAATTTCATTGCCACTTCTCAGGTTGGGGCGCCTGCAAGGCAGTGTTACACTACCTCGATGATATATTGGGTGATGATGATGATGATAGCATTGCGCCAGGACAGTCCTTAATCGTAAACTTAATCTAAGGCGAATATTAATGATGATAATGACCATATGATATTCGAGGACCATTTGCCCCTTGAAGTTTCTGACGTTTGTCGTGCAGGTGAGGTAAAACCCCGAGAAAAGCCTCACCCAGGAAATTTGCCCCGACCGGGGATCGAACCCGGGTCCGCTGCGTGGCAAGGCTGCACGCTTACCTCGGGACCACAGCGGTGGACTAGAGTCGTATAATTAAATGTATTCGCATCATTATTACATTTCAACTGAAAATATTATTTATAGGAAAAAAAAAAGAATATCGGAAAAAGTTCTTCCTCCGAACGTTTGTTGCGTTATGGTTCATGCTTTAATAGAGCCCTGGCTTGATTCTACAATAACGTTTTCTCGGAACTTAGTTGTGCACTTGGGACTCCTCATTCTTTTTATATGTAATTACTACACTTTGAAAGAAATATTTTAAAATAATAAAATATATTGGACTATTCAGAAAGTAGGAAAGAGCATTTATTTATTTATTTATTTATCCTTACAACATTGCCAGTATGCCGCTTAGCATAAAGGTGAATATGGCACGATGCCATATATTGATCTTGCTTAAAAACATGCCCGTATGAAAATATTTTTGGACCAATTAACGGTGATAGGGGACCGCAGCAAGAAGAAGCGTAACGGCTTAAGGAATTTTTTATATTGTTAGCGTTTTTTGCTCTAGAACGTATGACGCCCTCATTTTTATAACATTCACATCTGTATTTGCTTTAGCCCACTAAATGAAAGGTGGTATTATATTTTTATGTTTTTTCATTCATCCTTTCTTTTGACACGAACCTAACACTGCACCGCCTTGTCCTACAGAAACAAATTTTCTTTTCAGATCAAATAATACAGTGGCCCTGACTCAGTCTCCCGACATTTGCTTTTTAATATATCTACGTTTAACCTCTCATTGTTTATGATACTTTTACGTGTCACACGACCCACCTCCGGCCCTAACAGTTGCTTACGAAGTACTGTTTTTTTTTTTTTGTTTTCTGGTTGGTTTTTTGGCGCTTCGGTCCTGTCGGGAGAGGACGATGAGGATTTAACTGTGGATCACACACATATTTTTCTGACCACACACAAACACATGGAGGGCCTCCCTGGATGAGTTATCAGGACCTCCTCCGGGACAACACAACACTAAGACCAAACACATAATTCACACACACATTCATATTTAACTTGGGCCAATATGATAATGATGACTATGTTGGTCAGATGATTCTTCGGGGATCGTTTGGGCCTTAACGTTTCCTGACATTGTCTTACATGTGAGAAAAACTCCGAAAAAAAAACAGGAAACTAGTCCCGACATATATGTATAAAGCATAATATTTTTAAACTTCGTACTTTTTTTGTCCCATATTATTATATCACATTCTTGCTTTGGTCGCTAATACGATTATGTTATTATTATTATTATTATTATTATTATTATTATTATTATTATTATTATTATTATTGAAGTCTGTTCTGCTGACAGCGGTTACTATGCTCACATCTGGTTCAACGTTCTTGGGTTCAAATCCGATCGGATCGCTGGGATTTTTTCAGAAGGGGAATAAAGTCATGATTTACGGCACGTGAAAGAAACTGAAGCCTAATAAAATATGTTTGTGAGTAAAATGTGTTAGCATTTTCACTCCCAAATTTGAATTGCGACCTAAATGATCTTAGCTATTAAAGGGGATCTTGAAATAAAAACATATACACAAACATTATTATTATTATTATTATTATTATTATTATTATTACTATTTATATTCATTCATTCATTTATTCGTGGCACAGGTTTTACCATACAAAATAGTTCATCTTCATTCAGTTTTCTATTAAAGAAAATCAAAATTTGAAAATACGCTGGATCTGGAAATGTAAATTTGAAACTAATTAAATGTGATGAAAAGTAACTTATTATTATATGGTTAATACTAGTTTTATTATTATTATTATTATTATTATTATTATTATTATTATTATTATTATTATTATTATTATTATTATTATTATTATTGGGGGACGCAGTGGCGTAGTTGGCTAAGTCAATATGGTACAAGCCAGAAGTTCGAGGGTTCGAGTGCCGGTGGGGGTCAGGATTTTTAAACTGATGCAAACTTTGTTGTGGGGATAAATATTGTCATCATACATCTCGTGCCGATGTCTAGAAAAGTGGGAGCCTTAAACTCCCATTACCCCAAGGCCTCAAAAGGCCTGTAGTGGGATCACAAAAACAAATATTTACCTATAATATTTTTAAAGTCCTTAAGAAATCACCCGTGAGTGGCCCTAGAAGATATATGTGAATACAGTTAGTATGGTAATATTTATATGCTACATAATTCCTGTTCTATATAGGACCTATGCGATTAGGCCTATGCTTGAAAAAGTTCCAAAATATACACATACTGTTAACTTATTTATTGAATATAACACTTTCATTTTATGAATAAATCTGAAAAATAAGGGTGTAGTTGGCAATAGAAATTCAAGAAAACTATGGAGAATTAGGCTTGCTCAAGTTTTATTTTCCAAGCTGTTAATTAAGTATTATTTATGTTGTTGTTTACAGTAACTAAATTATTTAAATTTTCTGGACTTACTGTAGTTATCGCCTATAGCTGTTCATGTTGTAAATTTTTTCTGTATTTATTTTGTTTACAAAAACGATGTTCGGAGAAGAATTAATATCGAAAACTGGAAAAAAATATATAGAATACCCTTTAAATATCCCGTATAGGTATTACATTATTATATTGTAAATTACTCCAGTTCTATACAACTCAAAAACACGTGTAACAAACTCAGAAAGAAGAGATTATTCATGGATAAGAAAATAGCTTTCAGTCTTGGGAAATAAAATGCTTATGACCCTAATTGTATAATGCATTAATTAGATCCAAACCCGAGCCTAAGCAAGTTAAACACAGCTAGTTTTAAGAAAACAAATTAATGATTTATTTAAAAAAAATAATATATAAAGTAGTAACCTACACGGGTTTATATGATGTATTTAATTTATTCCTCAATTTGATATTAATCTGTTCTATGCTGTTTTGTTATTTTATTTTTAATTGTATTAATTCATTTTTATTTGTCGGAGTGTTCCTAAATGTTGTATTTTCTTTTTCCTTTTTCTCATTAACTGTGCTTTTTTATCTATACCCTACGTATTTTATAACTGAACGAGAACTTGCTTAATTGGGTGTCGAAACTGCGTATAAAATTTATTCTGAATAAAATGTATTCTTTTTCTTATGTTTAAAAAATTAACACACAGATTATAATAACGTGGGCGTTTAGAATCAGGGGTATAATTAATTTTTTACGAGTTTCTTTTTTACCCCTTAACAACTGTCATCTCTTAACTCGTCAAATTGGCTGCATATGATTGATTTTATGTGATACACTCAAGGAAACGTATTAAAAACAAAGCAAATAAAAACATTCTCAACTTGAAATTCGTGTATGTGAGTTTTATAGCGAATTTATTATACTTGCAAGCTAAGTTTGATTTAACAGTAGTTGGTGATAGGCCTATTATATTTACTTAGTGTTACCCCATTTTTCCACGATTTGTCTTGACTACATCTAAAATAGAGAAGAAAATCGCATTGTCTAATTCTCTTATTTAAGATCCTACATACCTCGATTCCCAATTATTTATCATCTCGTTTCCAGTATCTATCCTCAAACCATAACTTAAATGCAAGATCACTACATAGTCTCTTGCTTAATATACCGCAACATAGGACATCGCATGTCATATACCATCTCCACTTCTCGCAACTGGAATTCCCTACCACAAGAAATAAGGGGCTGCCGGACATTGGCAACTTTTAAAAGAAATCTAAATTTATATTTGCTCTAACCTAGACTTCATCATTAACCAGTGTAAGATATATATATTATATATATATATTAATTTGTGTTTCTCGTATAATTTATCATATTCATACTATTATTATTATAGTAATAATTATTATCATCATTATTATATTATTATTATTATTATTATTATTATTATTATCGTAAGTGTTATTACTGCTATTATCGTATAAAATGTTGTTTGTACATGTAATTTACATTGCTACATTTAATGTATCTTTAACTGTTTATAATTAGTATAGTGTATATCTACATTTGTCAAATATTTATTTGTATTTGTGCTGGTTGTGTGGAAGAGAAGGCCTTATGGCCTTAACTCTGCCAAAATAAATAAAACATTATTATATATTATTATTGTTATTAATATTTGAGAACATGGTTACCCCGTTTACTCTATATATTACTTTTAATCTGAAAATGCAATTATAAATGCTCAATTAAAAAAATGAAAATTCGGCCTCTAGTTATGAGATGACTACATTTTTTTCAATTAATCTGTAAACCTGCTCACATGTTCGTTAGTTAAATACAGACGCACATTCGCATATAAGTTGTATTGTGTTTAAAAGTTGGTGGTGATGTCGGCTGGAGAGGGTTACCAGAGCGGAGTTTGTGACAGACGTACGTTACAACAGAATTATCTCGTCTTACTTCTACTAATTCCCTCCATTAATACGTGTCCTACATCCAAACTTTAAGCCATCGTTAACTACCAGCCCGACTGTTTGTTGTCAAACTTTCTAATCTAGTATCATAATTATCATCGACGACAAGGATTAGGCCTTCTGGCCCGTTTCGTGTCAAAGTAAAAGTCCACGCAAGCTCTTGCAAGGCCGGCCTATATTTCTTTTTTATTCGATATTAGAGCGTTCTTGTTCAACTTTTCCTATCCTAGAGTCCGGCATTTGTGCGATGTGATCTCTCCCGTATGATCTGTTCTTTTGAACTATAGACGTAATTTATTCTATATTTAATTTTTCTTTAATATCCATGATGATGGAAGTTAACTTCCGAAAGCGCTCCAGTTAATTTTATAATACACCATTTTAACAAAGTTGAGGACGACGGCACCTGCCAACAGGTACATTTTAATTTTTAACTTTTATCTTATGACTAGGCCTATTCATCTCAACGAAATTTGATATGAATTTTATTAGTAGATGATATTGTTCTTACTATTTAACTCATGCCGCAAATGGCAGTCAATGACCAATCACATTTCAATAAATTTAAATCTACAACCAATCACAGTCGTGTTTCACCTCGAATTTGTCAACTAAAATTTATCATAGTAAAGAAATCTGCTTTTTAACATTCTGAATAGGTCAAAGAATTATTTTGCATTGACTGACTCTCTAAGAAATACGTTGAATATAGCAATTTATACATGGATATAAGACAACCCCCGAATGCAAATGGGCAAATGACTCCCAGAATATATATGTATAATATGTATGTTAATATAGGCCTATATATACATATATATGTATATATGTATGTATATATCTATATACATATATATGTATGTATGTTATGTATATATATATATATATATATATAATAAGTGCACGTGACTGCTTGCGGGATATAATAGAAAAACGTATGTAGAACTTGACTATACCACAATAAATAGAAACCACTGTTTGCATTTTCTTAAACGTATTATTTCCCAGGCATTTATGTTCCAGAAAATTATAATTGACTATTTATATACCATAGGACATCAGAAATTAATTAATAACCTATAATGATGGTTATGAACAGTTCGATGTGTTTCTTTTTTTCTCCACTAGAGGGTGCATTCTTACAATATTGCGATCCTTTGGCAATAAATAATATGATCTGGTTGTAGTGATGAACAAGTAAAACATAACAAACGTTTCTCATTTGTTTTTAAACATCGTCGTTTATATTAAATATATAAATATTTTAAAATAACTATATTTAAAAAATGAAACAGCTTACTTTTATCTGTTAAATAGTCCTAACAAATGCCACTCTTGATTTCCAAACTCTATAGATAAATTCACTTCTCGCTTCGTGACATCGTGGATGTATCGATAATTTGGAAATCACTCGTGGCATTACTTATGGCAATATTACTGGTTAATATGTGACAATTAGAGACGTGACACAATGCTGACATGTAGGTCAATGGTAATCGTGACGCAGCATTTCATTAAACGATTTCCGAACAGAAACGAGGAGGAGGGCGGATCCGCGATGACCTCATGATAGTGGGAGTCATGACCCCGGAACGATGTGGTTTCCTCTTCACTACTGCGGTTAACCAGAAGAACGGCCAATATTTACACTCATGCTCCTTCCAATTCCAAATGCAATTTACATTATTAAAGTTTGTATTTCATTTCTTGTAAAACAATAACAAAATACATATGCGGTTCTGTTGCAATCTTGAATAAATAATGTAAGTATCAGGCTACTTTCTCCTTCTTTAAGCCTTCTTCTTGCAAGAAGAATAGTTGAAAAAAAAAGAATTAAAGATAAAGATAAAACATTTTTAGAAGCCAAAAACATCAACTTGTTTTGAGAATTATTAGAAATAAGAGGAGAGAGGTTTCTTCCTCTACAAATGGGGTATGAACCCGTTGGCTTGATTTAGCTTACTTTTCCTCTTTATGTCTTTGTAATGTTTAATTAATATTTAAACCTACGCTAGGAAGAATCGTTAAGTTAAATTATTTTAGAAATATCTTTGCCTGGTTCCACTAGATTATTGTATATCTGGCTTAACTTGACAAAGAGAGAGATGGAGAAATAAGGGTAGATCCTTGACCGCTTTCGTCCACATACAAAAGAAAGAACCCACTCTGTTGTCAGTTTTCGTCTTACCCCTTCCCCTATTAACATCTGGTGAAGAATCACCGATAACACTGGCGCGAGTGAGAGATGTGAGCACAGTTGTCTCTTTCTACAAATTTCTTGCAAAGTTAAGCCATACGAATAATAATGCTCGACTTTTTAATCAAGGGTTCCCACTAAAGCAAATGTAGCATATCAATAATTAAGGTATGTCGGCCGCGGTGGGCTGATGTTTTGTGTTTCTTGTCTCTAGTTCCAAGGGACGCGGATTCAAACCCGGCTGTGGTCGAAAGATTTTTAGAATGGAAAAATCTTAGGAACAAGTCTTGCGGCAGGGATTTTAAGCAGTGGGTCCCAAATTTGAACATATTCAGGCTCGTAAAAGAACCTCTAGACTGAATAAAAAACCTCTGTGCAAAATTTACCGACCGTTTGATGTCCAGTAATACCTTAGTTACCCACTAGATGTCTCATCGAGGCGCTAGGCCGACCCCTATCACTCGCTGACATCTATGGGTAAATGAGTGTAACTAAATTGACTTGGTCAGTAAATTCACATTAGGGAGCGCTCTAATCCCGGCACAGGGAAGAAAAGGGCCTAGGAAGAAAAATAAAAAATAATTATTCTTTGTATCAACATAGAGGACACAGAGACAGCGGAAGATCTAAACAGAGCTGCAGAAATCAAGAACATCTTGCAATGAGAATATGCTTAACGAAATCTACCCCAAAAATGTGGATGATAATATCATCATCATCATCATCATCCTGCCTGGTATTAGTCCTAGAAGAACTATTACGGCCTGAGAAAGTGGTTTTCGTGCCATCTTTTCATAGGTCGACGAGAGTGACCGTTTCCCATTTGGACAGTAGTTCATTATTGCCTTGGAGATCCTTGTTAGCTGATATCTGGAGATGTAGTCCAGTATTGGTGACACATTAAGTTCTTGAAGGATTCTACATTTTTCTTTCGATCCCATTTGGTGTTCGGCGCATTAATTTCATCTCACAAGCTGTTAGTCTGCTTTCATCTCTCGTCCTTATAGTCCACGCTTCACTCCCATAACATAGGACTGGTCGAGCCATTATTTGATAAAGACGAGTACGAGTTGATTTTTGCCCTAATGAAGGCTTTAAAAACTCTATTAATGATTCCCATTGATTTGTTGAATTTCACAATTTTCTCTGATAAATCTAAATTTTCAACAAAGGAGAGTTTATATCCTAAATAAGTAAACTCATTAACTCTCTCTAAAATTTTGTTATTTAAACAAATTTTGCTTGGTATTGGGGATTTTCCACAAAAGGCCATTATTTTAGTTTTATTGGTAGATATTTCCATTGAATATTTATGGGTTATCAAATTTAAATTATGTACTGACCATTGTAAATCATCTTCAGATGTTGCTAGTAAAACAAGATCATCTGCAAACATTATTATATCTAATTTTAAATTTCTATTGATAGTGATACTTCCATGTTTTGTTTCTCTAAAGTTAATGATATCATTACTTGGTAATAAATACATCCTTTCCGTTCGTACTCAATAATTTTATCTGATAAAGGACCTTCGACTCCATCTAGGTTTCAACTCGATAAACATACAACTAGAGGCGAGCATCGTAATAACTAGACCAGTAGGGCCAAATAGATAAACATATATTGGTTGATATACCTAGCGTTATTTCAATATATAAGGTTGTTACCATTGGTTTTGATGACATCACTGCTTCATTG
This sequence comes from Diploptera punctata, assembly GCA_030220185.1. NCBI lineage: Eukaryota > Metazoa > Arthropoda > Insecta > Blattodea > Blaberidae > Diploptera > Diploptera punctata. The sequence continues at coordinate 461,740 of JASPKZ010004551.1, read as the reverse complement.
AGACCAGAATTGTGAACTATTTATTTATAGGTTCTATTAACGAGTTCACTGAAGAGATAGCGTTTGATAATCGAATTCAAGACGCCCTCACGTTCGAACCTCAATTCCGAGCTATATGACTCAATTTTCCCCCCATATTTTTCTCAATCATTAAGGCAAATGCTGAATTGGAATTTATTTAATTAGATTAATTTCATAATATCATAAATCACTAAATATATGTTTAACTTATTTATGAAACTATGATATATATCACCTCATTTGTTTACCCTAAAAGCGTCAATAAAATAAGAAATAAATAATAGTTTTAGAAAACTAAAACAGCACGCTTTTTTAGAAAACCGAACTCAAAAATGAAAAATAATTTTAATTTCCAACACGCTTGGGATAAATTTAAAGTGGTCAACAAAAAATCATCTCCAACACATATAGAATAAAACTAGAATTATCAAAAAAAAGAAAACAATTTTACCATCAAAAGCGTGGGGTGCTCTATATCAATTAATATATTTGATAATAAACAGATATTGGTAAAAATAAAGTCTCTAAGAAGAACATGTAAAAATCATAAAAAGCACCCCACGCTTTTGATGGCAAAATTATTTTCTTTTTGTTCATAATTCTAGTTTTATTCTATGTGTGTATGAGATGATTTTTTGTTGACCACTTTAAATTTATCCCAAGCGTGTTGGAAATTAAAATTATTTTTCATTTTTGAGTTCGGTTTTCTAATAAAGCGTGCTGTTTTAGTTTTTTAAAACTGTTATTTATTTTTTTATTTTTTAGTTTTAAAATTTTATAGAATAACATAAGAATATCTTTAAATTCCATACTATTGTAGTAAGAGCTAAAAGTATTACTCTTCTAAAAAAAAAATCCTCCCCAGCAGGATTCGAACCAGCGACCTATGGATTACTGAAATTACATACCACTAGTTCACCGCTCTACCAACTGAGCTCTTACAACGATTCGCTAAAAAGTCGACAAGTCCGTAACCTATTATACCAGTTTTAATTTTTTTGATTTTCTGATGATTCTGGCCAGGAATTTAGAAATAAAATATGAAATTATTGTAGTGTCACGGGTCCTTTACAAGTATACAAAGTTTCAAGTCGATCCAATGTCTCTAAGTGGGTGAAAATCGTGTTGAAAGATTCCGTTAATAAATACAAAGACTTTTTTTTTAATTTTCTGATGATTCTGGCCAGGATTTTAGAAAATAAATATGAAATTATTGTATTGTCACGGGTCCTCTATAAGTATACAAAGTTTCAAGTCTATCCTTTGTTCCTAAGTGGGTGAAAATCGTGTTAAAAATTCCGTTACGTAAATACAAAGACACTTTATTACACGCATTGTATTAGCTTGACCTGTATCCATCCATCCATCCATCCATCATCTATCATCCATCCATTTATCTATCATCTATCTATCTATCTATCATCTATCTATCTATCTATCATCTATCTATCTATCTATCTATCTATCTATCTATCTATCTATCTATCTATCTATCTATCTATCTATCTATCTATCTATCTATCTATCTATCTATCTATCTATCTATCTATCTATCTATCTATCTATCTATCTATCTATCTATCTATCTATCTATCTATCTATCTATCTATCTATCTATCTATCTATCTATCTATCTATCTATCTATCTATCTATCTATCTATCTATCTATCTATCTATCTATCTATCTATCTATCTATCTATCTATCTATCTATCTATCTATCTATCTATCTATCTATCTATCTATCTATATATCTATATATTAATCTATATATCTATCTATCTATCTATCTATCTATCTATGTAACTGAATCTTTCAACGCGTTTTTTACCCACTTAAAATAATTGGATCGACTTGAAATTTTGTATACTTGTAAAGGACCCGTAACAATACAATAATTTCATATTTATTTTCTAAAATCGTGGCCAGAATCATCAGAAAATCAAAAAAGTGTCTTTGTATTTATGTAACGGAATCTTTGAACACGATTTTCACCCACTTAGAAACATAGGATAGACTTGAAGCTGTATATACTTGTTAAGGACCCGTGACAATACAATAATTTCATATTCATTTCTAAAATCCTGGCCAGAATCATCAGAAAATCAAAAAAAGTGTCTTTGTATTTATGTAACGGAATCTTTGAACACGATTTTCACCCACTTAGAGACATTGGATCGACTTGAAACTTTGTATACTTGTAAAGGACCCGTGACACTACAATAATTTAATATTTTATTTCTACATTCCTGGCCAGAATCATCAGAAAATAAAAAAAAATTAAAACTGGTATAATAGGTTACGGATTTGTCGACTTCTTAGCCAATCGTTGTAAGAGCTCAGTTGGTAGAGCGGTGAACTAGTGGTATGTAATTTCAGTAATCCATAGGTCGCTGGTTCGAATCCGGCGGGGGAGGATTTTGTTTTAGAAGAGTAATACTTTTAGCTCATACTACATTAGTATGGAATTTAAAGATATTTACATTCTTATCTTATTCTGTAAAATATTAAAACTAAAACATAAAAAAATAAATAATAGTTTTAAAAAACTAAAACAGCACGCTTTATTAGAATACCGAACTCAAAAATGAAAAATAATTTTAATTTCCAACACGCTTGGGATAAATTTAAAGTGGTCAACAAAATCATCTCCAACACATATAGAATAAAACTAGAATTATCAACAAAAAGAAAATAATTTTACCATCAAAAGCGTGGGGTGCTTTTTATGATTTTTACATGTTCTTCTTAGAGACTTTACTTTTACCAATATCTGTTTATTATCAAATATATTACTTGATATAGAGCACCCCACGCTTTTGATGGTAAATTTATTTTCTTTTTGTTGATAATTCTAGTTTTATTCTATATGTGTTGGAGATGATTTTTTTGTTGACCACTTTAAATTTATCCCAAGCGTGTTGGAAATTAAAATTATTTTTCATTTTTGAGTTCGGTTTTCTAATAAAGCCTGCTGTTTTAGTTTTTTAAAACTATTATTTATTTGGTTTTCTGATGATTCTGGCCAGGATTTTAGAAAATAAATATGACATTATTGTATTGTCACGGGTCCTTTACAATTATACAAAATTTCAAGTCGATCTAATTATTTTAAGTGAGTGAAAAACGCGTTGAAAGATTCAGTTACATAGATAGATATATAGATAGATAGATAGATAGATAGATACAGGTCAAGCTAACGTAAAGCGTGTAAAAATGTGTGCAGGCAGAAGCTTTGGATACTAAAATCATTTTTGTGACTTGTCACGATATTAGATATGCTTCTAGGTCATCGCAAGGAAGCTGTTGGAATATAGTCCAGCTGTGTTAAAGTCCTTCGTGTTTTTGTTATCTCGTTTCTTTTTTTGGCTCAGGATGTTCACTTCCGAGAGACCCAAATAAAAAGGAAAAGTGAATTGTATCTAATGATTGAGTTGGTAACATGAAATAGTCAGCTTGCTGTAATCTGTTGAGATGTTATCGCGCTCAATTGGTCATTTACACATAATTTCGTGATCTCCAACATGGCAGGAACACACGCTAAGGTCGTCTGCCTGTATTATTATTCACTCTCATTACATTTTATGGCGTAATCGTAATATTAGTTTAAGAAATGCTCGATAAAATACTGCATTTATCCTTGCTTCTCTATTTTTAGTTCTTATTTCGCTGTTTGAAAGCTAATAAAATAATGTAAAAAAAAATGGAAATCAACAGAGTCTGAAAACACAAAATATTATAAATGAGGAACTTGCTGGAAAAACAAACTTGATTCACTGTTGCCGTTTTTGTGCCAATAATTTGAATTGACTCTAAGCGGCGTACCTTGGTTTGCTAACATTTTGTTACCGTAGCTATAAAACTGATGAAGTTGTACGAATTGTTTGTAGTATTGATAGGATATAAACAGCTGAATACGTAATTCCTATTCTCACTGAATGTTAGAGGAGATAAAATGTGGATGTTTATATTATTATTGAATCTGTAAATCTTATATATTATATTTACGTCATGTACTATACTTTTATCTGTATACACCATACGTTCTACATGGAGACTGGGTGCTCCCCTTGCGGGAGTTTCTTGGCCAAGTTAATTTAGTTACGTTTATATCTCTACAGTACATAATAAGTGGTCAGCACATCACCGCAACTAATGTACTATTTGAATGGGGAAAATCGGTTAAATTTTGCTCAAACGCTCTAATTTAGGTTTGAGCTTCTTTTACGAGTCCGAAAATCTTCAGACTCGGGACCCTCCCGGAGGATCTATGCATTGGATTTTTCCATCTTAAAAATCCGTCAATCCGCAACCCTCGTCGTGACTAGATTCAAGGGACAGCCATTAGACCACTAGTATACTTAAGTAACACAAAATGAGCGAAATTAATAAATAAACTGCTGGTATTAAAACTGATAGCTGTCAATCCCTTAGAAACACCTGACCTCGGAATTAAGAGAACATCCAACTGTGATTGAAGTGATGTGATTTTGAGCTTTGTATCTAAAATCTCTTCATTGTATATACAGATAAATACAATAAATACAACTAAGTATATCTTCACATAGAAATACGTTAGGCCTGTATAATGGAAATAGACAATTATTGAAAAAAAAGGAAATTTTGAAGAAGTGGCTGAATTCAAATAGGTAGGAATAATGATTGCAAATAGGAATGAGACGCACAAAGAAATTAAACATAGGCTCAATTATGGAAATTCGTGTTATTATGCATTACAGGATTTTCGTCGTCCCAACTTCTCTAAAAAAATATTGAACGAAACAATATATAAAGTTGTTATTTTCCCAGTCATATTACGTATACGGATGGGTCTCTTACTTTAAGGGAGGAGAAAAGATTACGAGTATTTGAGAATAAAGTTCTTAGAAAACTTTTTGGACTAAACAAAGATGAAAAAGGCGAATGGAGATGACAGTGAGCTACATGATCTTTATGGGAAATCCAGATATAATAAGAACAGTAAAGTCTTGTAGACTGTGATGGGTAAGACGCGAAGAGGGAATGAAAGAGGGGAATGGAAATTCGGTAGGAAAATTAGAGAGAAAGCGCTCAGTTGTTAGGCCAAGAACGAGATGGGAAAATAACATTAACCATAATTTGAAGGAAGTAGATTATACAAGGATGATTGGAAAATATTATCTCGGGATTGGGATGTAAAGAGACCTTATGCCCGTGCGGCCATGAACATACCGTTTCAATAGTGCCAATGAGTTAATTAGTTAGTATTGGTTAGGTGCCAGCACCACGTTAACTTTATGCCTTCTCATCATCATCATCCCTCATAAACACACACATACACACATAAACGTGCGCTCTCTTGTACAAGTACACATATTCTACGTAAAGTGGTCTATTGAAGTGGCGTGTAATTCAAAAACTGATGATGTTAAAATCATCTATCCGCCTAGCGCATAGCCCAAAGCGCTGAAAGTTCAGAGGTTAGCACTCGAACACAAATTAGATTAGAATAAAGTTTGGGCCGGTTTATTATGCCCTTAACACGCCAACCTTTTGTAGATTCATTGTTTTTTTAGGACCCATCGTTGTTTCTTACGAATGAATGGAAATTAAAACTATTCTCAGTGTTATGTAGCCCGTTATGGTGTCCCTCGGCGTAAAGATGTGGCGGCTCCGTCGCCCATTGTGGGTTTACCAATGCAATCAGCCTAACCGAGCATTGGCGGGATATCCATAGCTAGTGTCTAAGGGAGGAAATGCCCCTACTCTACCTCAAGAACTGAGGCAGTAGGTCCGGATGCCAGGAAGGCAGCCTCATCACCGGAATCTGTAGCTGTAGGCTGATAACTTACACTTTTTAGACCCTCTCATCATAAGTAATGCCTCGAGTGATTTCCAAACTATTGATAGATTCACGAGTCAAGAAGAGACGAATGAATTTATCTACAGGATTTGGAAGTCGAGAGTGGCATTTGTTAGGACTATTTAATGAATAAAATTAAGTTGTTTACTCACAAATCATTATTTAAATATAGTTATTTTAAAATATTTATATGTTTAATGTAAACGGCGATGTTTGAAAACAAATGAGAAATGTTTGGTTATGTTTCATTTGTTCGTCACTGGAATTTGATCATACTATTTATTGCCAAATAGGATGCAATATTGTAAGAATGCATCCTAGTGGAGGAAAAATGAAACACATTAAACTGTATATTGTAACCAATATTAATTCATTTCTTTTCGGAAACAACTCAGTAAAATTAGTATTTAAAAACAATTATTGAAACAATTATCAAATGTGTAAGTCGAAGTTATATGTTCATTATTTGCTCTATTCAGCATATTTGTTAGTCAGTCACTGCAAAATAATGCTCTGACCTATTCATAATATTAAAAAGGAGGATCTTTCTTTATTTTGGTAATCAAAATTTGATAATTATCGAGTTGAAACAAGACTCGTGATTGATTGTAAAACAAAATTCATTGAAACGTGATTGGTCGTTGACTCCCATTTGGGGCATGAGTTAAATAATAAAATAAACTAAGATGTAAGCAAGACGGAATGACAGAGTTCGTTGACGAGCTTTTATCGATGCTCTATGCTTCCCAGAGGAGTGACCAGGACCACTACTATTACTACTATGGTGTCCCTGGTTTCAACACATCACGCTTTCACGCATGACTCATATCGTCATTTTCTGATCTTAGCCCAGGGCCTCAATGAGGTGCTACAACACTTCCTTTGATCCTATTCTACCCAGACGTTTTTACATAGGCTCAGAGTCGTGAGGCGGTACATGGATGTGCCCTCCTCCATCTGGATCAACACAACCACATATTTTAAACACCTGCGGTTTGCCAGTCCAATCTATTTTTGCAAATTATATGAGGTGGAGGGAGATATGAAATGAATGAGCGAATAAATGAATATGAAATTACCTGATAGGGAAGTGTTGCGTAATTCACGCTTCTCCCGCTAGAACTGCAATCATTGTGTCTGTAGTGAAAATCTCAAACTATATCTACTCGTAAATGAAATTTCGGCCTCCAGCCGCAATACCAATGCATAAAAAAATATTGTGCTTTACTTTTCGATTCATCCTCGCAAATTAATTTTACTTTTCAAGTTTTCCGAATGATAGTGCATAAAATCTACGGTGAGGAATGCATGAGTCACTTAATATCTGTACTTCATTTGTATACCAGCTGATACAAGATAGATTTACTTTTTCTCACTCTGGAAACAATGGAGAACGGTTTTACGCGATGTTACATAATTGTGTTAAGTCCACCGCTGTAGTCTAGATGTAGCGTGCTGTCTTGTCACGCAGCGGGCTCAGGTTCGACCCCCGGTCGGGACAAGTTTCCTGGGTGAGGTTTTTTCGGGGTTTTTCCTCATCTGTAAAATAAATGTCAGGAAACGTTAAGGCCCAAACGGTCCCCGAATACCATCTGGCCATCATTACCATCAATATCATATTCGCCTAATTAGATTAAGTTTAGTTTTATGCCCCTTCTGGCACATCATTACCATCATCACCAAATCTCATATCATCGGGGCAGCGTAACCCCGCCTTCCAGGCGCCCCAACCTCAGAAGTGGGTTACAGGTACGACATACCAGGAGAGAACACCAGAAATGTCGAAATGATAACCTAGGACATTTTGAAAAAAAAAACATAATTATGCTTAATGCTCTAATTTTCAGTGTACGTTAAAAATAGGTTGCAACACTGTAATTAAATTAACTCTACTCGTATTAATGTTAATACCGTTTTATGTATGTATAATTTTTATAGTATTTGGGTGTTTTTTTCAAATCGAAAACATTTATTAGCTACATTGTTTAGATTAGAATTTATTGTACTTTCACTTTCACTTTATCATAAATGATACAAATTCAATAGAATACAATTTTCCTCTCAATTTGTTTTAAAATGTAAACACTTTACTAGTGTCGGGCGTAATGCCACGTCGAGAAACGAGGTGAGACGAAACTCCTATTACTGAAGGTCTGCGATATACACGGACGCAGGTTGACCATATCTGCCGCACCATCACAAGATCAGACGAGTATGGAAAAGTGGTGGAGTGTAGATTTCGACAGGGGGAAACGGGAGAAACTCCGAGAAATACCTGCCCAGGTTCCGATTCATCCACCACAATCATGAAGTGTCCGAGACACGAACTATGGTCTCACAGGTGGAGGGTAAGTAACTAACCACTTGCTCCAAGCAGCTAATTTGTTTTATAAAAAAATAAATTATATTTCTACTTGATAGCTTATGGAACAAAAATATAATATGCACCTCTAAAACTCTAATGAAATTACATTTTCAATGTATAATACAAAGTCTTATTCCTCCTCCCACGGTATCTTTCCCTCTTGGGTGGTTGTATACTTAAAGGCCCCGGTGGTAGCATTCCTAGCAAAAGGGTTACCCATGTGGGGGTTGAAAACCCAAACCACTGTCTGACTACCATTGGTGGGCAAGAGAACCACGCTACTACTACCAATAATCCGGGATCGGGTTTTGATACTGCTGTCTCTATTAATGTGGATCTGATTTCCTGCAAGGTTACCAATCAGGAAGTTGCTTGCCTTGGGCCCATAGAAGGCAGCAATTGATTCATCTTTCTCTCTCTGATATATTGACATAGAAAAATAATGATTCTTAAATACATAGAGTGAGTGAAAAAGATAATAATTGTCTTTCAAGAAAGCTAAACACCATAATAGTAAAGGAGCTGGGAATAGTTTCCTACTTGAGTGACTTTCCGTACAGGATTGTAAGCAACTACGTATACATTAATGAAGAAGCAGGGAAGTTGTTTAAAAGATGACATTTAATATAAACAAGTTGTCTGAATAAAAAAAATAAATTAACAAAAATAATTGTTCTGATCATACAACCAAAATAGCAATGTAAATAAATAAATGACGATACTCTTACATAAGAAAAAACATACCATACTTCACGCAACACTCATACTTGCGTCCGAATCAGGGACCACTTCTTCCCTGGTCTGCCGGACTAACTAAACCAGGCCTCTTCTCGGGCCTCAGACTAGCTTGTCTATTAGAATTCCAGTCGCATCGCGACCTGGATGCGGATTCAAACCTTGAATCTGCTTGAACAACTAAACGATGACTGCTTGAATGATCGAATGATACTGTTCTGTTAGTGCACCACGTATATGAAGGTTCCGAAGTAGAGATGCGCCGTAGACATTGCGCGGCAGGAAGGGTAAAGAGTAGAGGGAGAGGGTAACTACAAGGAGAACGGGATATTGGCATAGTTCATAAATATTCCAGTGTAGGGAGGAGAACGTCGCTACAATAATGAGCCGAAAAACGCACTTTCGGTTCACCCATACCGGACATGTAAAAAATATCTTTGTAGAAACAGTGACGATATTTCACCTATAACACATTCTTAAAACACATAGACATGAATTCCACTAGAGTAAACTTTTCCGAAAGTAAAATAGAATAAGATTAATTAAGTTTCGTACAATAGGATGGGCAGCACATGTATCAGATTTGGAAATGAAAAAGGGGCATAGAAATTCATTGTACGAAACATTAACTATGATTTGAGGTAGTAAATTATACAGGGGACGATTGATAAACATTAGTTCAGAATAGGGATGTATGGAGAGCTTATGTCAGCGTGGTAATGAACCTGCGGATTAGATAGTGCTAGTGAGTTGGTTGTATATTTACAATTATTTTCTTTGTTAGAATGAAGTATTAGTAAAGACATTAATTTTAAAATTAAGTTTCCAACATCCCATCATATAATTTACCTTGAAATTCTTACATGAAAAAGTAGTATATTCTGTTTTTATTGCAGAATGAGCTCTGATTAGTGATGTTGCGAAATGTGTGTAACATTGCACATTCACAACACATTAATAAGTAGTGATTTTCACAGCTTCTATTTGATAACTTTAGAAATATCCCATCTTACTTCACCCGGTGACTAACGACTGTAAGCACTCAGGACTCCGTTTTATTTAGTAAACTTAAAATATAAATATCCTCAACTCGTGTCCAACTCAGAGTCGGGTCGAGGGATGAGATGATATGAAGCCCTATATTTATAGGGGTCTGTGAACGACAAGGGTGCCGGCCGACCACTCCTGACCCACCGTCGCATTGGCAGATGAACGAAATGAAACGAAATGGATGAGATGAATATGGAGAAATCATGGAATGAAATTTGTGGCAGGGGAAAACGGGTGAAACCCCGAGAAAAACCTGACCTTAATAGTTCTTAATTGGATCATTCATACAGACAGATTGTCCCGTATTTCAGTTTACATATATTTAGGTTAATTCCAAAATACCGTTACAAATTCGACAAGGGACAGTGTTTATTCTGTATAGAGTTAGTGTAAAATTCTCGAAGATTGTTTTGTGGTTAATTTAAACTGTTTGAGACATCATGTCTTTTATGTCTATCGGGCTAAATGGCCGTAGTCTGGTTTTATTAACACTCAACGTTTCGTCTACTACTGCGGTAGACATCCTCAGGAGATTCTGCTTGCTCTAGACCTCTTAACTCTTCAAATGTCGACAGAGCACGCAGAATCTCCTGAGGATGTCTACCGCGTAGTAGACGAAACGTTGAGTGTTAATAAAACCAGACCACGCCAATTTAGCCTGAAATACATAAAATACATGAATCAATACACCTGCCGTGAAAGTCTACAATTGTAAAGGTTTGAGATATCCTACGTCATATATTAGTCTATGTATTTTGCAACGGACCACTAGTGTCATGGCGGCTAGCTACTAACACGCACAAGTTACGCTCCAGGTTTTAAGTTACTTTTCAGCAGGTGCCTTCGTTATTTCATAGTTAAAGTTGTATATTCGTAGTCAGTTTAAGTTTAAATTTATATCAGTTAGTGCCAAAAGTGTGTACATTTAACAACATGGGTAAAAACACACGTAATTCAAACAATGATTCGACAAGTTCTACGGAGGAAGCAGTGAAACGTGTGGTGAAAGAGGCGCTGCAGGATCCCGGCACTCTGCAGGTGTTTGTGTCCATGTTGCGGGACCAGGTAGTGGCGGAACTGCAGAAGACCATCGAGGACAACACTAAAGTAATTGAGGATCTGAAAAAGACCCTCGATGAAAAAGATAGAAAGATTGAGGTGTTGGAAAATAAATTAGACGATCTAGAACAATACCAGAGACGTCAATGCCTCAGAATTTTTGGCGTAAAAGAAGAGGCCGGAGAGGACACTGACCAGAAAGCCATCGAGGTGGCCAAAAAAATCGGTGTCGATCTATCAGTGACAGACATTGACAGAAGTCACCGTGTTGGTGTTAATTGCAGAAAGACCGCGGGCTATAATAGTGAAATTTGTTAGTTACCGCAAGCGCAGTGAAGTTTTTCTAAGCAAGAAAAAGTTGAAAGGAAGTGGGGTCACTGTTCGCGAGGACCTAACGAAGTGTCGCTATCGCCTGCTACAAGACAGTATACAAAAATACGGTATTCAAAATGTATGGACAATGGACGGTGCCGTCATAGCCAAAGTAAATGGCGAAAAACGCAAAATTAGATCTTCTACGGATATCAACTAGATAGGACCTGAGTGTAAAATATGTTTACTTTATTTGTCTTTTCTTTGCTAACAATTATATTGTTAATTTATTTCTAATTTAGGTAAGTTTTAAGTTTATTATTTTTTATTTAGGACAACTTACTTGTTTTATTTTCATTTTTTAAGTTATTTGTTTAGCTAAATTATTTTAATTTTATTAGAGTTATTACAGTACATAGTTTATTTTTACTTTCTGCTATTGGCAACATTGAGCTGACAAATGATGAATTATTTGCAACCCTTGACTCACTCACCTTCTGCAATCACCCTCTTATTGTGCAGACAGCTTTTAACTCAGGTAGCAACATTCCTCAATCCCTACCATCCCCTCCAAAACAACTACCAGTCTACTTAGGAATGCATTTTCTATTGATAAATCATCACTTAAAATCGCTCACGTAAATTCACAAAGCATTCTGTCCCACTTTGATGAGTTTGAAACCATATTTTCATCTCTTGGACTGAGCGCCATTTTAATTTCGGAAACCTGGCTCACCCCATCCATACCTTCGTCCCTTGTTCACCTAGACGGATATACACTGCTCAGAAATGACAGAATAGATAAAAGAGGTGGAGGAGTTTGTGCCTTTATATCAAATGAGCTTAATCCAAGAATTGTCCACAAGTCCCCTTCTGTATATTCCGCTCGCCCCGAGTTCTATTCGTAGAAATTCAAGCCAGTCTAAAAAAATGTCTCTTATGCATTGTATACAAACCTCCAAAAATTGGGCACCTTTCGGATCTTGAAAACGCTCTGAACGATTCATTGCCTCATTATGAACACGTTATTGTCGCAGGCGATTTAATACAAATCTTCTTCAGACTGACTCACCAGCCATACAACTTAAAATATGTTCCAAAGCTTTAATATGACCATTGTTCCTCTCTCTGCCACACACCATAGTGCTACTTCCGACACTCTACTGGACTTAATTGTGACTACACATCCACAGAAAGTACTGTCATATGGACAAATTCCTGCTCCTGGCATATCTGCTCATGACATTGTATTCGTAGAATACTCACTCCAATGTCCTAAAAGACGCTCTAAATTGATTACGTACAGAAATTTACAAAACATAGACGATACTAACTAAAATGAGACGCTTTAGAACTACCTTGGTATTCAATATGGAATCTTAGATCAGTTGATGAAAAGTAGACACATTTAATACACTGATACTACAACTATACGACAGACATGCACCAGTAAAAACCCGACGATTTTCCCGCCCCCCTGCACCCTGGATGAATGACTCAATACGTGAACTTATGTCAAAACGAGACAAAGCATACCGAACATACAGACGACATAAAAATGACGAGAACTGGCAACTGTACAAACAACTTAGAAACACAACTACACAAACTATACGCAATGCCAAACTACGACACGCCCACAGTATAATCGGACCTGAAATAAGTGCACGGGACACTTGGCGAAATCTCCGTGCCAATGGGACTTAGACAGTTGAATCCCTCAACTGACTCTATAGACATTTCTGTAGATGACTTAAATGAACATTTTACCTCAATACCCATGACACCTCCAGACAACAAGACTAAAATAGACACTCTTAAAGACTTATCCCCATCCCCCCATATAGGAAGAGATAAATTTTACTTTAACGACATTTCGCCTATAGACGTTAAAAAAGCACTCAAGCGGATTAAATCCAATGCACAAGGAACAGATAACATCAGCATTTTAATGCTAAATAAAATCATTGACATTATACTACCCACAGTGACTCATATTTTTAATGCTTCCCTTATAACTTCTATCTTCCCTACTGTATGGAAACAGTCTAGAGTTCGGCCTATACCAAAAATAAGTACACCTACTAACTGTAATGACTACCGACCGATTAGCATCCTTCCGACATTATCTAAAGCCCTGGAACATATTGTACATAAGCAAATGACTGAATATATCCAAGAAAATCACCTCCTTGATCCTTATCAATCCGGCTTTAGATATGGTCATAGCACAACCACAGCTTTGCTAAAAATTACTGAAGATATTCGTGAAGCCGGGGACAGACGTCAATTGACTCCTTTAACCTTACTTGACTTCAGCAAAGCTTTTGACACAGTAGACCACGACTTACTTATGATAAAGCTCAAGCACCTACACTTGTCTGACAGCGCTGTATCCTGGTTCGACTCATACCTGCACGGTCGTCAACAATACGTTTCCTTAAACTCTAGATCTTCGTCTTGGCGCAACGTGCCGGCTGGAGTCCCCCAGGGCAGTGTTCTCGGACCTCTTCTTTTCTCAATCTACATAAATGACTTGCCAACTGTACTAAAGCACTGCCGTTATCACCTCTACGCTGATGATCTCCAAATTTACCTACATTCACCTCCTCATTCTCTCTATAACAGCTTGACAAAAATGAATGACGATCTCATATCCATCTTTAACTGGTCTTCAAGTATCGGTCTAAATCTAAATCCTAACAAGTCACAAGTAATTCTAATGGGGCAACAAAGACTGCTTACAAACTTTGACATATCTACACTACCAAACATTACTATAAATAATATAATTATCCCTTATTCTTCTTCAGTAATAGATCTTGGACTACATCTAGACGCAAATTTAACCTGGCAAACACAAGTGAAACACATATGTAAAAAGACTTTCTCCATCTTACATTATCTTAGACGTTTAAAGAATTTTCTCCCAGTTTCGTTAAAACAAATCCTTGTGCAGAATCTTGTGTTACCACACTTCGATTATTGTGACATTATATATAATGATCTAAACTATGACTTGTCGCAGAGACTGCAGCGTGTTCATAATGCTTGCGTTCGATTCATTTTCAATATCCGCCGTTATGACCATATTTCCGAACACTTTAATAACCTCTCTTGGCTCCGTCTTACTGACAGACGTAAATTGCACTCTCTTTCACTACTTTTCAAGCTTCTGAATTCCTACATCCCTACTTACCTGGCGTCTAGATTTGAGAAGTTATCCTCTTACCACACAATATTGACACTAGATCACAAGATAGCAGTCTGCTAAACAATTCCTCTTCATAGCACTTCCTCCTATTCTACTTCCTTCACAGTAGCCTCTGCCCGCTCCTGGAATCTCCTTCCTCAAGAGATCAGGGGTTGCCGCCACACTTGGTACCTTTAAGTCACGCTTATACAGTTACCTGTTGTCTAATAATTAATTTTTCTCTATTTATTTAATTTTATACTATGTCATTAATCTTTTCCTCGTTTTTTTTATATATCTTGTACATATTATATATTTAATTCGTTAAATTTAGAGTAAATCAAAATACATTATAAATATTAATTGTATTGTATTCATAACTTGTAATCGTTTATATATATATATATTGTAATTTAGATTTAAGACTTTTCTTTTGTTTTTTTTTAAACCTGGTTGAGTGGTAGACAAGGCCTTAAGGCCTTAACTCTGCCAGGTAAAATAAAGCTATTATTATTATTATTATTATTATTAGTTACAAACTATATCGATAGTTATTGAATACTTTTCGGATAACATTTGTGATGGCGACATGGTTGCCAACATGTTTATTCACTTTCCTGTTATAGCCAAATTTCCAACATGCTTTTTTTCAGGCTAGTTGAGGTAGTATTACGCAGGTTTAGCTTCATTTTTTGTTAGTGGGTTTTTTCATACGAGCTGGCTATTCTGTTTTAGCAACGAGAATTTGGTGTATTTAAGGTTATTTTACATATATCAACTTCTCATTCAATTTTCAGACATTTTAAATCTGGGCATTATTTTTAAAAAAACAAAACATACGTCTCTGAGATCATTATTTTGCCTTTCTTGGTTTTTTATTTCAAGTTACTAGTATAGAATTTAGGAAATTTACACATAGGCGCATTATTTTTTGTATATTATAATTATACCCAATGCTTCCTTTTATTTAATTACATAAAACTATTAATGAAAAGAAATGTAGTTAAGATATTTAGGAATTAACATAACGTATAAGGATGCTAATTATTTTAAGGAATTGTGTTAATATTATCAGCTTAAAAATATTATAAGTATTCAGTATAAAAATCAATTATTTCCCATCTTCTCCTCCAAAACTTGGTAGCTATATATTTATATATTATTTATTAAATTGCATTAGGACTATTTTCAGCGATTACTTAGTATTTATGATTATTATTAACGAAATTCCATTTACTCAGTTTGCTGACTCGGTGTTAGAGGGCGGCCTATGTATGTGAGTATTATTAAATTAGTTGGCGCAGATTGCAGTATTTTCCGATTTCAATAGGTCTCAAGTCATTCCTGATTGGAGTTTCCTTTTCAGTTACTGATACCTGGAGTTACTCTTTCATGTGTTATATAGGCCTACTTATATGGTCGTAGATGGATCTCTATTTTGCATTAATTTCGTTATGGGACTCCTTAACTGAGTTTACTGCATGCTATAGAGAGGTAGCAATTATAAGAACTTAGCTCAGTTGATAGTTAAACAAAAAATATAACCAATCTTTACACATAAAACCTGTGTTAGGAAAACTCTCACTTTTACAAATAAATAGAAGATAAACTAGGGCAGGATGTCGCTAGTATAGCGAGCAGGAAAACATAAGATCAGATTCAAAGTGAACAGTCCACAATCCATAAAAAGTGAGGCACAATACGCGAAATGAATTTAACACTTTTACTTGACAAAACTTAATCTCTGCCTAACTTGACAATGCAGTACCGGTACTTCCCTCTTCACTTGCGAGATGATAACCAAACGTCACTAAGTAAGCGACTGATCTAGATTTATTGTAGAAAGAAACTGAAGTACTTGTGACGTAGACTTAATGTGAGAGGCAGTAGTTCCGAAACACGCCGATCTTATTCTGACCTTTGTAGACTGATACTGTGCGTCCAAGCAATAAGGCGGATCGCGAAGAGAGAGTTCCATGTTTTGTTTTAATACACATGATATTATATGTATAGTGATGTAAGAATTGGTAGTTAACCAACACAACCACTCTGTATCATCGCTCGGACTCATAATAAATATAAGTGGAATTACAAAAATAAAGCACAACGTTGATACCATCGTTCAGTATGCCTTTGAAGGGGGGGGGGAGAAAAAATATAAAT